>MU592027.1:633710-650043 GCA_024362625.1 Silurus asotus | reverse complement strand
ACACACACACACACACACACACACACGATCATTCAATCAAGCCTTTTTAAAAGTTAAACATGTTTAGTGAGTGTGATTTGATTCATTTAAACAGTGTGTGTGTGTGTGTGTGTGTGTGTGCGCGCGCGCACCCTGGAGCAGTCTGCAGTAATGAACTCGGCAGTAAAGATGCGCTCGTTGGGGTGACTCCGCCTCTTCATGTCAGTGTAGCGCTGCTGACACTGTTCTACTGACACACCTGCGATGTCTGAAACACACACACACACACACACACACACACACACACACACAAAAACAATTTGAAGCATGATAAATGTGGAGGTTTGTGTTATGAAGGACATCCAGCATCCATCTAGTGGACAGGATTAGTAAAGAGGAAGTGAGAGCAGTGATTAAGAGGATGAAGAGTGGAAAGTTGTTTGGACCAGATGACATACCAGTAGAAGCGTGGAGATGTTTAGGAGAGATGCAGTGGAGATTTTAAACCAGACTGTTAAACAGGATTGTGGAAGGTGAGAAGAGGTGTTGTGGTGTTGTATGAGGAAGTCTGGTGTGATGGAGAAGTATGTGAGGGTGGTGCAGGACATGTATGAAGACAGTGTGACAGCAGTGACGTGTGCAGTAGTTATAGGACTGTGGTAAAACCTGAGATGTTGTATGGATTAGAGACAGTGGCATTGAGTAAAAGACAGGAGGTGGAGCTGGAGGTAGCAGAGTTGAAGATGTTGAGATGTTCGTTGGGAGTGACGACGATGGATAGGATTAGAAATGAGTTTATTAGAGGGACAGCGCATGTGGGACGTTTTGGAGACAAGGTGAGGGAGGTGTGATTGAGATGGTTTGGACATGTGCAGAGGAGAGACATGGGGTATATCAGTAGGAAAATGCTGAGGATGGAGACACCAGGAAGGAGAAAAAGAGGAAGAACAAGAAAAAGGTTTATGGATGTGGTGAGGGAAGACATGCAGGTAGATGGTGTGAGAAGCAGATGTAGAGGACAGGGGGCTGTGGAGACTCTTAATGGGAGAAGTCAAAAGAAGAAGAAAGTGGATGTAAGCAAAATGTAATAAAAATGTTTTTGTGGTTTAAAGCATCTTTTTTTTCTACGCCACGGACCTCCTCTGCCCCCGAGCACTAAACCCAAGAAGACTTCTTGCACTGCCCCCTGGCTGTCAGAACTTTTGTGCAGCAATCGGCGAGAACTCCGATCAGCAGAAAAGAAGTGGGAAAAAAAATCACAACTCGACGTAGATCTCTCATCTTCCCGTGCACTCCTGACCAAATTTTCCTTAGATGTGACTTCTGCCAAGACTGCCTTCTACAAGGAAAAGCTTGAGGCCTCAGCACAAGATCCTCATTAGCACTACAATATCTTCTCTTCACTACTTAACCCTTCTGCTCCACCTGATTCATCCTCCCTGACTGCTGAAGACTTTGCCTCCTTCTATGATAAGATTGAGAAAATGTGCCAGACCTTCACTTCCTCTCGGAATATGTCGACAGTACACAGCCAGTAATATCCCACTCTGTCACTCTCCAGTTTTCAACAATAGCAGAAGAGATACAATGCCACCACCTGCCCTTTGTACCCAATCGCTTCAACTACGTTTCAGACCATCTCACAAGACCTTCTACCAACAGGTCCTTGGCATCTGGTCAAGTGCCATCTGCCTACAAGCAGGGGTTATTCCCACCTTGAAGAAATCTGCCCCACGCAGACTCTCCACTGGTATTCCACAAGGCTCAGTACTTGGTCCCCTCCTTTTCTTCCTCAAAACCCACTCTATTGGTAAAGTCATTTCCTCACATGGGCTTTCTAACTACTGCTATGCTGATGACGTTATTTTCTTCTTTCCTCCCTCAGATCCCACAGCTTCCACTCAAATCTCGGCATGCCTGGCGGACATTTCTTCCTGGATGAGTGCTCATCAACTAAAACTCAACTTTGTTTAGTCTCTTGCTATTTGTCCACTGCAAATGATCCAAAACGCATCTGCACGACTTGTGTTGAACCGGTCCATGTTCTCGCACACCACTCCACTGATGCTCCTCCACTTGTTTTCTGATAGCTGCACGTATCAGATTCAAAACACTGATGCTTGCCCACAAGGCCAAAAACGGTCCAGTACAATCTTATCTTCAAAACCCCATAACTTCATCTTCAGACCCTCTCAACAGTGAGTGTAGGCTGATTTATCTTAAGTTTGTAATCCATTGTAGATTTAATCATTGATAGAGACTCGCTCTGGACATGGACGTCTGCTAAATGCCTACTTGTAGTTTGTTGGATCGTTTTTCCACAGGTGAGGTATTGGGTGGGTGAGTGCTGTACCTGCACAAACCAGCCTGCTGATGCGTCCTTTTCTCCACTTCAGTAGATCTCCTCCTTTCCCACAGCCCAGGTCCAGCACACACACTTCCCGCCTGTCACGCCGCACCAAGTCCAGGATCTCACCTGTCTCACACACACACACACAGTTCATAGTTTCAGCAGTTAAATACGTACCACATATTATACAGGAAGTGCCGACAACCAATCAAATCACACTACTTCAATTCTAAATCTCAGGGACAGAAACATATGGCAATAGATATCAGATGCAACATGGACAAAAGTCTCCGAGACCAAGACCTGCGTGTGCATGTGTGCGTGCGTTACCGATCAGAAGGCTCTTCAGCCAGTTATTGAAGTTGCGCATATGCACGATTCGGCTCCTGTTGCGCTCCACCAGCCCGCACTCCTGCAAAGCATTGTAGTGTGTGGCCACCTTCTGACTGTGACCTTCCCCTGTGTCCTACAACACACACACACACACACACAATAATAAACCACTACACAAATAATATCTGTGGAGTTGTGGGTGATTTTCTTCTATGGGACACCAATACATTTTACAGCAGAACAGGGAATAATTGGACACCTAGAAAGAGACTTGTGTGAGCAGGTAAAGTGTGGGTGTGTAGCAGGTGTGTGTGTGTGTGTGTGAGACATCGTGTTCACGGTCGAGAGCGACATCAGGAACCGGCGAGACCTTACCAGCTTTTTATTAGGAGACTCATCATCATCTTTATCGTGTCTTCTCTTCGGTGGACGATGGTCCTGAGGCGTCCCATTTCCTCTGTCGGCTGAGCTTAATCCTACACACACACACACACACACACACACACACACACACACACACACACACACAGAGAGAGAGGTAGGGTTTAACACAAGGAAATGAAAGTAAAAAGCTATACAATGCAACAAATGCAAAGTGTGATCAAACTCCATGTTTTTTCCCAAAACAACTCATATGATTACAAATCAACATCTAAATATATTTTATTTCTAATTTAAACTCGTGCCCTAACGTTTGGGCATAAAATAAAAATTTGACCCACTTATTTCCATTTAAATCTGTCTAATGAAAATTGTTCTTTAAATCTACTGCACATTACATAAAACCTATTTAAATTTCAGCTCAACATCCTTAAAAACATGAAAACAAGCCGCAATCTTAAATCCAGCACTGATGTACGCCATTACAAGCCGTATCCCAAATAGAGCGCTCCTCCCTTACACCGCCACCCTACCTACTGCGCTCGGGCGCACGAGACAAAACCCTACCTAATGCCCTAAACCTCCATTTGAAACACAGCCACTTCTTGGTCGAATGAAGCGACTTTACGCTAAGCTACTTGGTGAATACGAGCTTCCGTAACTAATAAACGAGCTCCGTCTCAAACACACATGTAAATCTTCTTCCTCGACTGCGAGTCTTTATTAATAAAAACACGCCCCTGCGCTCGGCTATAACGCGCAAACATTATTAATGTTATTAATTAATGCTACTCACTCGAGTCTTCCGCCATATTGAATCCCGCGTTCGGTGATCTTTGCTTGATACGTCATGCGCACTGAGAGGAGGGGGCGGGGAAAGAAAAATCCATCTTCTCATTTTTGATTGGCTGATACAACGTATGCATAAACGCAGCGATACGATTGGACAGAAACTTCACAAAGGCGTGGACTGGTGGCTTCTGTTCTGATTAAAGGATTTTGATGATTTTGATGATATTTTCTTTATCGAAATTTATTTAAAGGAAGGAAGAAGATCTCTGATATATTTATCTTCAGATTTACATTTATAGCATTTGACAGATGCCTTAATCCAAATCTATTTACATCTTAAAGGGGAGGGTTAGGGGCCTTGCTCAGGGGCCCAGCAGTGGCAGCTTGGTAGTGGTCGTGGGATTTGAACCTATGACCTTCTTGTACAAAGTCCAATGCCTTAACCACAGACTTCCATATCATATATATATATATTTATATATGTCCCACGATTTTCCTTAACTCCTCCTTTTGCAATAAGAAAATTAAATATGATGATGATGATGATGATGATGATGATGATGCTTCATTGGGGGATCCAGCGGTTCGTCCCTCTCCCTCCATTCCTCCCGCACTTGTCCTCCCACTCTCTCGCTTTTTTTCAGACCTGGCTGGAGTCTGGATGACACCGGATCTGCCCCTCGTCCTTGTTTTACTCATCCTCATCTCCTCAGAGAATTCCACCACCCTAAGATGGTAGGTTCAGGGGGCAGGGGGGCTTCCGCGGACTCGGACTCAGACTCGGACTTAGACTCCTCTTCAGAACAGCTCCACATGAAAGTGATGGTGCACCTTCTCACCTCCTGCTTGTGGTTCAGCTGATTTTACATATCATAAAGTTCCTCCAGCTGTAAGCATGAAATCTGTTTCCCTTCTTATCCTCACTGCACTTCTCCTTTTCTCTTCTTTCCTCAGAGGAGTGAATCTGATGCCATTTCTCGAGAATGCCTGATAAAGTTGTTAATATTCTGGAGAACCCTCAGAGCAGCAAAGTGCTCACTGCTAACATCAAGTACAAGATCAGATCTCATCAATTATAGAAGTCTTATAGACCAAGAACCACCAACCACTTTTTCAGAAACCTTTAAAAAGGCCCAAGGAACCTTTTCAGGAACCTATAAATATTTTCAAAATACAATTGTACTGACCAAGAACCTTTTCGAGAACTTTTACAAATCCTTAAACACCTTACTCACCAAGGAACCTTTTCAGGAACTTGCTTTAAATTCACGCCAAGGAACTATTTCAGGACAAAGGAACTTTTTAAAGAACCTTTTGGGTTTTCTCTAATTTCAGCTTTCCGACCAAGGAATCTTTGTGAAAGCACGAGTGCCTCCACTTCCCCAATTTGATTGTTTTTTTTCTCTTTAATTGACCCAAAACTCGAAATGACCTTTTTTCTTCAGGGTTTTTGTTTTGTGTGTTTTTTTGTTGTTGTTTGGTTTTTTTTTTGGTTTTTTAATCTTTTCTGTAAAAATTCCAACGAAGATTAAATGAACCCCTTCAGAAATCTAGAATTTTCATTTGATATTTAAAGGAAGCGTGAAGAATAAACCAGGTTTAGTTCGAGTAAAAGTGACCATCATCTGCCCCCTTGCGGTGATTATTAGTAACTACAGCAATACCCCGGATGCAACACTCAAACAATTTAGCTCATTTCTATTTTTCTTTTGCATTGAATCTCTTTTTTAAGAAAGAAAGAAAATGTCACTTCAGAGACACTGGGGTGTAGATTAAAATGTGTGTGTGTGTGTGTGTGTGTGTGTGTGTGTGTGTGTGTGTGTGTGTGGTGTTGCAGATCGCCAACCCGGCCTGCTACATGCTGACGTTAGCTGGAACGTGTCTGTGAAATATGTGCGTAAACATGGCTACGCCTCTGCCACCGGTGAAGAAGTACCTGGAGGAGAAGATCAAGGAGCCCAAAGATCGTGTCTCTGAGAAGATGAAAGAAACGTTCAAGGAGAAACTCAAGGACACCAAAGACCAAAATGGGCTCTCGGAAGAAAAACGATTGATCGCAGCGTAGAGCATCGCCATGGAAACCATTACTGATAAATTATCGATACTTCGCACCAACGAGCCCCGCTGACATCACTTCCTGTTTGTTTGTTTGTTTGTTTGTTTGTTCATTAATTTGTATTTATTGTCCACTCCAATGGTTTCCTCTCCATCCCTTTTTGGATCCCTCTCCTTCCGTATACCTCAATTTCTCCATCCCTCGCTTTCCAAAGATCGTGTCTCTGAGAAGATGAAAGAAACGTTCAAGGAGAAACTCAAGGACACCAAAGACCAAAATGGGCTCTCGGAAGAAAAACGATTGATCGCAGCGTAGAGCATCGCCATGGAAACCATTACTGATAAATTATCGATACTTCGCACCAACGAGCCCCGCTGACATCACTTTCTGTTTGTTTGTTTGTTTGTTTGTTCATATATTTGTATTTATTGTCCACTCCAAGGATCCCTCTCCTTCCGTATACCTCAATTTCTCCATCCCTCGCTTTTTCTATCTCTCTCTCCCTTTTTTGTATCTCTTTCGGCATCTCTATTCGTCTCCTTCTGTATCTTTCCTTTCTCTCTCTCTCTCTCTCTCTCCCTCTCTCTCTTTCTCTCTCTCCCTCCCTCTCTCTCTCTCCCTCTCCCTCTCTCTCCCTCTCTCTCTCTCTCTCTCTCTCTCTCTCTGTATCTAGAGGAGGGAAGGAATGAAGTATAAATACATTGTTACTGTATGAAGTGGATTTTTCTGGTATCAGTTTTTTTTACTTCACTGTTTATTTTTAGGAAAGTTTTTTTAATTAATTACATTTTGACACAAATATCTGTATTTTCTACTCCTTACATTTTCACACCAGACTCATTACTTTACATTAAATCTATTTGGTGATTGTAGACTAGTTTCTGAAGCTCACAGTGAGCAGGCAGGAGGCAGTAAGAAGTCTGGGGTTAAGGTGGATGAGACAGAGGAAGTCAGTGATGAGAACAGGACTGAGAACAGACACATTCCTGATCACCTGATCCTCATCATCTTCTCTCTGCTTGTGTTCTACATGGTGGATCTTCAGTCTGAATACATTTATTAGAGAACAACATTTTAATTTGTTTTATATGAATATATTAATATGATGAGGTTCAGTTTCCTGTGTGACACTAAAACAGGTCGTAACAATCACTAGTTTTTACTGAAGAACATGTCGGAGCACAAACTTCTTTACTTTAACTTTAGTGAAAAAGTGCAGTCAGAACTTTAACTTTTACCAGAATCTTTTAAAACATCAGCATCTGCACTTCTACTGAGTGAAGGATGTGTGGACTTTTGCCACATCTGTCAGTATCCCTCTCTTCTGTATCTCTCTTTCTCTCTGTAGTACTACATATACCTACAGGACATCATCTCCTGCATGCGATAGTCACGGTTCTCTTGTTGATTGCCAGATGTTGACCTTTAAATTCACCACGTTATAGAACCCGAGTGTAAATTCCACATAGCGCTAATGCTAAGGAAGCGCTCGCTGTGGTGACTTGCCTCTGTGTCGGGCAAAACACACACATTTAAAAATAAAAGGGGGAAGAGTGTTCAGGTGAGGAGAAAAGGGTAGTGGACAGTGGCTGGACCAGGAGAATCTCCTGCCGCACCCTGACGCCACAGGTCTAGTCAGGCGTGCCGGCTCTACCCGAGGCTCCGTCAGCGCTTAAGGGTCAGGAATTACTGCCGTAAAATTCCTCCCCTTCCCAACATCCTTTTATGGGCACTGCCCAGTGTAAAGACAGTGAGGATCCGTCACTCTAAATGATCTCCAGCAGGGTCTCGTCAGGACCCCACGCCTCCTTGAGGTTCGCTCTGGGCTAGGGCTAGAGTTTTAGAGCTTGCACCATACGGTTTGTGGGACATACGTGGGGCATCTCAGAATAATGTTCCCAACATTTTACCAAAATATGGACTTTGCAACCGGAGGGAGAACCATACTCCTGCTTATAACCTTCTGCCCCCACCTCGGCTTCTCAGACCACATCTCCGCTCATCAGGAGTTAAAACCTGGTTCTGATGCAGCTGATTCCCTGACCAGTAATAGCCGTCTCTTTTATATTACATGTTTAGGACATGTTTAGGGAGGCTGTACTGCACTGGGGCCCCTCAGGGCTGTGTGTTCAGTCCCCTGCTGTTTACACTGCTGACTCAGGACTGTGTAGCAATGCACAGCTCGAATCACCTCATCATGTTTGATGACACGACTGTGAATGGTCTCAGCAACAAGAATGACAAGTCAGTATACAGAGATGATGTACAGAGGTGTAAAGCCAACAATCTGTCTCTGAATGTAGACCAAAATAAAAAAGAGATGGTTGACTTTTGGAGGACATGTAGTGACCAAATTCCTAAATTCCTTCCTTGTTTTATTTCCATGTGTAAAAGTGGACGCTTGTCGTGTTTCTCGCCCATCACAGACCTCTGGGTGAGGGTCAAGCCCAGTTTATTGTAACGGCATGAGCAGGAAAATAATCAGCATCATTGCTACGATACTCTGTTTTTACTGGAGTGAAAAACTATACACCGACAGACTGATGGATGGATGGATGGATGGATGGATGGATGGGCAAGCGGGTGGGCAGGCAGACGGACAGATAGATTTTTTCTGACTGAGTTTGATGATGTCACACATTCTGTTCAAGGTCATGACTCCACCTGTTTTTGTTATAGTGTACATACCAAAGGAACACTCCAGTGTCTTTATAGTTTTCTCCATGGTGTGTGTGTGTGTGTGTGTGTGTGTGTGTGTGTGTGTGTGTGTGTGTGTGTGTTAGTAAGACACTGAAGTGTGACAGTAACACAGACAGAGAGGTTACACTGATTCACAACTCATCACACACACACACACACACACACACACACACACACACACACACACACACACACTCACACACACACTGTTGACCTGAGGAGGACCCTGTGGTTTAGTGTGTGCTGCCTTTATTTAAACGGACAGCAATGTAATAAGTGTGTGTGTGTGTGTGTGTGTGTATGTGTGTGTGTGTGTGTGTGTGTGTGTGTGTGTGTGTGTGTAATTAATTAAGCAATGAGTCATCTAACAGTGAAAGGGGAAGGATGCTGTCAGAACAGTCAGGTTTCCATGAGCCGCGTGTGTGTGTGTGTGTGTGTGTGTGTGTGTGTGTGTGTGAGAGAGAGAGAGAGAGAGAGAGAGAGAGAGAGAGAGAGAGAGAGAGAGGGAGAGAAAGAGAGAAAGAGAGAGAGGGAGAGAGAGAGAGAGAGAAAGTGTTTGTTTGTGTGTGTGTGTGTGTGTGTGTGTGTGTGTGTGTGTGTGTGTGTGTGTGTGTGTGTGTGTTTCTGTTCTTTGGCATCACAACAACATCAGCATGTTATACCTTTTATCTGTTTATAGTCAACTTTAATACTGAAACTTTTAGAAAGATTTTGCCCCAACACCCAACCCTAATCCTCTTTTACCCCAACACTAAAATAATTTCACCCCAACACCAGGCTTCTTTTACCAAACCTAGGCTTTTTTTTTTAACCCAAGCTGAAGTTTGTGCACGTGTGTTCGTGTGTACGTTTGTGTGTGTGTGTGTGTGTGTGTGTGTGTGTGTGTGTGTGTGTGTGTGTGTGTGTGTGCATATGCGTATGTGTTCCGTTTTGATGTAATGAAGTTAATTTTGGTTATGGTTTCCCATAGCAACAGTGCTGAAGTTTGTGTTGTTCACTGAATGATTCTGTGTTTTTCATCAGTTTCTCTCTCCCATTATAGTGTGTGTGTGTGTGTGTGTGTGTGTGTGTGTGTGTAATGTGATTTGGTGCATGTATGTATGTATGTAATAGTGTATGTTTGCAATTCAGGGTTTGTGTGTGCGTGTGTGGGCATGTATGTTTATATATGTGTTCGGGGCTCAGACACACTCTCCCAGTTTAAGTGCAGATTAAAGACGTATGTTTTTAGTGAGTTCTACACACAACACACATCACATATCATAACCTTGTGCTCCAGAACATCTGATCACATCACATTATCAACTTGTGCTGTTAATATCATGAACAGCAGCTACGCTAATTCCTCTCCACTGCTTCTCTTTCTCTCCCCATCCCGAAGGCTTCCTGAGGTTCCTCCAGCTCCAGTCACGTCCCACCTCATAAAGATTGTGGACCTTTAAAGAAGTTGAAGAACTCGCAAACATCTCGAACCATCCAGAGACGTACCAGTGCAATTAGATCCCACTTCATGTGGAGTTTGGACATTGGACCTCCTGGAGTGTTTAAAGGCTCTGGCATGAAGAAGCTGGTGTTGGATCTGTGATGATCGAAAATGTTAAGCTATTTTATGAGTTGCTCAGTAGCTCCTGGTTCCATAATCTCAACTGACTGTAAAAGACTGTAGAAAGATCATCAGTCATAATCACACACTCCAGTGCTCATGTTAGTCTTCACTCTCCAGTGTTCTGTAGTGTTTAAAGACTATAATCACACTCTTGATGTCACCCACATGAGGATGAAGTTCTGCTTTTGAGTCTGGTTCCTCTCAAGGTTTCTTCCTCATAACATCAGATGTAGTTTTTACTTCACCACAGTCTCCATGCTGCTCATCAGAGATAAACACACATCATTTCCTTCACTGTTAAATTCTGTAAAGCTGCTTTGAGACGATGTGTGTTGTGAAAAGAGCAATAGAAATAAACTTCACTTGACTTGACTGTGTGTGTGTGTGTGTGTGTGTGTGTGTGTGTGTGTGTGTGTGTGTGTGTGTGTGTGTGTGTTTTGCATCATTAAAATAAACACACAGTGGATTTATACCTGGTGGCTGTCAGATTGAGTTGGTTGTTAGCTTCATTAGCCTGATGGTGAACTTGTTTTAGAAGTGTGTATTGCAGCTCTGTGTGTGTGTGTGTGTGTGTGTGTGTGTGTGTGTGTGTGTGTGTGTGTGTGTGTGTGTTGTACAGGTTGTCGTTGCTTCAGGACCTGCAGCAGTTTGAGTTTCCTTGTCGGCCTGGAGAACGGCGGCTCTGTAATTATCGCATTTGTTCTCACTGTGGAGTTGTGTAGCAGTGTGGGATCAGTGATCGCCGCCTGCCGCAGGGGGAGGAGGAATCCGACGTTTATAGCGCTCTGAGTGACACCGTGTTGATGTCGGAGCCGATTGCCTCGGGCACGCTTGTAATTCGTACTTTTGTGCGATGCGCCGCAGTGGCTTGTTTTTGCACCGAGTTGTTTGACACGTCTGGAATGCGTTTCCTCAACACACCAACTTAACACCTGTAGCACTACAC
Organism: Silurus asotus; assembly: GCA_024362625.1. Classification (NCBI taxonomy): domain Eukaryota; kingdom Metazoa; phylum Chordata; class Actinopteri; order Siluriformes; family Siluridae; genus Silurus; species Silurus asotus. Next base: position 638,900 of record MU592027.1, on the reverse strand, counting down.
ACACACACACACACACACACACACACACACACACACACACCACTGCAACAAACCGCAACACACACAACTGTTTATGTTACGGGTAGCAAAACAAATCTGAGAAATACACACACAATTAAAAACACAAACAGCTACTGAACCCAATACACTGAGATACTGTGGGCGTGGTGTAATATTATAATGAGCAGACTTGATTGACAGCTCTCTGTTCAAGTCTCTGATTCTCAAGGAATTAAATATCTTTTGCTCGCTGGTTTATCTTTCATACAGTAGACAAGCTTTCATTCGCTAGGTTAGCTTTCACACACACACACACACACACACACACACACACACACACACACACACACACACACACACACACACATACACACATACACATTTGATAAATAAACACACATTTTAATGAACAGTCAAAAAAAACACACCAACCTATTAATTAAAGTTTGTTGGAAATGTGTACAGTGTGTGTGTGTGTGTGTGTGTGTGTGTGTGTGTGTGTGTGTGTGTGTGTGTGTGTGTGTGTGTGTGTTTTGTTTCAATTTGCCTGGAGATTTTTGTGAATGCTTTACAGCTGAGCTTTTATTGAGCTTGTTTCTACATGCACACACACACACACACACACACACACACACACACACACACACACAGACATTCTCTCTCTTGTACTCCCTCCTGTAGTCTCTCTCTCTGCCAGTATGTCAGACATTTATCTATCTATCTATCTATCTATCTATCTATCTATCTATCTATCTATCTATCTATCTATCTATCTATCTATCTGTCCGTCTGTCTGTCTGTCTGTCTGTCTGTCTGTCTGTCAGTCTGTCTGTCTGTTTGTCTGTCAGTCTGTCTGTCTGTCTGTTAGTCTGTCTGTCTGTCTATAGATTTAATCCCAAATGGATTTAATTCTTTAATTTACTTAGAATTCTACACATTTTAGTGCAGTTTCTGCTATTCTTCTCTGCAGAACCTCATCAGGGTGAATAAGGTTTGTCGTTTTCAAAACCATTTTTAGATCTCCAGAGATGTTCAATCAGGTTCAAGTCTGGACTCTGACTGGGCCACTTAAAGAAATTTCTGCAGCCACTCCTTAGTAATCTTGGCTGTGTGTTCTGGGTTGGTGTCCTGTTGGAAGATGAACCATCACCCCTAGTCTGAGATCCAGAGTGCTCTGGAGCAGGTTTTCATTAAGGATGTCCAGGCGAGCTGTCATGTGCTTTTTACTGAGGAGTGACTCATGGTTGTTTTTCTGGAAGGTTCTCCTCTCTCCACAGAAAAACACTGGAGCTTTTTTAGAGCCCTTTCCCCCTGATCGCTCAGAGTGGCCGGGCAGCTCCGCTCTAGGAAGAGTCCTGGTGGTTCCAAACTGCTTCCATCCATGGATAATTAAGCCACGGTGCTCATTAGGACCTTAAATGCTGCAGAAATTATATCTATCTATCTATCTATCTATCTATCTATCTATCTATCTATCTATCTATCTATCTATCTATCTATCTATCTTGTTTTTACTTCTTCAAATACGTGGCAGTCTGTCCCTCATGCTAATTAAAGTGTCTGCAAATGGATGGTATTTCAGACGAATGTGTGTGTGTGTGTGTGTGTGTGTGTGTGTGTGCTGTGATTGAATTTTTAAGGGCTGCAGAGGGCTGGTTTCTGAGCCAGAAAGAGAAAATAGAACAGATGAACAGAGAAAGAGGAAAAGATAGAGTGTAAAATATAATGAGCGACAGAACAAGAGAGAGAGAGAGAAAACGAGAGAGAGAGAGAGAGAGAGAGAGAGAGAGAGAGAGAAAGAGAGAGAGAGAGAGAGAGAATAATTCAATACTAATCGAGTTTGTCGTCTACCGCGAGTCTCTGAGACAGATGGATGATGAATGCAGTCTAAAGGGAAAGTGTCTGGGTGAGTCAGGGATGTCCCTCACCCCCACAACACACACACACACACACATCCACACACATCTCCCCCATATCCCCTCTTAACATACACACACACACACACACACACACATACACACACACACACACACAGAAGGTGGATCAGAGAATCTCCAACAAGTCTGTTAAAAATGAGGTTCATCAGTTTTCTAAAGAGCAGAATAAAAACAATTCAATGTTTGGGTTTGCAAACAGTCAGTTGTTGTGGTGTTTGGTGGAGGATGTTGGTGTTTGGTGGAGTGTCTGAGATCCAAGTTTCTGAGAAAGAACTTTAAGGCTGGATTTGGACTGTAATTGATATTAAGAGTCTAATAGAATGGGTTCAGGACCACAGTTCTGTATTTAAGTGTCCATCACTGAACATCACCTCAATAATGATGGAACTGTAATAACTGGATATTCGGTGTTGAGGATGAGGATATTGTTCCTTATTAAGTCTGGTTCCTTTCAAGGTTTCTTCCTCATGAAGTGTCAGGGAGTTTTTTCCTTCACCACAGTCACCACTGGCTCATTCATTAGGGATAAACTCATAGGCACTGACATATACATCTAAAATATAACATATAAATACATAAAACTGAGGATGATGAATCCATTCAAATGTAATCCAAACCCAAACACCACCATAATTAATAACATTTAACATCCAGCATGTGTCTAATTTCTAACACCTGAACTTCCTGTGAACCCACAGTGGGGTTTTTCCTGTCTATTAACTTTCAAAGCAAACACACACACACACACACACACACACACACACACACACACACACACACACACACACACACACACACACACAACCACAGTGGCCATTACAGGTTTACCAATAAAGAAGGTCAGAGGTCAGGAATGTAAAGATTCAGAGGTCAGAGGTCAGGTTCACAAGACCTTGAATTTGAACTAGTGTGTAATCAATATTAAAGTCAAGTCAAGTTTATTTCTATTGCGATTTTCACAACACACATCATCTCAAAGCAGCTTTACAGAATTTAACAGTGAAGGTGAATGGTGTGTGTTTATCTCTGATGAGCACCATGGAGACTGTGGTGAAGGAAAAACTCTCTTAGATGTTATGAGGAAGAAACCTTGAGAGGAACCAGACTCAAAAGCAGAACTTAATCCTCATGTGGGTGACATCAAGAGTGCGATTATAGACTTTAAACACTACAGAACACTGGAGAGTGAGAACTAACATGAGCACTGGAGTGTGTGATTATGACTGATGTTCTTTCTACAGACTTCTACAGTCATTATGAGTATAAAACCAGGAGCTACTGAGCAACTCATAAAATAGGTTAACATCTGAGATCATCACAGATCCAACACCAGCTTCTCCATGCCAGAGCCTTTAAACACTCAGAGATCCAGTGTCCAAACTCCACATGAAGTGGGATCTAAATTGCACTGGTACGTCTCTGGATGGTTCAGAATGTTTGCGGGCATCTACTTCTTTAAAGCTCCATAATCTTCATGATGTGGGACGTGACTGGAGCTGGAGGAACCTCAGGATGCTTCGGGATGGAGAGAGAAAGAGAAGCAGTGGAGAGAAATTAGCGTAGCTGCTGTTTATGATATTAACAGCACAAGTTGATAATGTGATGTGATCAGATGTTCTGGAGCACAAGGTTATGATGTGATGTGTGTTATGTGTAGAACTCGCTAAAAACATACGTCTTTAATCTGCACTTAAACTGGGAGAGTGTGTCTAAACCCCGAACACTGTCAGGAAGACTATTCCAGAGTTTAGGAGCTAAATGTGAGAATGTTCTACCACCTTTAGTGGACTTTGCTCTTCTAGGAACTACTAGAAGCCCAGAGTTTTGAGATCTCAGGTAGCGTGCTGGATTGTAGCGTGTTAGAAGACTGGAGATACATGGAGATAAACCATTTAGTGTTTTGTAGGTAAGTAGCAGAAGTTTGTAGTGGGTTTGAATCTTAACAGGAGGCCAGTGTAGGGACGAGAAGATTGGGGTTATATGGTGATATTTTCTTGACCTTGTAAGAACTCTGGCTGCCGCATTCTGAACTAACTGTAGCTTTTTTTTAATGATGCAGGACATCCACCCAGTAACGCTTTACAGAAGTCTATTCTGGAGGTCATGAACGCATGGACGAGCTTCTCTGCATCAGATATAAACATGTTTCTTAGCTTAGCAATATGTCTAAGGTTGAAGAAGCTGTTGTTTTAACATGATTGATATGATTATTACTTTTTTACTTTTACTGTTGAACTAGTGGTTACAGAACATCCATCTAAATGCAGGTTGAGATGCTGGAGCTTCTGTGTACTGGTTTTTAAACCAATGAGCAAATCTCTGTCTAATCAGAATTTAATAATAGAAAGTTATGGATCATGCAGTCTTTTATTTCTTTAACACACTCAGTTATCCAAGCTAATTGAGCGTATCACCTGGTTTTAATGAGATCTATAGCTGGGTATCATCAGCGTAACAGTGGAAGCTAATCCCATGCCTTCTAATAATATTTTCTAAGGGACGCATGTATATTGTGAAGAGCAGGGGTCCTAGAACTGAAACTTGTGGCACTCCATAATTTACTTGCATTAGCCTGGATAGCTCTCCATTTAAGTCTACAAAATAGTAACAATCAGACAGGTAGGATTTAAACCAGCTTAATGCCTGTCCCTTAATGTAAGTGATCCAGGAGAAGATCATGATCTATAGTTTCGAATGCAGCACTAAGATCTAGTAAAACTAACAGCGAGATGAAGCCTTGGTCTGAAGCTAAAAACTAGTGACAGTTCTACTGTTAACCATCTTCTACACACACACACACACACACACACACACACTTCATCATATATACCATAGAAGAGGAGCAAAAAATGTTTTAAGATTCTCTTTTGTCTTATATATTAAATTTAATAGTTACATTCTTTATTAATTTGATGATAAAAATGACTGTTATTCAGAACAAAAAAAGCTCAGAAAAGAGGAAAAAACTCAAAAAGAGAGAGATGAAATAACAAATTAATTGGAAGCTATGATTTAGGAGAAAAAAATATATATATATATAAACAGAGGAAAACAAAATCAAAACATAGAAAAATATTCTTCCTCCAAAAATTCCATACAATTAATTTATTAACATTTACATGTTAAAGGTGTTTAGTAACACACTTAGTAATAAATATCTATATGATATAAAATCACTTTATTACCTTTAAATTATTGTATTATTATTATTATTATTATTATTATTATTATTATTATTATTATTATTATTATT
>MU592027.1:600738-629711 GCA_024362625.1 Silurus asotus | reverse complement strand
GGGGGGGTATTCAGAGCTCACAGACAGCCGCGAGCTGCGGAATCGATCTGGTTTACCGGCCGTGGTGTTACCACGGGTGTTATTTTTGGCCTCGCGCCTCCGGTTCCGGTTTGTCTGTGGGCGTCAAATATTCATTTATGTATTTATTTAACATATTTATGTTAATTGTTATTATTATTATTTTTTTTTAATTATATTTGTTATTATTATGAAATGCAGACGGTGTTGCGCGCGTGTACGTGTGTGTGTGTGTGTGTGCGTGTGTGTGTGTGCGCGCGTGTGCGTGCTTGTGTGTGTGTGTTTGTGTTTGTGTGTGTGTGTGTGTGTGTTGTTAAGACGGGGGTGTAAAACTTATAACGCACGCGCGTTCTGCTTTCCTTTGCTTCTTAGATGTTTCAGTGACCCAAAAAAAAAAGGAACAGAAAGAAAAATTCTAAAGAAGATGGTCAAGAGAACACACACACACACACACACACACACACACACACACACACACACACACACACACACACAGAGAGAGAGAGAGAGAGAGAGAGAGAGAGAGAGAGAGAGAGATTATTCGGTCGTATGTTGCTTACCGGAAGTTCTGATCTTAATTGGTCTTTAATTAGAACTTCCGGTTCAGGTTCTGTAGCGCGTTCCCGATCCCGAGAATTTTCCTGCTCAGTTTGTTTATCGGCAGTTGTTGTTACAGATAAATCTTCTTCTTGTGCTTATTTAAAGTATTCTGTAAATACGGTTGTTATTATTATTATTATTATTATTATTATTATTATTATTACCTGAAGAACCACAAAAGCCTGCACTTATTATTATTATTATTATTCACTGTTTACCGACAGAAATGACACAGTTTTTAATATTTATATCTATGTAATTGTGTTGTTTGCAGATCAGTGCAGGTACTGAACCCAAATCTGGGATATTCTGTGTTGTTTATTGGTACACAATAACAACAACTTGTCACAAGCTATTTTTTAGGCATTTTTATCCATTAATTGAATTCTTCTTCGTAGTACAGTAATCTCCCGCTTTACCGCGGTCCGAATCTCACGCCCCGGTTTATCACGCAATGTATTTGCCACATCACTGAATAGTTTGTCTGATTTTCCCGGTCTCTCGCGGAGAGAGCACTGTAGCCCAAAACACTTACAGGGAATTGTTTTTATGTTTAATGTTGAATTAAAGAAAGTATTAACACAAATATAATGATTAATAATGAAGTAAAATGTTACAGTGCAGTACTGTGTACATAAAATAGCATTTTTTAGGGTGGCGTCCGTTTATCACGGTTTTTGGTTTATCTGTGGTTTTGGAACGTAACCATAGCGATAAACAGGGGATTACTGTATTATTATTAGTGTAGTATTAGTAGTATTTTTAATCCATAATGAACAATTTGTGGGATGTTCATTACTGGGTGTTTATTCCTACCTCGTAGGTGAAGCGATGCGCACGAGACCAAAAAAAGCGACTTATTAGCAGCAAGTAACAAAGAAGAGAGAGAGAAAAACAGGGGAGGGTGCCAATACATTTGCTTTATGATTTCCACCTTTTGTAGCGATGTTTTTTTTAAAAATAAAAACCAGCAAAAGAGAAAGAAAGAGAGAGATAAGCTTCATTTTGAGTAAAAACAAATAGAATAGTGTCTGGAAGTGTGTGTGTGTGTGTGTGTGTGTGTGTGTGTGTGTGTGTGTTTATTGTTATTGATGTCTCTATTCATATGTAGCACTGTAATATGACACGTATTTCACATCAATATACTCCAAACACACATACACAAATGAGAAGAAGAGTTGGGGGTCAGTGTTCTCATCCCCACACTAGTACCCTAGAGAGGGGATAGGGGACGGAGTCAGCGCTACTGAGGCACCCAAAAATCTCTAAATTACATGTTTATAATGCAAATGAGACATACATTTCTGAAACTTGGTGTCAGATGTAATTGTACAGAGGAATAAGGGCTTTTGTTTCTGGAGAAATGCGCTACACTACCGTCTGGGATGTACAGGAGAGGGTTGTAGGGGCTGTTAAAGCTAAAGCTAACAGCTACAGGGCTAAAGCTAATCTTGCCTGACTAAGGCCTTGGTGTTCATTTGAAAAAAAATACCAGGAGTGTGCTATTTATAGAGACGTATTTCGAGAAGCAGGTTCTACATAAGGAGAAACGTGCTTAAAGTGCGTCTCGGTTAGGTCTCGCTCGATACCGCACACACACACACACACACACACACACACACACACACACACACAAAGCCTGGTATAATCCGTTTTCAGCATGGCAGCCTGGGAAACAGGATGTCGGGACGAGTTCAGGGTCGAGAATTCAATTTCACCATTTCAGACGAACGTATTTCAGACACCGTTCTACTGTCTTCATGCGTGTTTTATATATCGCTGTTATAAGGCTTTTTTGGAATCAGTTAACAATTATTAATGGCACCCCCACCTGTATTAGTATATTTAAATTATATACTAACGTCCAATCAGAATTCAGGATTTGAGAGCAGCCCTGTGGAGTAAAATACACTTTAACATTTAAGGCATTTGGCAGTGACTAACATTCATCTCATTCATACAACTGAGCAGCTATGGGGTTAAGGGCCGTGCTCAGGGGCCCCGAAATGGTAGCTTAGTGTGGCTGGGATTTGAACTCATGACCTCCTGATGCCTAAACCACCAAGCTACCATCTCCACTACTAAAAAAAATGAAGGATAGATGAAGGCTGTTTATATGAAGATTATGGGGGAGGATGGAAGGTGTGAACTAATCCGCAATATGGAGGGTGAACTGCACCTCTAGGTCATATAATGGTGCCTACAAAATAAGTTGAAGATGAGGAGGATGAAAAGGTAATAATAATAAATATTATTCATAACAACATGTAAAACTGTGTGAAGAAAAATGTGTGAATACAAATACATATATATATAACTATACCTTCTGCATCCTGTCCAGACGTCTAGATGTTACATTTTTTTTAAATCAGACATGCAGGACAGACGTACAGGATGGCCCTTAGATTGCGAGATCAGACGTTTTTTGTTGACGTTTTTCGTGTGAACGTCGCTGCGTTCCAGCAGTCCATCTGGGACGTAGGCTGCCCATGGAGGCGTTTACAGAGATGTAGAGTCTGTCCCGTAAACACACCGGCGTTAGAAGAGTCCTTATTTTTGGATGTGGTGATATCACTGGTCTGTGTTTGTGTGTGTGTGTGTGTGTGTGTGTGTGTGTGTGTGTGTGTGTGTGTGTGTTCGTCTCCTAAAGGACAAATACACAGAGTGGCACAGCAACGTTATTAAATTAACTACTGGCATTAATACAAAAAAACAACCTGTAAACTAATGCATGTGGATGGTGTGTGTGTGTGTGTGTGTGTGTGTGTGTGCGTGTGTGTGTGTGTGTGTGTGTGTTGGGGGTTTGTTGGTCTTCAGAATGTTTGTCTGTATGTGTGGGTGGAGTGTCTGTGTCTGTGTTTATGGCTCTGTGTGTGTGTGTGTGTGTGTGTGTGTGTGTGTGTGTGTGTGTGCTGGGGGTTGTCGGGTCTCAGGATGTCTGTGAGGGGGTGTAAGAGTGTGATGAGGTCACACCCAAGGTCAGCTGCCTCGGTCCTCTTTCTGATCTCTGTGTGTGTGTGTGTGTCTGTGTGTGTCTGTGTGTGTCTGTGTGTCTGTGTGTTTTGGCTTAAAGGCACTGTGTATAGATGTTAACTTGAAATAAATAAATAATAGATATAAAACAGGAAGTATTTTGTAAAGTAAATAAAGTTTTCCCTTTCCTGGACTGATGCAGCAGTGCATTGTGGGTATCCTATTACTATAACTATAAATCTAAAATCTAGGGCACTAAGGCCCAGCGGAATACCGGGGTGACTTTCAGACATCAGAAGGTTATTACAGTGTCCAAGGCGAGGTGTAAATAACACGGCTAGATGTGTGTGTTCATTACGATGTGTATGAGATGCTAACGGGCGTTCTCAGCAGACGTGGAACTCGTGCAGTTACGGGAGATGTCCTAATTTAATGCTAACATTGATGGTGAACATTTAGGGTAGACGTCTTATTGAAACATTTACGATAAACACGTTATTTAGGCATTTACGGTAGACACAGTTCTCAAGAGTTTATGGTAGTCCTGTTACTCGAGCACTTACAGTAGATGGGTTCCTTGAACATTTTACGGTTTATATCTTATTCAGCATTTGCCATAGACATGTTACTGGAGCATTTATTGTAGATGTGAACATTTACAGTATATATTCTTTTCAAGCATTAGCAGTAGACACGTAACTGAAGCATTTATGGTAGACATATTGTTGGAGCATTTATGCTAGCTGTGCTCCTTAACCTATGACCTATTCAAGCATTTGCTGTAGACACAATACTGAAGCATTTACGGTAGACATATTAATGAAGCATTTACGGTAGACATATTAATGAAGCGTTTATGGTAGACACGGTTCAGTAATTTAGCAGATTGGTTGCTTGAACATTTACAGTATATATTCTTCTCAAGCATTTTGCAATAGACACATTACTAAAGCATTTAGGGTAGACATGCTACTCAAACATTTATGGTAGATTTGCGGTATATGTCCTATTCAAGCTTTTTCATTGGACACGTTAATGAAGCATTTACGGTAGACACAAAAGCAATTATAGTAGATGCCCTACTGAAACCTTTACTACATCTCTCCCTTTTTTTACCACTGTTATTTTCATTTATTGTTAAATTTTAAATCGGTACACACACACACACACACACACACACACACACACACACACACACTTGCCATATTTCAATGTGATTGAGTGAAATGAATTGCTGTATGATGTTACTCTGTGTAATGTGTGGCCTTTACAGCAATGCAGCTTGCTCTTGGTGTTTGAGTGTGGGTTTTTATTTTGTGCATGTGTGTTGTGAGAATTTAACAGCCCCCAGAAGGTGGAGTTGGGGGTGTTTTAGGGGTCATAAAGCCCCTCACCGCCCCTGTATGTTGGGGGATGATTGGGAGAGTGGAAGAGTTTTTGGCCTTTTAACAGCTGCAGCTAAGACTCAGCCTTGACATTGGCCCTACTTCTCGCTTTTGTGTGTGTGTGTGTGTGTGTGTGTGTGTGTGTGTGTGTGTGTGTGTCCTCAGAGTCACCCATGTCTTGTACACCGTCCCACACACCCTCCCCAGATGTACCCAGGATGATGTGAAAGCAGGGGGTTGAGATTTTTTTGAGGGACCGTATGTGCTTTTTGGCGTCAGCTGTTTGGGGGGTTTGTGTGTCTCGTTGTGTTTGTCGTCTCAGACGACGTGCTTCTGATCGGTCTTAGTTGATGAACGAGTTGTTTGTCTAGTTTTTTTTAGAAATGCTAGACTCAGTGTGAGTTGGGGTGCCAATAGCTTTAGGGCTGAAATGATTCCTCGAGTAACCCGAGTAATTTGAATACAAAAATTTTTTACCGTTTAACTACACATGGAGCACCGTGTTTCCGCACGGACTATTATTTCTGCCGCACCACCCGCTAAACTCTGGAGGAATGGTGAGAAAACAGCACGGGGTGAGGAGAAGATTCTTATGGAAGCCTGTTTCCATCACATTAGAAACAAGTCAATTCTCGCAGGTCCCAGTTTTTTGTTGTTGTTTTTTAGCCAACTGGGCAGCGTCTTCTGTAGTGCCAGAAAGTTTTAAACATTGAAAATGAAATGGGATACAATCAGAAGAATCGCAGGGTATTAAACTATGTCTCTGATCCCTGGAGAAAACTCTGTCTAACAAGACAGATGAAGCAGAGGAGCCTCCTTCATACACCAAAAGCTTCACACTTCAGGCCCACAACATAGTTACTGGTGGTTGCACCAGAAATGTTGGATGTTGACGAGAAATAAAGTCAGATAGTGAGGAAAAAAAAAAAATTGGAATTGCGAGAAAAAAATGTATCCAACTTTTTTTATGTGGTGGAAACAGACTTCCATAGGATTCAGGAATTTTTTTGAGGATTTTAAAATATATTTTTATAATTTTATTTGATTTCTCCTAAAATATTTTATAAATTTTATGTAACATGGCAGTTGTATGTATTAAATAGGTTTAGTTTTCACAGATGTTCTAGTATGAAATTTCAGCAATAAAATGTACATTTTTCTAAAAAAGAAACATTTAATTTACAGTTTTTCTCAGTTTGTAGCGTTTCTCAGATCAGAAATAAAATTCTCAAACCGACTTGTTCTCCACATCATTAAATCATTTGTGCTCATCATAAGAACGATTCTTGTTGCTTTGATTAAATTGTGAACGCTTTTGTACATTATTTAATGGATTGTGTACGAGTGTCTGCTGTTTCCTACATTATCAGTTATTTCATGTTGATTAAAATAAATTCTACTGGTTTCCACTGAACAGTTTTAACCCTCAAAACATCTCAGAATCAGTTCATTGTGTACGTCATCGAATGCAAAATGATTAAACCAGTTGTCAGAATCTTTCATTTAAAATTTCTATTAATTTATTTTGTAAATGTGTTGAATTGATGAATTGTGCAAATGAATGTTGAAGGTCACTAATGAAGGTGAGTGAACGACATCAGATCAACCAATCATCTACCAGTTCTCTAAAACAGGTCAAAGGTGAATCTGGTGAAGCTTCAGTTGGAGACTGAATACAGTCAGAGCAAAACTCAGAATTCTACATTCTGCAAATGGATAAAAACTAAGAAACAAATAAACACTTGTACAGTAAAAGTGTGAATCCTGTTCAGTCTCATCCAATCAGAGTCAAATATCCAATCAAATTAATACATTTGTGCTAAAATTCAGATACCAAACAGAAGGAAGTCACATTTTGTGCATTTTCAGTCGCTGTGATCCAAAACATAGTTTATATCAAGAAATCCAGAAACTGTTCAGCATCATACTGAAAACACGACTACACATGTTGATGATCGTGTTTGTGATCAATGACGAAGGGACTTTAAATTCTAATGGGATTGAGATGTTCACTGACACAAAAACTTACTCCTGAGAGATGAATTGAGGATTTTGAGAAAAGTTCAGGCTTTTGCAGGAAATCCAGTGTATTGAGCTGTTTGTTCACACTGTTTTGAGAAATGCACCTTACTGATTTGCAAATATTCAGGATGATTTGAGAAACGCTCCAAAGCAGCTGAGAAAAACTGTAAGAGTCTTACATCTTATTTTCTCCAGTATCTTTTAGATTATTTATATTGATCTTTAATAAAGAAAAAATACTTCTTATCCGATTACTCGATTCATCAGTGAAATAATCCGAAAAATACTCCATTACTAAAATAATTGATAGCTGCAGCTCTAAATAGTTTCGCTCGATTTACTGTTATTTAATGGATGAACACCTTCTGACCAATCAGAGGTGAGAATTGGTCATCCCTGCTTTATACTGTGTAATTATCGAAGTTCTGCTGAAACGTTGGCACCACAGTGGGATGAGTTCACTGTCTCACACACAATTACAAATCCATCATTGTTGTTGTCAGATTAGCGCACAAACAGTAAACAAACAACAAAGTAAACAAAGTTAATTGGCTAATGCTAATGATCAATTAGCTGCTGAAGCTGCGTTACTGCTTGTATTAGCTTACTATGGCAGACAGACAGACAGACAGACAGACAGACAGACAGACAGACAGACAGACAGACAGATAGACAGATAGATAGATAGATAGATAGATAGATAGATAGATAGATAGATAGATAGATCATTTTCCATCACTGTTGTAATCTGTATGAACAAGATAATGGAAGTTTAATGTAACTGTAAAAGGATAAAAGTATGATCAGTTGTTCCGGAGTAAACAGTACACTGGGTGGAAATGTGCTGTGGTGTAAGAGGAATAACACTTTAGAATTCGCTGTTACACGAAAATATTTTCGTTATTGTTGGTTGATGATACATAGATTACACACCGAGCTGGCTAATAACTCGAACCGTTTGTTTAACAGCAACGCTAAGTGTTAGTCTCCTGCTAACCTGCAGGCTAAAGCTGTGGTACTCTTTCTCTCACTAGCAACACAGCCTAACACAATCCAGTGCCTGTTAGCTTGCTAGTAGCTAGCTGTTAGATGCTAGAAGACTTGCAAAAATAGTGCCTGCAGCAATGTCTCATGTTCACGGTTGCTAGCTTGATATTTATGCTATTGCTGATCTGTTTAAAAGGGGCTAAGGTTGTTGTTTTGGGGGTCAGGACATATGCATGTGTATGTGAAATCGATGTGTTGTAAGATTGAAGAATGTTGGAACGTAGTAGAAAAAGAAAGAAAGGAGAAGGATGTAGGCTGTAGATTAGCCCAGAGCGATGTTAGCGTGCCAGTTCCTTCTCAGGAATGCAGACCATTTTGTCGTTTTTGTTGTTGTAAAATGGTGCTGCGAGACCGCAGACACAACACCGCCGCACCAGGCATGATCTTATCACACCGAGAGTCAGCGTGTGTGTGTGTGTGTGTGTGTGTGTGTGTGTGTGTGTGTGTGTGTGTGTGTGTGTGTGTGTGTAAACACCCACACCCACACACACACACACACACCCATTCATCGGGCATGCACATGCTAGATCATGCTCCCAGACAGCAACCCCCAACTTTCCCCCAAAGGTCAGAGTTCAAGGGTCATGGGTACTCTCATCTTTTGTCTCTGTCATTGTTTAGCCTTGCGCCAGGCTCCGTTCCGAACGCTATAATGCACGTCTGGATAGAGTTAGCGTTAGCGTTGGACTAGCAATGTGGTGTGTTTTATGAAAACAGAGTAACATGAGGAAAGTAACATGAATTCTCCATGTTGTTCTAAGCAGTCTGTGGGTGGGGTATAATGTGTGTGTGTGTGTGTGTGTGTGTGTGTGTGTGTGTGTGTGTGTGTGTGTGAATTCTGTTGTTTGGGAAAGGGGAAAAGGGCGGGTTGTTTGAGGTTAAAGGTCATGTGTCACCCTGACCCTCATTATGGAATTCAGAATCGTCTGTGAGCCAAATGTGCTTTGTTCCAGCTGTCTGTCTGTCTGTCTGTCTGTCTCACTGTCTGTCTATTTGTCTCACTGTCTGTCTGTCTGTCTCACTGTCTGTCTGCCGGCTCTACTGTCTGTCTCACTGTCTGTCTGTCGGCCTCACTGTCTGTCTCACTGTCTGTTTATCTGTGTGTCTCACTGACAGCAGCTGCAAGCAACACAAAGAGGCGAACAGAGAGAAACAGACTACAACACAAGCAGAGAGGAAAGACAAAAGACAAAAGATTACAATCCAGGAAGCAGAAAGAGAGAGAGAGAGGGGGGGGGGGGAATTAAGAAATATGAAGACAGATCATTTAAGGAGATGATGGAGAGTTACACAGAAAAAACAAATATAAAGATAGATAGATAGATAGATAGATAGATAGATAGATAGATAGATAGATAGATAGATAGATAGATGTCTGACATACTGGCAAAGAGATAGACATGGATGGATGGATGGATGGATGGGCTGGTGGATGGGTGGCTGGGTGGATGGATGGATGGATGGATGAATGGATGATGAATGGCTGGGCTGGTAGATGGATGGGTGGATAATGGATAGGTGGATGGATGGATGGATGGATGGATGGATGGATGGATGGATGATGAATGGCTGGGCTGGTGGATGGATGGGTGGGTGGTTGGATAGATGGATGGATGGATGGATGGATGATGAATGGCTGGGCTGGTGGATGGATGGGTGGGTGGTTGGATGGATGGATGGATGGACAAAGAAATTAGCAAAAGTAACAAACTGGTTGAACAGGAGATTTAAAAAAAATAATAAAACGGAAAAAATAGTACACAGAATGACAGATAAAATGATGGAGATAGTGAATGGAACTGAAACGTTTGTGGCTGAATGATTAAGAAAAAGATAAACAGAATGATGGCGAGAATGTTGAATAGAATGTCAGCGGTTTAGCTAGCTCTGACATGGGTGGGTGGTTGGATGGATGGATGGATGGATGGACAAAGAAATTAGCAAAAGTAACAAACTGGTTGAACAGGAGATTTAAAAAAAATAATAAAACGGAAAAAATAGTACACAGAATGACAGATAAAATGATGGAGATAGTGAATGGAACTAAAACGTTTGTGGCTGAATGATTAAGAAAAAGATAAACAGAATGATGGCGAGAATGTTGAATAGAATGTCAGCGGTTTAGCTAGCTCTGACACTATGGCGTGTTTAATTACAGACGATGGAGGTTAGCGGTTTAGCTAGCTCTGACACTGTGACGTGTTTGATTACAGGTGATAAAGGTTAGCGGTTTAGCTAGCTCTGACACTGTGAAGTGTTTGATTACAGGCGATGGAGGTTAGCGGTTTAGCTAGCTCTGACACGGTGACGTGTTTGATTACAGGTAATAAAGGTTAGCGGTTTAGCTAGCTCTGACACTGTGATGTGTTTGATTACAGGCGATGGAGGTTAGCGGTTTAGCTAGCTCTGACACTGTGACGTGTTTGATTACAGGCGATGGAGGTTAGCGGTTTAGCTAGCTCTGACACCTTGACGTGTTTGATTACAGACGGTAATGTAGGTGTAGCAGAAAATCGACAGAGAGGGTCCACGTTCAGCTTAGACATGTCGATAAATCTCTAATAAAACTTTCCATACAGACATAATCACATGTAGCATCCGGCCCTAACTCACTACCGCAACATCCTGAGACACAAACATGGCCATGTTCACTCTGATCCTGTTTCAGGAGTCAGATGAGTCAGCGGAAGAGAGATAAAGAATAGGAACAGATGGATGAAGTGATTCATCTGGAGTAGAGATGAGAGGAAAAAGGGGGGAAGATGAGGGAAAGAGAGAGAGAGAGAGAGAGAGAGAGAGAGCAAGCAAGGGAAAAAATGAGAGAGAGATAAGAGAAAGAAAGAAAGAATGAGAGAAAAGGGAAAAAAGGATGGAAGGAAGAAAGAAAGAAAGAAAGAAAGAAAGAAAGAAAGAAAGAAAGCAAGAAAGAAAGAAAATAAGAGAGTCAAAAATAAGAGAGAAAAGGGAAAGAGAGAGGAAAAGGAAAAAGAAAGTAAGGCATAATGCAGAAAGAAAGAAAGAAAGAAAGAAAGAAAGAAAGAAAGAAAGAAAGAAAGAAAGAAAGAAAGAAAGAAAGAAAGAATTAGGCCTAGAGTAAGAAAGAAAATAATAAGAAAGAAAAAGAATGCAAATGATAGAGCTATTAAGATACACAGATAGAAAGATAGAAGATATAAAGGAACGATGAGGGAGAAGGAAAGAAAGAAAATATAGATGTAGTCAGAGTGCATTCTGGGTAAAGAAGTGCTGCTAATGAAGTGAAGTAATGTAGATTTCTGCTGACAGAGGGGAAACGGAAGAGGAAACATTACAGTGAGGAGGAGACGGAGAGAGAGAAGGATAGACAGATAGATGGATGTATGTAAGATGTTGAGGAGGTTAGTGAAGGAGGACAGGGTGTGTGTGGGGGAGCAGGTGGTGTCTGAGCTGCAGCTTATCCTGCTCACAATTACACAGAGGGTAAATAATTCAGGGGAAACATCGAGCCGTCTAGACACGTCTGTCTTACTGAGACACAGGAGGGAGGGGGTATCTGGGGGCAGACACACAGAGTGGGGGGATGAAACGCAGACGCTGCACTGAAGAGAACAGAATAAAAAAAAATCTATCTATCTATCTATCTATCTATCTATCTATCTATCTATCTATCTATCTATCTATCTATCTTTCTTTCTTTCTTTCCCTCCCTACCTCCCTCCCTCTGTTTATCCTATTCCTTGAGTGCGAATAGAAAACGTCTCATGTGCCAGAATAAGAGTTCACTGGTTCAAGCTATTTTCTTTTCCATTTTCCCTTTCACAATATAAAAAAAAGAGAGAGAAGGAAGGTAGGGTCAAGGGAAAGAGAGAGAAAGAGAAATGTTACGAGCGAATACAGAGAGAAAGACAGACAGACATAAAGAGAGAGGGGAGGAAGGAAAGATGGAAAAGAAGAGAGGGAGGGAGGAATTAATTGAAGAGATATGACTTTAGTATCCGCAGGTTCGCAAGTTCTATATTTTTTGCAGTTTGCTAGTTTGGCTAGTTTTACCAGAGTTAGCAAAGCCTGCACTTTGCTCAGTGAAAATAAGGTGATGAACCGCGTCAGATCTGAGAGGTGATGAACGTTAAACTCAGCTGCTAACTCGTGCTACCTCAGGATAATAGCGTAATGAAACACAAAGCTAACAATGTTCTTTGCTAATAACAACAACAGTTTGCTGGTACTGGCTGAAGCTATGGATATCACACTAGGGTAATGGAGAGTGGTTTAAGTGCTAATTCTGGCTAGTCATCAGGCTCATGATTAGCATGAGATGCTAACTGCGGCTAATAAAGCAGCGCGTTGCATCATGTGGGATTATATTCAACAGGAAATAATAAGGCATGTTTTTCCCCATGATGCCTCTGTGATGTGTGGATCTTTTCCTCCTTTCTACTGAGTAGCGTACGGCCTACGGAGTGGGTGGTGTGTGTGTGTGTGTGCGTGTGTGTGTGTGTGTAGCATGTTTGTGCGTGGGGTTTGTCGTGACAGACGATTCTCTGTGTTTAAATGACCGTATTAAAGGCTTCACTTCGGCTCTGAGAAAGAGAGATAGAGAGAGCAATAGGAAGAGAGAGAGAATGAAGGATAGAGAAAGAGAAGAGTAAGAACAATAGAAAGAAGAATTTGGGGAAAACAGAAATAAGTTGAAGTAGACGGATTGGATGAGGGGGAAGAAGGGAGACAGAAATGCACCAAATGAAAAGAAAGGAAGTGAGAGGAAAGGGATGAATACCGACAAAAAAAAATAATTAAAAACAGGAATGGAAAGAAATAGTAACAAAAAAAAGACAGACCTGAAGGGGGAAAAAGAAAGGAGGAATAGAATAAAAGGAGGTTGGAGAATGAATTGAAAAAAGTATTAGATGGGGTGAGGGGAGGAAAAGAATGAACTGAAGATTGGAAGAAAATTAAAGGGAACAACAAAATAAATGAAAGGAGAGGGGAAAGAAAAAAGGAAGAGTCAGACCGATAGAGAGAAAGAGAGAGAGAGATGGAAAAAATGAAGGGATAGACTGAGAGTAAGAAAGTAAATGATAGTGAGAAACACAAACATTATTTGCTTTGAGAATGTTGATGGAGAAGTATAGAGAAGGTCAGAAGGAGCTGCATTGTGTGTTTGTGGATTTAGAGAAAGCGTACGACAGAGTGGAGAGAGGAGTTGTGGTATTGTATGAGGAAGTCTGGTGTGATAAAGAAGTATTAAGGGTGGTGCAAGACATGTATGAGGACAGTGTGACAGCAGTGAAGTGTGCAGTAAGAACGACAGACAAAGTGGTTCAAAGTGGAGGTTAGACTGCATCAAGGATCGGCTCTGAGCCCTTTCCTGTTTGCAGTGGTGATGGACAGGTTAACGGACGAGGTCAGACAGGAGTCTCCATGGACTATGATGTTTGCGGATGATATTGTGATTTGTGGTGAGTAGGAAGCAGATGGAGAAGAGCCTGGAGAGGTGGGGGTACATGCTGGAGAGAAAAGGACTGAAAGTTAAAAAAGAATAAAAAGAGTGCAGGCAGGGTGGAGTGGGTGGAGAAGAGTGATAGCAGGAGTGATTTGTGATAGAAGAGTATCTGTGAGAGTGAAAGGGAAAGTTTATAGGACTGTGGTGGGACCTGAGATGTTGTATGGATTAGAGACAGTGGCATTGAGTAAAAGACAGGAGGTGGAGCTGGAGGTAGCAGAGCTGAAGATGTTGAGATGTTTGTTGGGAGTGACGACGATGGACAAAATTAGAAATTAGTTTATTAGAGGGACAGCAAATGTAGGACGTTTTAAAGACAAGGTGAGGGAGGTGAGATTGAGATGGTTTGGACACGTGCAGAGGAGGGACATGGGGTATATCAGTAGGAGAATGCTGAGGATGGAGACACCAGGAAGAAGGAAAAGGGGAAGAACAAGGAGGAGGTTTATGGATGTGGTGAGGGAAGACATGCAGGTAGTTGGTGTGAAAGATGCAGATGTAGAGGACAGGGGGGTGTGGAGACAGATGATCTGCTGTGGTGCTCCCTAATGGGAGAAGCCAAAAGAAGAAGAAGAAGAAGAAGATTAGTCAATCTCTGAGCATTACACCTGAACAGTTAGCACCAGACCTCGTTCTCTTTCTCTCTCTCTCTCTCTCTCTCTCTCTCTCTCTCTCTCTCTCTCTCTCTCTCTCTCTCTCTCTCAGCACTGACACTGGAGACTCCTTCTGTCGGTGTTACAGAAGCATCTCCTAGTTTGTTATTAGTGCAGCTTGTTCGCTATAATCCGTTGCTATAGAAACGCATGAAGCGAGTGAATAACAGAAGGATGTTATATCCATAAATAAACTACAATACAGGATTCCAAAATATACGTCAGAACTCCTGTAGGGTGGTGACGTCTCAAATCCGATCTCATACTCCCCATTTCACTACACTTTATTTCACACACTCGCATGTATCCTGCAGCGGTGCATTATGGGATATGACAGGGTGCACTAAATATTTCAGTGCTACACTCCTAATGACCAGGGTGTGATCTTGGAGTTCTTCATTGCCCCCCAGTGGGAGGAATGAGGAGTGCAGCACAGAACCTTCATCTATTCTCAGGGTGTTTAAATGGGACCAGATGGAAAAGATTTTGATCCCTCCGTCTCTCTTTATTTCTTACTTTCTCTCTCTCTCTCTCTCTCTTTCTTTCTCTTTCTCTCTCTCCATCAGCTGAACTGGAGTTTGTTCAGATAATAATCATAATCGTGGTGATGACCGTCATGGTGGTCGTGATCATCTGTCTCCTCAACCACTACAGACTGTCAGCCTTCTTCAGCCGCCATCGCCGGAGCGGAGCAATGCAGCCAGTAAGTGTGTGTGTGTGTGTGTATGTGTGTGTGTGTCTGCGCGCCTGCGTGTGTGTGGTGAGTGTGCATGTGTGTGGTGTGTGTCGGGTGGGTTGGCGTTGAGTTCACGTTCTGGTCTTTGTCCTCTGCAGTTATGAATGTGGGTGTGTGTTTCCTGCATATTTGTCCTGTTTGTGTGTGTGTGTGTGTGTGTGTGTGTGTGTGTGTGTGTGTGTGTGTGTGTGTGTGTGTAGGAAGTTGCTGTAGGCTGCACATTCTGTTTGATGTGCATGACATATCTGACACAACCCCAACATGTGCATGCCTGCTTTCAAGCCTGCATATGTGTGTGTGTGTGTGTGTGTGTGTGTGTGTGTGTGTGTTTTTGTGTTTTTGTGTTTTTGTGTTTGAGAGAAAATAACGGAACAAGGGGAAGAAAACCAGACAGAGAAGTGCAGTAGAGTCTCATTTGTGTGTGTGTGTGTGTGTGTGTGTGTGTGTGTGTGTGTGTGTGTGTGTGTGTGTGTGTATTTCTCTCAGAGCGGATGTCCGTGGCCCACAGACAGTTTGGTGACACAACAAGGAGCCACAGAGGTATGTTAAGAAAGTGCTCAATTCATTTAAAAATGGTGTGTGATGGTGAATGTTGGTGTGTGATGGTAAATTTTGGTGAGTGTGATGGTAAATTTTGGTGAGTGTGATGGTAAATTTTGGTGAGTGTGATGGTGAATGTTGGTGTGTGTGATGGTGAATGTTGGTGTGTGATGGTGAATGAAGGTATGAGTGCTAGTTAATGTTGGTGTTTGATTAAAAATGTTGGGGTGTGGAAGTTAATCTTGGTGTGTTTGATGGTGAATGTTGGTGTGTGATGGAGAATGTTGGTGTTTAATCGTGAAAGTTGGTGTGCGATGGTAAATGTTGTGTGATGGTGAATATTGATGTTTGATGGAGAATGTTGGTGTGTGTGATAGTGAATGTTGGTGTGTGACGGTGAATGTCGGTGTGTGATGGTAAATGTTGGTGTGTGGGATGGTGAATGTTTGTGTGTGTGATGGTGAATGTTGGTGTGTGTGATGCTGTGTGTGATGGTGAATGTTGGTGTGTGTGTGATGGTGTGTGTGTGATGGTGAATGTTGGTGTGTAATGGTGAATGTTGGTGTGTTTGATGGAGAATGTTGGTGTGTGATGGTGAATGTTGTTGAGTGTGAGATGGTGTGTGTGATGGTGAATGTTGGTTTGTGATGGTAAATGTTGGTGTTTGAAGGTAAATGTTGGTGTTTGAATGGTGTTGAATATGTTTTCTCTCTCCTCGCTTAGGTAATGTTTGGGCCACGTAGTTTTGATCGCTTTGTCCCTCCTTCGTTTATCCAAAGGGAGCAGTCGAGCCGTTTCCAGCCCACGTACCCACAATTGCAGACGCAGATTGAACTCCCGCCTACGATCTGCCTGTCTGATGGCGAGGAGCCGCCGCCATATAAAGGCCCCTGCACTCTCGCACTGAGGAGCCCCGAGCAGCAACTGGAGCTGAGCCGTGCCTCTGTGCGAGCTCCTCCTAATCGTACTGTCTTTGATAGCGACATTATGGACGTTTACGGGCCCAGGCCACCCAGCACACACTCGGGCAAGAGTGCCTCGTACTCGCGCCTTCAGGGGCAAGGACCACCGCCCACCTACAGCGATGTGATTGGGCGGTCTTACCCAAACTTCACCTCTGCCTCCTCCCCTTCCTCCTCCTCCTCCTCCTATTTCTTGCACCAGCACAGCAATAACGCACCACCGTCCAATCAGAGGAAGGCGAAGGACGGACGACGGGACAAACCAACTTGACTGATAAGCACAGAGTGGGAGGGGCTGTGCTCTTTGGACCCTGTTCATTAATATGCGAAAGGGGGCGTGGATTCCCTCCAAGCACTCAGTCCCTTGCACAATTTAGTAATCCAGAGAATCGAGGAACCAAGCTTAAGTGAATATCACTTTTTTTTAATACTTTTTTTAATTTTTAATTTTTTTGCTACAACCTGTGGGCCTCGTGTGGATGTTCAGGCTCTTTTGCAACTTCTCCTTTCACGTTTTTTATTTTTTTTATGCTTTCTTTTATTTAAGTACGTTTCTTACGTTCAAGGAACTGTGCAGGATATAGGATTTGTTTATTTTTTTCTCCTTTTTTTGTTCACGTACAACACATTTTTTTCCTACGTTCTTACCCAATCCAAATCCGAGTGCCATGATTTATGTCATTGTGATTTAAATCTCAGTGATGTCATCAAAATGCAGAGAAAAAAAGTATACATTGCACTAAATACTTTTCTTTTTCCTTTTTTTTTTAAAGCTATATTAATTTTTGTCTTATGTTTTGTCTCCCATTTCACTTTTTCACATCTGATCCAGCCTTTAAACAAATAATCCACTACTAACCCACAAGATGGCACTTAAAACAAAAAACAAAGGCGTTTTGT
This sequence comes from Silurus asotus, assembly GCA_024362625.1. Taxonomy (NCBI): domain Eukaryota; kingdom Metazoa; phylum Chordata; class Actinopteri; order Siluriformes; family Siluridae; genus Silurus; species Silurus asotus. The sequence continues at coordinate 612,393 of MU592027.1, read as the reverse complement.
TTAAATCCTGTTCGTTTTTCTCTTGTTAAACGTCAGCCTTTCATCCTTCCATCATATCAAAATAGCACTTTAAAACTCGCTTGCTTCAGCATGGTCCAGATACAAGGGAATCATGGAAAACGTAGTCTTATGCACGTCCGCTAAATCAAATGCGTCTCATTCGCTAGCTGATTTTCTACGCTTCTTGCTTTACAAGCGCTGGTTTTTTTTTTTTGTAGTTCTTAGTTTCAAACTCAAGTTCAAGTTAGAAAGTATTCCTCTAAAAGAAAACTCAGTTTTATTTTGTTACCTGTGATGCCTAAATGTTGGCCATTTTGTCCTAGATCTAGAGTTAAGATGACACATTTATATAAATTATATAACTACTTGAAAAATTCTCCTTTAATGTTCTAAAAACATCCGTGATGTCCAGTAATACAAAATAAAACATCATAGGACCGTTAGAGTTAGAAGGTAAAAAATATATATACTTCAGGGAACCATAAATAAGTTGAGAAAACGTTCCAGTGACCTAAAATTGTCTCAGTAACGTTAACTTGTTCACTAAATACTACGTAAAGATTGAGATCTACCTGGCTAGATAGTCATGTGACTGCTAGATTTTTATCAACATTTGCTCCAAAGCATGTTTAGCCGAAAAATGCTGTTTGTCACCAAACACAACATTAACTAAGCTAATTGAAGCAGCGCTTTAGGGCTACTAGCTTATAATCCAGCGTAGATGTTGCCTGTTATGCTAGAAGTTAGCAAAGTTTGTTAAGCAGATACATCATGTTCGGAAAACAAGTATTGTTTTATATTTATCATTAAAACCAGTAGATGTGGAGCGCTACCCAGCTAGCGACAAATAATCTGAGGAAAAATAGCTAATAGAAGAATTGATATCAGATGAGTTGAGCTGCTACGGGACTGACAATGTTTCGAACCAAGCGTGTTATTAAAAAAAAAAAAAAAAAAANAAAAAAAAAAAAAAAAAGCAAGATGTACTCATCCGGTGTGTGTGTGAGAAAGAAAGGTCCTGCTGCTGCTATGCTAATGCTAACTTGGTTTCTAATGCAAAACGCTAATGCTGCTCTCCATCTCCTCACGTTCACTCATACTTCATTTTTACTTGTTCTTTTTTCACACGTTTAATCTTTTTACATTTATTTTCTTCTCGTGTGTGTATCGCTGTTCCATCCCCGCTCTTAAAAAACTCAGAGTGGCTGTAAATTTCTTTTTACTTTTTACTTGTAATTATTTTTTTTGCTGCATGTTCCTCTGAGAAGATTCGGTGCCTAAAAAATTGTGTTAAAACAGAAATAGGAACTTTTTCACTTTGCACTCTGACCCCCAAGCCCATCTACCCCTCTTAACCGCAGCCCCCTTGATTCCTTCAACTACCAACAATGCCCTAACTCTGCCTCCAACAAACACAATTCCCTTGACCCCCCCCCCTTACTCAAACACCCCATAGCCTTCCACTCCCTCAATAATAAACCCCCTTCACCTCAAACTTCCACAAATACAACCCCCGTTATCTCTCCAACTATTGCGCCACTCACCATGCCAACCCCCAGAAAACACAACCTTTTGACTCCCCGCACAAACACAACCCTCTTGACCCCCTTACCCAAATACCAGGTACCTCTAAACTCCCTTACAAATAAAACCCCTTTGACCCTTCCACAAACACAACCCCCTTGACCCCCTTACCCGAATGCCAGGTACCCCTCAACTCCCTCACAAATAAAACACCTTTGACCCTTCCACAAATTAAAACCCCTTGATTTCTCCAACTAATCCCCCACCTCTTACCCAAACCCATCCACCACCACAACTCCCCAGCAAACACAACCCTTTTGACCCCTCCTTCTACACAACCCCCTTACCAAAACACATTATACCCCTCAACTCTCCCACAAATTAAACCCCCTTGATCCCAACAACCCACAAACATCCCCTTGACCTTCCCTACCCAAACATCCCCATACCCTCTTACTCCTTCAGAAAAACCCCTGACCACACCCCCCACAAACACAAACCCCTTGACTAATCGACTCAAGCATTCCCATACCTCCTGACTCCTACACAAAAACGCTTGACCACACCCCCCACAAACACAACCCCCTTGACTCATCGACTCAAACATTCCCATACCTCCTGACACCTCCACAAACAAGCTCCTTTGACCCAACACCAACAAACCTTCTAAACACCACACCCAAACATCCCTATACTCCTCGAGTCCCCTTACAAGCATAACCCCCTTGACCCAACCTTCCCCATACCCCCTGAATTCATCAGACACTCCCCTCCCAAACTTATCTGCCCATGCCCTTAAACATAACACTTTAGCTTTTACCGTGATCCTCCAAAAACACCCCTTTGACCCCACCCACCCGACCCTGTACATACACCTCACCCCCTCACCTTTGTTGTGCCTCACTTCCTACGGTGCTTTTTTCACAAGTCTGACTTTGTTTATTCGTACTGTGCTGTATAAAAATATATAACTTGAAAATATTATGCACATATCCTACCCAATGGGTAGACGAGAGAAAAAATACATGAGAGAACAAATGTTAATAGTGTAATATAATGTATAGAAAATATTACGAGGAGAAATTTAACTCGGCCGCTTGGAGGGTTTTTTTGTGAATGCCCTACAATTGTGTTTTTTGTCTTTTGTAATAAAATAAATACACAAATAAAACACAAAAGAGGTCATAAAATTATAAACAGTATAGTCAACACATACAAGTTACAAAAAAATACTTCATAATATAATTTTTTTCCTCTTTCTGCTATGTGATGATTTCAAAGCGTTCGCATACAGAACTCGCTGCTGCTTTTATAACTTCCAGAGAACTGATCATTATTAATGCCAGCGCTTGCCATTTATTTATTTGACATTTTTATTGTTATTATTATTATTATTATTTAGTAATTAATAGATGTTCGAACAGAAGAGCTGTATCTTATTTCACCAAACAGACACGAATGGAGAGTTTAACAAATAAAGGTTTTGGATCGTATCCTGTTTGGCCTCTGTTTGGGTTTATTTTATTTTATTCTTTTTTTTTTAATTATTATAATTTTTATTTTTTTTTTAAAGAATATTATACAAAAAAATGGCACACAATTGTAAATTGTCATTTTTCCTACACTCACATAACTAGGAGACCCAAACCTTTTCCACCATGACAACGCCTCTGTGCACAAATCCAGCTCCTTGAAGATCTTCTGTAATTGGAATGGAGTGGAAGGTCTCCGGCTGTAGAGTGCTAAAACCCTATTGAACACCTTTCGTATAAATGTGAACACTAACTGGACATCAGACATCCTCACCTTCTCACCTACATCAGTACCTGGAGATCAAAATCTCACAAATCTCCACAAGCACACTCCAATAGCTAGTGGAACATCTTGCCAAAACAGTGAAGGTTACTATAACAGCAAATGTGGACTAAATGTGGAATGGGATGTTCTGAAAACACACACACACACACACACACACACACACACACACACATATATATAGAACATGAATGCAGTAGAACATGAACGTCATCACTAAAGCAAGAAACACAGTGAACACTTCTCCTTTCACTGGAGCCACAACTGCACCTCCACATACATCATCTCCAGCAGAAGCAGCGATATTCACCTCATCACATCACCCCGGGGTTTCCTGCGTTTCTTCAGTGCGTTACGTTTTCTTCTGGGGATTTGAAATAAATGCAAATTGTGTTTTTTTTTTGTGCAAATTCTATCGGATATGACATTATATCGGATATAACACAAAAGTATAAACAATTCTTTGCAAAGCTAAACAACTGTTTTGAACTGTTTTGGTGACCTTTCATCATGATGTCCAGCTTTTCTTGAAAAGTTCGACTTGTAAGTGCATCTGCGACCAAATCAGTTTCTTTTCCTCTGTCAGTCATTGTAGAATAAAAAAACAGCGATTAAATCCACAGGAATAGATTTGAGATTGTGCAGTTTGCTACAGATGCGGTTTGCAAGCTCAGACTAGTGCGCTCTCTGATCGTCCAATCACAGGACGTGAAAATGCTGACGTGACTCAATACCTTCTAGCAAGCTTTGGAGGGTTTGAGGGTTGAAATCTGATTGGTAAAAGCAACAGATTTAAACAACCCTTACAGCAATACATGATGTGATAGCTGAAATCTGATTGGATAGAAACTTTAACATAAACATACACTCCAGGAAGCAGAGCAACTAAGAGAAAGACTGAAATGAAGAGAATAGACTATGGGGAATAATTTATTACATATTCATTCACAAAATAAATATTAAAACAAAGAAGGACTTGCTGAATCTAATGGCCCGCTAATGGTCCGAATACTTATGTACATGTGATACTTAATTTATTTTCTTTCAAAAAAAATTACAGACATTTTTAACATTGAAAAAAATGTATAATATAAAAATGATATATATATATATAAATTATTTAAAAAAGAAAATGTTGATTGTAATTTCTTTACTGCAGAATGCAAAGGAAAACAAGAGCAGTGTGTAAATACACACACACACACACACACACACACACACCACCACCAAGTGTGTGTGTGTGTGTGTGTGTGTGTGTGTGTGTGTGTGTGTGTGTGTGTGTGTGTGTGTGTGCAAAAAAGAGAGGAGAAAAGAGAGAGAGAGATTGATTTGATAAAAAAATATTTTTTAGTTACCTAATAAAGATTAAATTTAAGTTACATGACTTAAAGAAATAAACAGATAAAAAAGTTAATGAATTGTAAAAATACCGTAAAAACAAACTTCACGTTTATCATCGACAAAAGAGCAAAGTGCATCATTGTGGCAGCAGATTTTCTCAAACATCATTAGTTTGTCTGTTTTCTTCTAAAAGTGAAAGTCCACTTGAATTCTGGACTTCATCATTGCTGTTATCACCATTTTTGCCTCATTTCTGCCTCTTTGTTCTATTTGTTTGTTTTTTTTTGTCTGATGTAGATGCACATCTTTGCCTGACCCACAATGAAGTTTAAGAGCTTACACTCTGCTTGCCTTCTCTGTGTGTATTTTACATCCAGGATGAAGGTTTGGACTGAGAAGGATTTGTTACATATGCTGCAAAAGGGTAAAAATGGGTTTTAGTCTGAGACACTGAGTAAAAGTGTGAAATATTGTCTCTCTCTTTGGAGACAGAAGGGACACTAATGACCTGTCTCTGGACACTGAACTGAGATAAAAAACATTTACAGCAATGATTCCGTGCAGGATTCTCCCTTGTATATCTCCAGTCCTTTTGTTTATGGTGGCTTGTAAAGTGTTCTCCACTGTGGCCGCTCCTCCTCCCCCGGCCCGAGGACAGAGCTCCACTGTGTCCACTTTACCATTAAGACTTTTCTTATTAAAAACCTTAGCACAGGCTTTATAAGACATTTTCCCAGAGACCATGTAAACATCCATATTGTGACATTCTTACATTCTAAAAAGTCTGGAGACAGAGAAAGCTCAGGAAAAGAGTCCTCCTCATCCGGCTGTTCAGTTCCTCCAAAGTGCTCCACTAACATTCGTTGTTCCTCTGGTGAGAGCACAGAGTTCCACCTCTGAAGTAGCCGTGCCAGTCGGGCAGCTACTCCACTAGTGTTCTTGAGCTTTGGTCCAGCTAGGTCCACCAGGTGTCCCAGCGTGATGAGACCAGACCTCTAGTAGAGTCTGGGTGAGGGCACTGCCTGCAGATGAGCTCTATAGATGAGGAGCTTCTAAAGTAGCCAGTGTAGCTGGTTTGTGCCCGTTGCTCCCTCTGTCTTAAAAAGTCTCCACGCTTTAAAAAGATTGTGATAAAAACAGGTAGTCCCAAAGTGTTCAGTTTTTGAGGGTCTATTAAAAACAAAGGTTTATCAAGTCCCAGATTTCAAAAAAATTGGTCACACTTTTCCAACCTAAAGACACTGAACCGCATAAAAACCCTGTAAAATCTGTAAACAAAAAGCAGTGGTTCTGCTCTGTAGGTGCACTACGGCCTGCCCACATTTATCTTTGGGTAGGTATAAGACACTTTGGGGCACACAGTGTAACTTGTCCCAGAAAAAGTCTAAAATCATCGACTGAATTCTAGATAAAAATGTTACCGGTGGGTCTATATGTGCTTCTTTGTGCCAAAGGGAGGACGCTGCCAGGTTTTTAATAATTAGCATGCGTCCCCTGTAGGGCATCTTGGGTAGCAGCCACTTCCATTTATCTAAGTGACCTTTTATTCTCCAAACTGTCTCTTCACAGTTTTTTGCATGTAGGACTCTTCTCCTAGGTAAACTTCTAGGTATTTACCCCTGAGAGTATGGGGACCCTAAATGACCAACGCCCAATTGAAAGGGCCTCGCTTTTTTTTAGCTAATTTTGGCCAAGGATATTTAGCCAAAGTCTCTGGAGATTCTGTGTAGTCTGTCGATGTCGTTCAGTTGGTCTATAATTACTGCTATGCCGTCAGTGTATGCTGACAAATGGAAGGTGGTCCCACAACCAGGGATGTTTTCAAATATTGACTTCCCAGGTAAACAGTATGTCTGGTCAGAATGAATTTCTTCTCCCAGAACACTTCCCAGTCTGGTGGCTAAAACTTTAGAGAGCAGTTTATAGTTTCTGCATAATAGGGACACAGGTCTCCAGTTTTTTATGCCTGTTAGATCTATTTTTTTGGGTGTAGGGTGAGGACTGCCCTCCTGCAACTCAGTGGAAGTGACCCTCCAGTTAGACTATTGCTAAGTACTTCCAGCAACTCTTCCACCACAATAGCCCAGAAGCACTTCAAGAACTCTGCTGGATGTCCATCTATACCTGGTCTCTTTCCACTCTCCGTACTTTGTAGTGTTATAAAAAGCGCTTCTGAATTATTGCTCCACTGAGTGCTGCATCCAGATGTTCAGGGACTTTGGGCAGTCCTCCAAGGAAGACCTGCTCTGTGACTTGGTCCACTTTGAACTCACTGGTGTAAAGCTTTTTATAAAAACTAACTGTTCTCTTGCGTATTTCTGTGGGTTCAGATAAAATGTCCCCAGTCTCGGATCGCAGGTTGTGGATGAAATGTTTCTGACCATTCTTTCTTTTAAGGTTAAAAAAGAACTTAGATGGTGCATACATTTTGTCTATGTTGTACCTTGTACTTGTTTTTTAGCTGTGAGGGTCTGACTACAGTCCTGTTCTCCTGTTGGCTGCAAAAGTTCCATGATTTCATGTTCTAATTGTTTCATTGACTGAGACAACTCCCTTGTGACATTTGCAGTGTACTGTTGGCATAGGTTTTAGTGTGTACTTTGCCCAGGTCCCACCAATTCTGTAAGGATGTGAAGTTTTCTTTTCCTCTTTAAACTTTTTCTAAAAAAAAAGGTAAAAATATCCGTAAAATGTTTGTCGTGTTAAAGTGCCAGTGTTTACTCTTTGGCTTAATAGATTTTAAAACTGCTATGCAGGAAACCAAACTGTGGTCTAAGAGAACAAATCTTTAAAATGTTTACATGATGTTTAAAAACGTAAATTACAGTGTCACTATCAGTATGTTTGTCACCGGTAGTGATTTCCTGTGTATTATTCATTACATCATCAGTGTCGAGCTCTGTGTTACTGTCATGAGCACTGATTTCAGCCTGCTCAGTGCTCTCAGTGCACCAGTGCTGATCACCTCCTCGCTGGATACTGGGTTAGTTTTAGTGCTTGTCACTTCAGTTGACTTTTTCACAGCATGGAGTCGGTTGACACGTAGATAACATAGTCAAACCCATCGATTTTGAACGTTAACATGTGCTACTGAAACACAGGTTCAGGTGCCAACTGGTTCACTGTAACCTCGGTCAAGCAAAGATGGCAATATACCTGTGCCGGTAAAACCAAAGGCTCCTCCAGCAACCAGTGCAGTGTTCAACAGCCTTTGTTCTGTTTTTTAAAAACGTTTCACATTTTTAAAAGTCTACGGTAAAACATTGGCAATCCAGAAATGTCCAGCATTTTTGGGTCTATTAAAAACAAGGCTCTGTCCAGCCCCAGTCCTTCAACTGTGCGTAATAATCCACTGGCTGCTGCTCTCCATACTAAGTCTCTGGGTCCAGTGAGGATTTTCTGGATGAACTGGAGGCAGAATGCTGCAGCTCTGCTGGACAGCTGGACCAGCCCGTGCCCTCCTTCCTTTCTCGGCAGATGGAGAACACTCTGAGGAATCCAGTGTAGATTGTCCCATAAGAAATCCACCAGCGGGGCCTGGATGTTTGCCAGCAGGTTTGGTGGAGGATCAACACAGGCTAGCTTGTGCCAGAGAGACTATGTGGCGAGGTTGTTGATGACCAGCGTTCGCCCCCTGTAGGACATCTTTGGGACCAACCATCTCCACCTGTTCAGTCTTCCTTTCACATGCTCTACAGAACCTTCCCAGTTATTATGTAAAAACACATTGCTCCCCAGGTAGACACCCAAGTATTTAAAACCACCTCTTTTCCATGCTAAGCCTCCTGGCAGTGAAGGTTGCCCACCTCCCCACTCCCCTACTAAAATGGCTTCACATTTAGAATGTCACAAATTAGGTATATGTTATGTTATGCACAGTACTTCTGGTCATGGTGAATTATCTGCTCCATCACCTTCATCAGTCTTGATGCTAATGTTTTTGACAGCAGCTTGCTGTCAGTGCACAGTAGTGACACTGGGCGCCAGTTCGGTGGGGTCAGGTCTCCTTTTTTAGGCAGCATGGTCAGGACGGCTCTTCTGCAGCTCATTGGAAGCTGACCACCTCTGACACTGTCCTGTAGGACCTCCAGCACATCCTGCCCTGTTGCTGCACAGAATGCCTTGAAAAACTCCACTGGGAGACTGTCTATACCTGGCGCCTGCCCGTTCAACATGCCCTGGAGAGCCTTCTGAAGCTCAGCCAGTGTCAGCTCCCGGTCCAGCTCCTTGGACACCCACTCTGTGAGCTTTGGCAGGTCTTTAAGGAAGCTCCCCTTCACTAACTGTGCCCCTGACATCTCACTGTGATACAGCTTCAAGTAGAAGCTGACTGTCTGCTGGTGAATTTCAGAAGGCTCTGACACGAGATCCCCTGATTCTGTTTGCACAGAATGTGTTCATCTTTCCTGTCCAATTTTTTTGTTCTATACTGAAGAAGAAGTTAGAAGGAGCATCCATCCAGTGATACCTCTGTGCTGTAGTGTCCAGCAGGTCGTTCATTTTTTGCTTTTGAGGGCCCTAATATGCCCTCAATTTCCTGTGGCCTCCAAACACTGGAGTTCCACTGTCTCTATCTCCAGAGCTTTCAGAGATCTGGCAATATCTATTGTGACATTGAGAGTGTAGTGTCGACAGAAGTCTTTGACTTGTGCTTTGGTTGCATCCCACCACTGCTGTAGAGAGTAAAATCTGCTTCTTCAGTTTAAAACAATTTCAGAAAAAAATAAAAGACTCTCTAAAATCAGCATCTTCTAAGGGTGTGGTGTTTAAACACCAGTAGCTGCTCTTAGGTTTTATGTTCTTTTTACTGATGGTGCACTGAACCATGCAGTGATCTGAGATGCCTACTGGAAAAATAGAACACTTCGTAAAATAAGTCAGTTGATGCTCAAAACCATAAAACTGATCTAATCTCTCCAGAGAGAGCGTGTTGTCTATGCTGTGGGCTCACGTGTACTGTCTCTGTTTCTCATTTACATTTCTCCATATCTCACAGAGATCGTGGGTCTCCACCATCTCCCACAGACGTTTACAGGAAGCTGCATGAGGTTCTGCGTGATTTCTGTATTTATTTTCTGCTGTACAATTAAAATCTCCTCCCGAAACTGCAAACTCTGCAGTGCTGCAGTTTTAAATCACATTGTTGAGTTTGTGTAAAAACTTCATTCTCTCCACTGCACTGGTGGAAGCGTCCACACAGATAAACACTAAAACATCATTCTCATCAAAAACATTCACTTTTAAAAGCCTCTAGTTTAAAACAGGAGTAAAATTGTGAGTAAAAAGCAGGGCAGCAGCACCACTAAGTGACGTGTTGTGACTTAAATTCACCAACCCGTCAGACTCCTTCACCCAGTCAGCAGTGTTACTGATGTCACTGTGGGTCTCCTGCAGCATGACCACATCAACACGCTTCTCATAAGATCATAAAGCTTTGCTCTCTTTCCATAATCCCTCGCTCCATTTAGATTAAAATTTGCAACTTGAATCTTGTTCATTAAAAATTAAATAAAAGTAAAACAAACAAATTCTAAAAGCACTAAAAATAAAACACCGCACACTTCATTATTCTTCATCAAAGTTCTTCCTACTGACCTTCATTATCAGCGTTTTTAATCTTAAGTTTCCTGATCTAAAAAAGCTCCTTCCTTTCTAAAGTGCTTTATATCTTTATAACTGCTTGAGGTCCAGGAAAAACTTCTCGAATAATACATTTTTTGCCACTTGGTTCAGGTTCCTCCACCTTCATGTCTTTCTTTGCCTGCTTTTTTGCTTGTCCCCTGCCTTGCTTCTTTCTTTTAGTCAGCACTTTGAACTGGGGCTCATCTTTCATCTCCACGTCTCCCAGCGCAGGCAGCTCCAGCACTGCTCCAGAGTCCAATGTGACTTTTTCAGTTTCGCAAGGCCTCTCCAGGCCCAGTTTAGCCGAGCAGGGCTTCTCCTGGTCCAGTTCAGCTGAGCATGACTTCTTTGAGCCTAGTTCAGCCGAGCAGGGATTTTCTGGGCCGGTTCAGCCTCTGGGGTGGTCCTGTCATTAATGGACCTCTGGTCTACAGTCTGAGATTGGGGTTCACACTTCCTAGGCCCTGGTGCAGCAGCAGTTACGCCTTTCAGCAGCAGAGCTGAAGCCGCAGGGGAACGACTCCAGCAGGTTCAGCTGCTTCCTGCCCTGGTCGCTTAGAGACACCGGGGTCACTCTGTCTTTCAGGACAGGCGCAAACAAGATGCCCAAACTGACCACATTTAAATCATTTAATTTCTGAATCAGTGGAAACAAAGACGTTGTAGTCAAACCCATCAATCCTGAACTTAAAGACCATGTTTAGTTCCTCAACACCTTCATTTAGAACCATAAACACCATCCTCCTAAAAGACACCACGTGTTTAACTAGTGGGGACTTACAGCTGAGGGGGATCTTCTTCATGGGGGAGATTTTCTTCATACCGAGACGCTCTTTCACAATCGCCTCATCACTAATAAATGGAGGAACATTTGACAGCAACACCTTTTTTTCAGGAGAACTGAGTGGAGAAACCAGTACACACTTATTATTAACAACAATTCTTTCTGGATCAGTTTATTCACTTTATCAAGATTATTCATGAAAACATCTATAGCACTGTTCATGCGGGAGGCAGAGACAATGTTCTCATGTCCCACCACATTTCCAACCGCTAACACACACTCCTCTACACCCCCCCCAAACACACACACACACTCCTCTACACCCTCCCCCCCCAAAACACACACACACACACACACACACACACACACACACACACACACACACACACACACACACACACACACACACTACATGTCAGGGTAATGAGTTATCCATTGTTATTTATTCAGTATTAGAATTAATCGCTAGAGTGAGTCCTGAGTGAAGTGGAAATTGCATATTTTGCTATGTGTGTGTGGGTGTGTGTGTGTGTGTGTGTGTGTGTGTGTGTGTGTGTGTGTGTGTGTGT
>MU592027.1:541654-599653 GCA_024362625.1 Silurus asotus | reverse complement strand
GAGAGAGAGAGAGAGAGAGAGAGAGAGAGAGAGAGAGAGAGACAAACACACCTCCTCCCTCTTTACCCGGCTGGCACCTGCAGGGCCACTGGAAGGTCAAAAACACCTCGAGTTCACAAACACACACACACACACACACACACACACACACAAAGACACACACACACTCTCTGCTGTTTCATCAGGCACGAAAGGTGTCTGACTGGAATTACCAAATGAAAGCAGAGACTAAAACACTGACACAGAGTGAGACAGAGACTGAGACACAGAATGTGACGAGACAAAATAAAGACGAAGACACAGACTGAGACAGAGATTAAGACAAAAACACAGACACAGATACAGAATGTGACAAAGGCACAGACGAGCCAAAGACTGAAACAGATAGAGGCAAAGACAAAGCGAGTGTGTGTGTGTGTGTGTGTGTGTGTGTGTGTGTGTGTGTGTGTGTGTGTGTGTGTGTGTGGACTACAGCAGGGAACACATAAGTTTAGAGGTTGTCATTGTTTTTTTTAAGTAAAGAAAAAGTAGAGAGACTGGAAGGACACATCACAAAAGAATTAAAAAAAAGAAAGAAAATAAAGAAGGAGAACAACAGATAGAGAGAAAAAAACAGGAAACAGCACGAAGAAGGGGAAGGACATTAAAGCAAAGAAAGAAGGAAACAGATGGAGAGAAAAAGAGGAGAGAGAGAGAGAGAGAGATGACAACAACGATGATGATGATGATGATGATGATGATGATGATGATGATGAATTAATAAAAGAAAAAGAGAAGACGAACAGGAAAGCATGAAGCCGAGAAAAAAAATTAAAATACAGAGAGAAAAGGGAACAGAAACTAAGAAAAAAAGAGAAAAGAAAAAAAAAGAGAGAGTCAAAAGATGAAGTGAAAAACAGATGTGTAATGAAATAAATGAACGAGTGACAGAGAGAGAGAGAGAGAGAGAGAGAGAGAGAGAGAGAGAGAGAGAAAGAAGGACAAAATAAAAAGTCCGCATTCATTGCATTCAGGAAGTGTGAGATCAGAACTTGCCGCAGTCCACATTCCACATTACTGCTGTGTGTGTGTGTGTGTGTGTGTGTGTGTGTGTGTGTGTGTGTGTGTGTGTGTGTGTGTGCCTAAATCCTTAACTATGAACCTAAATAGACAAATTTCCATTGTGTGCAGTTTGTGTTTATATTTAGGCCAAAAAACACAGACACAGATACAGACACAAGTGCAGATACAAATACAGACACAGACATGGTCAGATGAAGGCACAGACACAGTCACAGATATAGTCACAAAAAAATGCTTTTCACACTCACAGACTCTGGCATATATACAGACACGGTCACAAACACACAGATTTAGCACACATATGCAGTCACCTTTGCAGTCAAGACTCAGAACTCAATCACAGACACAGATGTATTAACAGACACAGATTTAGTCACAGACACAGTCACACACACAGATGCAGACACTGATACAGATGTAGTTGCAGGCACAGTCACACACACAGTCACAGATGTAGTCACAGGCACACACACACAGTCACACACACAGATGTAGTCACAGACACAGTCACACACACAGATGTAGTCACAGACACAGTCACAAATGTAGTCACAGACACACACACACACACAGTCACACACACAGATGTAGTCACAGACACACACACACACACAGTCACACACACAGATGTAGTCACAGACACAGTCACACACACAGATGTAGTCACAGACACAGTCACAGATGTAGTCACAGACACACACACACACAGTCACACACACAGATGTAGTCACAGGCACAGTCACAGATGTAGTCACAGACACACACACACAGTCACACACACAGATGTAGTCACAGACACAGTCACAGATGTAGTCACAGACACACACACAGTCACACACACAGTTGTAGTCACAGACACAGTCACAGATGTAGTCACAGACACACACACAGTCACACACACAGATGTAGTCACAGACACAGTCACAGACACAGATGCAGACACTGACGCAAATGTTGTTGCAGGCACAGTCACACACACAGTCTTTGTGTGACTGTGTGTGTGTGTGTGTGTGTGTGTGTGTGTGTGTGTCACATACACACACACACACACACAGTCACAGACACAGATGTAGACACAGACACAGATGTAGTCACAGACACAGACATAAATGTAGACACAGATGTAGTCACAGACACAGTCACAGATGTAGTCACAGACACACAAACACACACAGTCACACACACAGATGTAGTCACAGACACAGTCTCACACATAGATGCAGTCACAGACACAGTTACAGATGTAGTCACAGACACACACACACACACACACACAGTCACACACAGATGTAGTCACAGACACAGTCACACACACAGATGTAGTCACAGACACAGTCACAGATGTAGTCACAGACACACACACACAGTCACACACACAGATGTAGTCACAGACACAGTCACAGATGTAGGCACAGACAAACACACACACAGTCACACACACAGATGTAGTCACAGTCACAGTCACACACACAGTTGTAGTCACAGACACAGTCACAGATGTAGTCACAGACACACACACAGTCACACACACAGATGTAGTCACAAACACAGTCACAGACACAGATGCAGACACTGACACAAATGTTGTTGCAGGCACAGTCACACACACAGTCACACACACAGATTTAGTCACAGACACAGTCACACACAGTCACAGACACAGATGTAGACACAGACACAGATGTAGTCACTGATACAGTTGCAGACACAGATGTAAACTAAGACACAGATGTAGTCACAGACATAGATGTAGACACAGACACATATGTAGACACAGTCACAGATGTGGATATAGTCACTGACACACTCACAGAACCCAGATGTAGACACAGACACAGATGTAAACACCAACACAGATGTAGTCACAGACACAGTCACAGACATAGATGTAGACACAGACACAGATGTAGACACAGACACAGTCACAGACATAGATGTAGACACAGGCACAGATGTAGACACAGACACAGTCATAGACATAGATGTAGACACAGACACAGATGTGGACACAGACACAGATGTAGTCACTGATACAGTCGCAGACATAGATGTAGACACAGACTCAGGTGTAGACACAGACACAGTCACAGATATGGATGTAGTCACTGACACACTCACAGAACCCAGATGTAGACACAGACACAGATGTGAACACCAACACAGATGTAGTCACAGACACAGATGTAGACACAGTCACAGACTCAGATGTAGACACAGACACAGTCACAGACTCAGATGTAGACACAGACACAGTCACAGACATAGATGTAGACACAGACACAGATGTAGACACAGACACAGTCACAGATGTGGATGTAGTCACTGACACACTTACAGAACCCAGATACAGTTAAAGTCATAGACACAGACATACACAGTGGTGCTACAAGGACTGATCACAGGAAACATAAGAATGTGTCTTTAAATCTTTCAAATCTTCTATCTAGTGGATGTTGGACAAAGCTGTAAGTAAGTGGTCACGGGATATTTGTGTGTGTGTGTGTGTGTGTGTGTGTGTGTGTGTGTGTGTGTATGTGTGTGTGTGTGTGTGTTTGTGTGTGTGTGTGTGTGTGTGTGTGTGTGTGTGTGTGTGTGTGTGTGTGTTGTGTGTGTGTGTGTGTGTGTGTGTGAGAGAGAGAGAATAAGATTGACTCTCTCTGACACAAGTCCCAGAATAGTTGGGGTCAAATCTCTGACATTTCACACGTCCACGCATAAAACACAGCAGCCAAGCGAGCTATGTCTGGGATCAGACCCACTTTCCACTGGACGGAGCTTTTAATCGTCCGCATCCGTGAGAGAAAGTCAGCTGTATTATCACCTGTGAATGCACGTATCACTGAACATCGCCCTTCCTGTCTCACCGACACAAAAACCCCACGCCGTCCTCCATTACGCCCCTGAGCCCTGTCCTCGGGGACATCTCCAAATAAGGAAATCCACTCTAATAGGAACCTCAAGCGATCAACTTCAAAACGTCTGCAGGTTAACCCGACCTTGAACAAATGCATTACACTCTCAAGGTTAAACAAAATCGAAAAGATATATAGGTTGAGCAAAAAGTAATGGCACCCTATAAAATATAGAGGAAGAGGTCCTGGAATGTTGAGGTGTAGTGGGTGTGGCTAAATGTGAATGAGCTTTACTTTTATTATTGCTAAAAAAAAAAAAAAACATTGTATTGTTCTATCAAGTCATGAACAAAGAAAAGACAGGAAAAATACCTTCCCAGTGTGTGTGTGTGTGTGTGTGTGTGTGTGTGTGTGTGTGAGGTCAGTGAGGTGTTGACAGAAAAGGACCATGGCATTAACACCTGTGCTGCACCGCTCTTACACTCCATGTTAGAAGTGTCAGGTTACATCCGACAAACACTCTCCACACACACACACACACACACACACAAAAGTGTACTGTCTAGACATCTGTGTGTGTGTGTGTGTGTGTGTGTGTGTGTGTGTGTGTGTGTGTGTGTGTGTGTGTGTGTGTGTGTAGAGGCCAAACACAGGGCATACATTCTTTCACTGTGACAGACATAGCCATTTCACATGGGGAGGTGGGGGAGTGCACTCTCTGTCTTACATTCCTACACACACACACACACACACACACACACACACACACACTCTCTCTCACACACACACACACACACACACTCAAGAAGCAGACTAAACAACTTACTTCAGTTGCCAAGCCTAAGATAAACCATGCTTTGCCTAACACTAGCACTACACTCACACACACACACACACACACACACACACACAGAGAGATAAAAGTCAATCATAAATATTTACACACTAAAAGGTACAAGTTTACATTTAAAGATCAGACAGTGAACTGAGTGTGTATTTTGCCTAAAAATAAAATGTAGAAGGTTTTCCCTTCTGTACTCCAGACGCAGACAATCAGACGAGACATGTTCTAGACTGTTCCATGGAGTTGCAGTTTTTTACGATTGCTAGCACACTAAAATAAAAATAACCCACGGTTAGTGAAACCTTTCACTCAAGAAGCAAAACCTCAGCTCTGAAATGCACAGCAATAAGCACATTTTCACTAAACACAATTCTCTACATGAGACACAGAAATCGAACACAAAGTCACTTCTTTTCCATTTCAAGGCACTGCTTTCTAAAATACCAAACCCAACAAACCAGTTGATCAAACACGGTGAGGGGGTGAGAGCAAGAGGAAAAGGAAGTTGAAGAGATAGATCAGAAGGAGCACATGGACATAGAAGGCGGGGACCAAATTTATCATATGCGTCGTTGCCCACATCATCAGAAACATCATTGGCTACAGAGCTATTTTTTAAATGCCCCGGGCCAACGTGGAGGCAACATCACAATGTGTGCTGCAATCATGCAGAATGGGTTCCTCCAACGCCATGCCAAGTTCTTACAACGCGGCCCACATTCTCACATTTTTAGACATTTGACACTACATTGTGAACAACTGCAGAAGACCAAATGGATGCAGAGCAGATGAGATACATTGTCATCTAGAACAATGTATTTTCCACTGATCTGCTCTGGTCCAAACCTGGTTTTATGATCAGCCACAAATTTCACTCCAATATCTCTCACCATAATCTCCCTTTTTTTTCAACAGTGGAAGGTTTACGATCTCCAGCACTATTTCAGAATATCCCTCATTCAAACCGTGGAGGAGGCTTTTGACCTAGCTGATGTCGAGTCTGTGCAGAGATGAATTCACCGTCAAGAAGATTCTTCCCTCGCTGTCTTGAGAGAGATGCTTTGGTTGGATTTTTACTTAAAATCATGATTTGTTTTTTTTTTCACAAATGTTGTCTTTAAAATGTTCTGATATTCAGTGCAAAATGCAACCTTTAAAAATGCATGGATTAATTGAATGGTTTTATTGTGGAGAGAAATAAATATTTTTTATCAATAAGCAGGACTGGTCTTGTGTTTACTGTTTGGTCAGTATATTCATGAACTTTACTCTAACAATGTATCTAAAAAAAATCAAACCTAGAATATATCATCAGAAAATTAGAAAAGTGTCAATGAATTAAACCGAATTCGATTGTATGTGTTCCAAAAGGTGTAAAAATCAGGTTTTGTTAAATGACGGTAAGTTTTGAATGAAGTGTTTCATTTTGCTAAAGAACTGAGGTGTTTTGCTTTTTGTGTGTGTGAATAGTGTGTAGTGTTTAGACAAAATCAGACTTGTTTTTAAAAGTGTGCTTAAGCTCTCGTAAAAAACTGGAGGAGGCAGTGGACTTGTGTGTGTATACAATGGACATAAAAAGACTACACACCCGTGCAAAATTGCAGGGTTTTAAAATATAAAGACAGGAATAACAGCAGAAACCTCAGACTTGTTACATCTTTACTGCAACATTCCAAAAAAAAAATCTAGAAGGAAAAAAAAGAAATATTGAATTATTGGGAAAATGTTAAATAATAAAAAATTAAAAACTACAACATCCTGATTGGATGAGCCTGCTGTAGGACTCTGGGTAGGATTTGCTTGAATGGTTGGGGTTTTGTTCTACTGTAAGCCCTGGGCCACAAAAAGCTGCCAAAGAAAGTTACAAGACTCAATTGTTGAAAGGAACCAGTCAGGAGAGGGATTTTAAAGAATAGCAAAGGCCCCCGGATGCACCATGGAACACTGTCGATACAATCATTAATAAGTGAAGAAAATGTGGCAGCACAAACACACTGCACAGATCAGGACGACCCTCCAAACCTAAAGAGACGACAAGGAGAAAACTTATCAGGGAGGCTACCAGGAGGCAAACAGCAACACTGAAGAAACTACAGGACGTTCAGGCAGGTCCTTGCATATGTGTGTGTGTGTGTGTGTGTGTGTGTGTGTGTGTGTGTGTGTGTGTGTGTGTGTGTGTGTGTGTGTGTGACTTTTTGGCTATAATTCTAAAAGGTATTTTTGACGCAGAGCCAATACAGAACATCATCTAAGGAACACCATAGCGACAGTGAAGCATGGTGGGGGTAGTGTTATGCTTTGGGGCTGCTTCTCTTCAGCTGGGGAATGGACACTAAACAAGATAAATCGTTAAAAATACCAAAATATTTTGGCACAAATCCTTCTGTCCTCAAAATAAAAAGCAATTTCACAATTTAACATGAGAGTGACCCACAACATACATTTACATTAACAAAGAATCAATGTCCTGGAATGGACCACCCAGAGCCCAGACCTTAATCCCATCGAAAACCTATAGAATGATCTAAAAAGGGGGCATATACAGGAGATCCCTTCCAAAGTCTGGATGTGTGAAGTATATAGAGACTTATTAACAAAGACTTGATGCTGTAATAAAGGCAAAAGGGTGCTTCCATGAAGTAGTAGTTGGGAGGGGTGTGTAGACTTATGCACTCAGGGTGTTGTAGGTTTTTCTATGTGACAGTTTTTCTCAGTCGCTTTGGAGCATTTCTCAGATCAGAAATTAAATTCTCAAAACTACTTGTTCAAACTCCACATCATTAAGTCACTTGTGCTCATCATAAGAACATTTCTCGTTGCTTTGATCAAATTGCGAATGCTTTGGTACATCATTTAATCGATTGTGTACGAGTGTCTGCTTTTTCCTACATTATCAGTTGTTTATGTTCATGTTGATCAAAATGTATTATACTGGTTTCATCTAAATGGTTTTAACCCCCAAAACATGTTGGCATCAGTTCGTTGCATAAGTCATTAAATGCAAAATGGTTAAACCAGTTGTTAAAATTTCTCGAGCTCTTCTTCATCACAGTTCAATTAAACTTTTTTGGTAAATGTGTCTTGATGAATTGTGCAGATGAACCTTGAATGTCACTAATGAAGGGTCGTGTTCCCTTTCAGATCAACCAATAATCAACTAGTTCTCTAAAATAGGTCGATGCTGAATGTCATGAACCTTCACTGTAATTGGCGAGTGAATAAAAAAAGAGCAAAACACAGAATAACAATTGTTGAAAATGGATGAACAACTAGAAAATGAACATGGTCGAGAGCCAAGAATAAGGATGCATGCTGAAAGGGTCAGGAGGCAAAACAGAGGAAGAAGAAGAAGAAGAGGCTAAAGACATCGACACATTTCAGATGAAATTAAAGCCACTATTGTGGACAATGTTGTCAGTCATGACCTCACAATGGTATTGAAAGGGATGATATCTGTTGTGATGTGGATGAAAATCTGAGGCCCGACAGATTGGGACGTCAGGGGGTAGAGACTGATTACACTGTATAGTGCAGCATGCGCAGTTCTGCCTGAGAAGTGTTTCCTATGTTTACCTTTTTGAATTTTAATTTGTGTCTTTTTATTTTCTATCACAGTGACATTATATAGTTATTTTTTAGTCAGTCCACTAATAAAGAACAATAAAAAATTGTGAATCCTGTCCAGTCTCTTACAATCAATATCCCATATACAGTAATGTGTAAATTTGTGCTGTTGAAATTCATAGTTGCCATGCATTTTCAATATATGTAATCCAAAACATAGTTTACATCAGGAAATACTAAAATAAAGCAGTTTCATGTGAACAAACAGCACAATACATTGGATTTCTTGCAAAAGCCCCTTCATTAGTGACATTCAAGGTTCATCTGCACAATTCATCAAGACACATTTACCAAAAAAGTTTAATAAACTGTGATGAAGAAGAGCTCGACAAATTTTGCATTTAATGACTTATGCAACGAACTGATGCCTAAATGTTTTGGGGGTTAAAACCATTTAGATGAAACCAGTATAATACATTTTGATCAACATGAACATAAACAACTGATAATGTAGGAAAAAGCAGACACTCGTACACAATCGACTAAATGATGTACAAAAGCATTCGCAATTTGATCAAAGCAACGAGAAATGTTCTTATGATGAGCACAAGTGACTTAATGATGTGGAGTTTGAACAAGTAGTTTTGAGAATTTCATTTCTGATCTGAGAAATGCTCCAAAGCAACTGAGAAAAACTGTAATGGGAAAATGTAATTATTACATCAATCTCAGCCAAAATAGAGACACGCATACAGACAGACATGCACACAGATAGACTGACTGTCAGACAGACAGACCTACAGACAGACTGACTGACTGACTGACTGACTGAATGACTGACTGACAGACAGACAGAGTTCTTACAGACAAGGGTTAGATGTTCCTTTATTATGACCTTGAACAGGACATGTGCTGTTCTGTACTACTCTCTAAACTAAAAACATTGGAATATCAGACTTACAGAACTTAAAACAAAGAGGAGGTGAGTGACTGAAATCTTATAAAAGGCCTTTATCGTCTGATCCTTTCTGACGGATTTAGAACACAACCTGTTTGTCATTAAAAATGTGTGTGTGTGTGTGTGTGTGTGTGTGTGTGTGTGTGTGTGTGTGTGTGTGTGCCCTACAGCCCTGGTGCAAGTGAGTGAACAAAAGAAGTAAAATTATTTTTACAGAAAACAAAGTAAACTCTCTTTGATCAACTCAAATTTATTAAAAACAAACATTAATAATTGTGCAGAATGGAGGAAGTGACATCACTCATGTTCTGCATCCTGATTGGACATTGCAGCTGTGTATCTACAGTGTTGCTGATGCAGTTGCTGTGGGTGCATGTGTTCTTCACATGTCTGCTCGAGGAGAGAAGGAGGTGGGAGGAGGTGCGCCAGTCTGGGCGGGGCCAGGTGTGGGAAAAAATATCTCACACACACACACACACACACACACACACACACGCACACACACACACAAGATAGCTTTGTAACAGCTCTCACTCTCACACTGGAGACTCCTTACATTAACATGAAATAAATGTCTCCTTACAGAGAACTTATCAGCCATAAAGTCCATCTTCGTTTCACTAAAGAAATATTACTTAAATAAATACACTATTTGGGTAAAAGTTTGTGGACACCAGACAATACAACTGCTATGCACTTCTTCCTGAACATCACGTTTCACCTTTAGTTCCCAAGTGCTCTTATAATGAGCTTCACTGTTCTGGAAAGATGTTCCACTAGATTTTGTTTTGAGATTAATGTAGCTAAAAGGGTGTTAGTAAAGTAATGTACTGATGTAGGTAAGGTGAGGTGAGGTGAGGTAAGGTGAGGTGAGGTGAGGAGGCCTGGGGTGCAGTCAGCATGAAACATTAATTCATGATCAATAGGGTCAGGGCTCTATAATAGGTCAAACAATTCCCCTCCAACCCATGGAAAGCAGATCTTCAGGGAGATGTCTATGTGCAGTTTGTGTCCTGCTGGGACAGGTTTGGGTCTCCTAGTTCACGTGAAGGAAATAATTTCATGCTCCTGCATCCAAAAACGTTCCATGCAATTGTGTGCCTTCAACTTTGCGATAACAGTTTGGGAAAGAAGCACATATGGGTGAGTCCGGTGTCCCAATACTTTTGTCCATACAGTGTGTATATACATATAAGCATGCCTTACGTAAACAAAAACAGTTACACACACAGGTGCAAAGGCGGCAGATAAAGTGTTAAAGTGAACACAGTTTTTATTCTCAGCACACAAAACAAGACAAAAATACAAAAGGCTTCCATTAAAATGTATAATTGTGCTTTAATGATCAACTTGTGGCAACAGGGTTTAAGAAATTCACTCAGGATTGAGAGGGTTACACTCTGGGTTTAAGGGGTGAGGGTGAGGGTGAGGGTGTGTAGGTGACAGAAGTGTAAACCTCAGACTTGTGACATTGTAGTGTCACACACTCAATCTCGTACTTTTGTCTTTTTGTTCGAAATATTTTAACCAATATATATACATATATACAGTACAGACCAAAAGTTTGGACACACCTTCTCATTCAAAGAGTTTTCTTTATTTTCATGACTATGAAAATTGTAGAGTCACACTGAAGGCATCAAGGGCTATTTGACCAAGAAGGAGAGTGATGGGGTGCTGCACCAGATGACCTGGCCTCCACAGTCACCGGACCTGAACCCAATCGAGATGGTTTAGGGGTGAGCTGGACCACAGAGTGAAGGCAAAAGGGCCAGCAAGTGCCAAGCATCTCTCGGGGAACTCCTTCAAGACTGTTGGAAGACCATTTCAGGTGACTACCTCTTGAAGCTCATCAAGAGAACGCCAAGAGTGTGCAAAGCAGTAATCAAAGCAAAAGGTGGCTACTTTGAAGAACCCAGAATATGACATTTTTCAGTTGTTTCACACTTTTTTGTTATGTATATAATTCCATATATAATAAAATGTGTTCATTCATAGTTGTGATGCCTTCAGTGTGAATCCACAATTTTCATAGGGGGTCAAAAGCAAAAGGGGGTCCAACCCAATACTACTGAGGTGTACCTAATAAAATGAAGCTCTATTTTATTTATATAAAGATGCGAAAAAGTGTGTACCAACATGAGAATTACATTTCTCTCTCTACTAATAATGGATGTTGAAGTGAACCGCCAGAGATGTTGTTCATTTTGTTTCTCATTTGAACATTTTCTTTTCCAGTTCAAACTGTTTATGAAAATTCACCCTCAAAGTTCCACCACACACAAAACTCCTCCATGGAGCTCAGTGAGGTCATTAGGAAATGTCTACAATCTGGAACTGGATGTTACTATGGTTACAGGTGTTTATAAACAGCGCATTTTTTTTTTAGATTCAACTGACAAACACAAACTACCAGTGTGTTTAACCAATCACAATCCACTATTCACACCTGAACTCCTTCCAGCCAATCACAATCCACTATTCACACCTGAACTTCTTCCAGCCAATCACAATCCACTATTCTCACCTGAATTCCTTCCAGCCAATCACAATCCACTATTCACACCTGAACTTCTTCCAGCCAATCACAATCCACTATTCACACCTGAACTCCTTCCAGCCAATCACAATCCACTATTCACACCTGAACTCCTTCCAGCCAATCACAATCCACTATTCACACCTGAACTCCTTCCAGCCAATCACAATCCACTATTCACACATGAACTCCTTCCAGCCAATCACAATCCACTATTCACACCTAAACTCCTTCCAGCCAATCACAATCCACTATTCACACCTGAACTCCTTCCAGCCAATCACAATCCACTATTCACACCTGAACCCCTTCCAGCCAATCACAATCCACTATTTACACCTGAACTCCTTCCAGCCAATCACAATCCACTATTCACACCTAATCTTCTTTCAGCCAATCACAATCCACTATTCACACCTGAACTCCTTAATTAATTGTCAATAAAATCAGTGGTGTTAAAATGAATTTGCGCTAACCGCTAATTTTGAGAGCCCTAATAAACACACACTGCAGGGGTTTAGTAATCACATTAACGTGTTAATTAATTATTAATTTAACAAACTTTCCAAACACCTAAATAAATAATCCATGATCCTCAGGAAGTGTCTGTACTTTGTAGCAGAACAAATGAATGAATATATAATCAGATTATATTATTATTATTAAATACGAGGTGGCATCAAAACGCTTGGAGACTGACGGCGTAACTGGTGCTGTTCTGACCCACGTGCGTTACCACGTCTGCGAGTTTATCACGCACAGCGAGTTGGAACAGAGCTTGAGTGACGCTTGACATACGGCGACATTGCGAATCATTTGCGTTTTTAAAGAGCAGAAGAACATCACTGGAAGATAACAGAGACCAGGAAGACCTTCAGCAAGCTTAACCCCTGAAATCATTTACAAACTCATACATGATGATCTCACTTCTGCACCCACCCTACGCCTCTTCCCACAGATGAACATCCGGCTCAAAGGTTGCCGTTTTGACACCAATGTGGAGATCCGGCGGGAATCACAGAAGAGTTCTGACACGCTTTGAGAAGAAGACTCCAGGACACGTTTCAGAAGAACGCTGAGAGCGCTGTTTTACTGTGCAGGAATCGTATCTAATCATTCACCTGATCAAACTGACACTGATAATCAAATCAGAATAAATTATAATAAAAACATGAGTAAAATCGAAAGATAAAATTTTGAAGCAATAAATCGTAAGGTTTCAATTATCGTTTTTTTTGCCATTTTTATTGGATTTATTTTATTGATTTGTAAATTTTACTGAACAACAAAACATAAAACAAAAAAATGTGATCCATCGGTGTCTGTGGAACATTAAACACACGCAAACACAGGCAGTGTGTGTGTGTGTGTGTGTGTGTTTGGTCCTTTATTCACACTCAGCATTCGCCTCTGCTGGATTAGTGGACTGAGGATGAGGAGTGACTGTTGAAGGGGGCGGGGCTGAAGGTGTGTGTGTGTGTGTGTGTGTGTGTGTGTGTGTGTGTGTGTGTGTGTGTTGGGTGGGTGGGTGTGTGTGTGTGAGAGAGAAAGAGAGTGAGAGTGTGAGTGAGTGGGTGTATCATGCAGCAAACAGCCATTCCCCGTTAGCCTGGCATCAGTTGAGTCTTTTTTCTGTTAAAAACAAGACAAACACACATTAAACATTGGATACCATGTTAAACACACACACACACACACACACACACACACACACACTTCAGAGATGTCATGCAGGTCGGCTTGAAACCGGGTCTCACCTGCCCGCGCTCACGGCTCCCATGCCGCTGTTCTGAGCTCCTGAAGGTACGGCGGCGTTCAGACCTGCGGCTGAGACCGAGGAGCTGTTCACTGGGCTTCCATCTCCACGCAGGACCCCTGTGCACTTCCAGTTATCCATGTAGTTGGCTACACACACACGCACGCACACACACACACACACACACACACACAAACACAGTTAGCTAGTATACTCCTCGAACCAGGAACCAAACCAAAGATGGTTAATAGGTCCTACTACACTTTATGGCCAAAAGTATTAGGACACATGACTTGAAACTAGGAGAGCCAAAAGGAAGCTTCATGAAGATCAGATTTTTTATGGGTTGGGGTGGAAGATCTCCTACTGAACACCTGACCTCACCCCAGGCCTCCTCACCTCACCTCCATCAGTACCTAACTTTACAAACACCCTCGTGTCTGAACCTTCCTCACACAAATCTCCACTGAATCTAGAGGAACATTTTCCCAGAAGAGTGGTGCTTATCATAACAGCAAAAAAGGAACTCAATATGGAATGAGATCAGATGGTCAGGTGTCCACACACTTTTGGCCGTAGCGTGTTTAACACCCAGGACTGTTACGGGCCAGTAAACAGTATCTAACTCTTCATGTAACATGATCCAGGACGGCTACGTCTAATCATCAGTGAAGGATAGTTATCCTGAGAGTGTTTTTGGACGTCTGACCTTTCCAGAGGCGGACGCAGCCGTCGTCTCCAGACGAGGCGAGCAGCGTGCTGGTGATGTTCCAGCTCACACGCCACACCTGAGAGTTGTGACTGTCGAACTGTGCCATTAACTGCACCTCAAACTTGGTGGAGCCGGAGCTGGAGGAGCTCTCTCTCCTGGTGGAGAACAAGGTGCACAAGTTTTCATGTCAATGACGTTTCAAAATATGTTTTAGAGACACACACACACCACACACACCACACACACACACACCACACACACACCACACACACACACACACTTTATATATAAATATATTCTTCTTTCAGCTTCTCCCATTAGGGGGTGTCACAGCAGATCATCTGTCTTCACACCCCCCTGTTCTCTACATCTGCCTCTTTCACACCATCTACCTGCATGTCTTTCTTCACCACATCCATAAACCTCCTCCTTGTTCTTCCTCTTTTCCTCCTTTCTGGTGTCTCCATCCTGAGCATTCTCCAACTGATATACCCCATGTCCCTCCTCTGAACATGTCCAAACCATCTCAATCTCACCTCCCTCACCTTGTCTCTGAAACGGCCTACATGCGCTGTCCCTCCACCTCCTGTCTTTTACTCAATGCCACTGTCTCTAATCCATACAACATCTCAGGTCTCACCACAGTCCTATAAACTACTGCACACGTCACTGCTGTCACACTGTCCTCATACATGTCCTGCACCACCCTCACATACCTCTCCATCACACCAGACTTCCTCATACAACACCACAACTCCTCTCTCCACCCTGTCGTACGCTTTCTCTAAATCCACTGCAGGTCTGCACATCTCCCTTCTTCTTAAAGATCAGTACCAGCACACTTCTTCTCCATTCCTCAGGCATTATCCTACATAGAACATATTCCACCTGTGTGCACCTTCTTCCACTCTTATACATCACCCTCTGATCCTCCTTCTTCTATAAATACGTGTTCACCACTGCCATTTCCATCCTTTTAGCGAGATCTACCCGTGTGTGTGTGTGTGTGTGTGTGTGTGTGTGTGTGTGTGTACACATATAAACAAGGTGGTACCGAAAAGTTTGGAGACTCTGTTTACTAGAAAGTACTTTATTTATCTACGTTTCCACACGATCACCTTCGAAATAGTCAGCGTTCTTCTGGAAGTCTTCATTTCAGTGTGTCTCTTATGTCTGTTAATGAAGGTCGGTGCTCCCTGTGACTGTGCGCTCTGTTGGCGTGTTACAAGACGAGTCTCTAAACTTTTCGGTACCTCGTAGATCTGCGTGCACGGCGTTTCTCTCGCTCGCTCGCTCGCTCACTCACCGCAGGGGTACGAGCTTAAAAATGCGCACGTCTTTGGTCGCTATGGCGAGGACGTGGAAGGACCTCCCGAGGTTCGGGGCGAAGGCGATGTCGTGGACCGGATCGGTGACCGTCATCAGGGTTTCTGCTTTGGCGTACTTCCTGTTAAAATAGACGAGAGATCGTCAGAAACACTCGCACGTAAACATCTCCGTTCCTGAGTACGTGTAGAAACCACGTGTGTGTGTTTTTATTACAGCTCTGATTTTTACACCAAATAGAGAACATTCACGAGGCTGTAAGGGGTGTTTATATATAAACAACGTGATCTCTCTCTACCACACACACACACACACACACACACACACACACACACACACACACACACACACACAAGCTCTTAGGAACTGACCTGGTGTTTTCGTTGTACTCGTAGATCTGGACTTTCCCAGTGTAGGTCACGTTGCTGTCGTCACTGCCGACCGCAATCATCGGAGCGTGTGCACGTGAGCTGAAAAACACACACACACACACACACACACACACATTTGCAGTAGAGGAGGATGAAATAAAAACGGTAAAAAAAAATGTATTAGATATTAAGGGTTTTTTTAGCTCCGCCCACAAACATGGAATGTTTACATCCACACATTAACAATGCAACTTTTTAGTAACCCGTTTTAACACACACACACACACACACACACACACACACACACACACACACACCTGGAAGGATTCCAGGAGATACAGGAGCAGGAGAGTTTGCAGGAGATCTCGTGTTGGAGGCTCCACTGGCTCAGGTTCATCACATCCGGAGCCTCATAGATACGAACCACGCCGTCGGCTGAGCACGTGGCCAGGACCAGACCCATGTGCTTGGGAGCGAACTTCACGTCCGTCACCGACGTCCTGCTGTCCACCAGCGTCGTCCTCTTAATCTACACACACAAACTTTTGCTTAAAACAAAGTCAAAACAATCAAAAATGATTTACTAAATAAGCCACGTAATACATACACATGTGTGTGTGTGTGTGTGTGTGTGTGTGTGTGTGTGTGTGTGTGTGTGAGAGACAGAAATGAGAAAGCCTCAGACTCACCCAGTGACTGAGGCCGCGCTGTTTATCGTTCGACTCTCCCACAATCTCCTCCCATACGGCGGCGGTGCGGTCGAACGAACAGGAGGCTAAAACCTGGCCGAACTCCGGGTGAGCCCACGTCACGCGCCACACCGAGCCGCTGTGCGTCTGAAAACAGCCGAACACAACCGTTACTTCCACATACACACCGTTTAATAGGGCGAGAGATCACGTGACTGACCTTCCAGCTCGCAGTGCAGTGCCACTCACCGCTGTCGCTTTTATCCCAAACCTGAGAATAAAAAACACAATCAAACTTAAATGCGGCACGAAAAATAACGTTTCAACAAGGCAACGTTGATCGTTGATCGTCAATGCCCAGGTTATTTTATGTCAGCAGAATATTACTACTGATATCCTCATAAAAAATACAATATAAATTAATACTAATTATGCTTTATTATAAAAATACATTCCTACAATTTCTAACTGCGCTACAGCGCCCTCTACAGGTGTTCATCATAATGATGCATTTCCGAGCATGCGCAGTAGATATTCTCGCGTTACGGTTTTCACGTAACGTAGAAAACGCCTTATTTTTTACTTTATTGACCGCCTGAAGTAGTAAATTTACATTCACACACATTCAATACATTTCGATTATTATAATATTGCTTTAATATAATATTTATAACATAAAATTAGCGACACCCCCCCACCCTCGCCGCCGCCTCGTTGTAAACATCTAAATGGTCATTTATTTGTGTTATTTCGAGTCTTTATATTTATTTAATATTTGTGTTATATATATTTATTATAATTACAATTAGGGAAAAATATTTATCAAATAAAATACCTTGACACTTTGATCACTAGAACAAGTGGCCATCCGCCGGCCGTGAAAGTCGTAGGAAACATCATGAATGAGATCTTTATGATCTGCGGCGATGCTTTTCGCCACAAACATCTCTGATTTATAAACTTTATAACCCCAAACGCATAAAAAAAACTAATAAATCAGGGATATTTGGTGTATATTTTGAGAGGCGCGTGATTTTAACCGAACTCAAGGCGCCATTTTGTTAATCCGGGTTTCAGTCCGAAATGACCGCCTAGTGCACTATGTAGGGAGTAAACGACTACACTGTTTTACACTACAGGTAGTGAACATATGAAGTGAGCCTACGTGGATTTGGGATTCACTCTGTGTCTGTGTTATTCGAATTAAAAACGTTGAAGAGTTGACTATCGCCACCTGCTGGTTTGGAGGAGGGACATTTTTACTAGAAAAAGCGAGCCACCAGAGAACGCTCACAACCTGAAATAGTGTTTTTAGTATTGTATGAAAATTGTATTAAAGAGAAAATAATTGAGTTCAATTATAAATGAATTAAATATAAATGTTTAATTAAATATACCTGTTTATTCAAATATACATGATATTGAAACTGTTACAGAAAAATTCTGAAATTATATTACATATAAAATTGCCTTTAATAACTAGCTTTTAAATAATAAAGATGCTATTCAATGATTTTTCTTGGTAGCGTTCATTTTTTTAGGATTATTGTTGTTATTTCCCGTGTGTTATTATACGTACTAACTTTTTGTAAATGAATTTATTTCAATTACATTTTTTTTTATATATATAATTATTATTTTTGCCATTTTATACCCCAAGCCTAAAGGGCCTCTTTGGTAGCGTTCATTTTTTACGATTATTGTTGTTATTTCCCGTGTGTTATTATACGTACTAACTTTTTGTAAATGAATTTATTTCAATTACATTTTTTTTTATATATATAATTATTATTTTTGCCATTTTATACCCCAAGCCTTAAGGGCCTCTTCAAGTGCGCATGCGTGAAACCTCTTTAAAACTCTATTCTACGCGTGCGCATTGACGAGCAGCGTGCGTCCGATCTACAGCTCATCGCGTCCCGGAAGTGCTCCTCGATTAATGTTTGTGAGTCAGCGTTAAAGTCTGCGTCTAACTCCGACGCTGTCGGTTTTTTTCGGCGCAGATGTCACCGGGGGTTGAACCATGAGCGGCCTTTCTGTACAATAACGCTTATTATTACATTCAACTCAAACCAAGAGAGCGGACAGGAACCCTAGAAAAAGAGAGAAGGCTGGAAAATGGACCACGAATTCGAGGACATTGATTCGGAAGGCCGGTGGCAGAACCTCTACATAGTAAGTTAGCAGGCTAGGCTAATCTGCTTAGCCTGCAGTTAAATCCTCTCATTTTTAATCAAAGCTAATGTTTTAGCCTGTGTGGGTTTTTTGAAACGCTTTATAACACACTTGGGTCTTGTTTTCACCGATTCTCAGAGCTTCACTTCTTACAAGAACGTAACAGCGGGGGCTTTGGAACGCTGTCCGAAACTTGGATCTGCGCATGCGCAAACACTAGGAGTACTCAAACGAGTCGGTTTCGTGGATTCGGCTCTTTTTGTGGGATTCGACTCCTTATTATGATGGGGCTTTTACTTGAATTTGATTTATATTTTACAGTTTTGATCATATTTTGATCTGAGGGCTGATTGAGTTCAGACACTGTAATGTTTAGTTGAATTCAGTTTTGAATAATGCACATTGTCTCAAAGCAGCTTTAGACATAAAGAGCTTATCAAATATAAATATATAGATTTATCCCAGTGATGGCTGCGAAGAAGAAAAAACTCTCTGAGACTATATGATGAAACCTTGAGAGACTCAGAAGACTCCATCATTGTTAAGATGTTCAGTGATCGTGCTGAAAACCAGAACTGTTCATGTAAACTGTGGTCCTGAGCATGTTGTAGCAGACTGGTGATATTAATGCTAGTAAAAATCCAGTCTCAAAAAGTTTTTACGTTGCACAGTAGTTTAATGGACACAGAACCACCCTACTGAAGTCTCCTACTGAAGAGAACTTGATCCAGAGAAGAGGAACACCTCAGGGTGATGTTTAACTCGACACACAGAGAGAAATCAGGATTATTAAATATCCTTATTATTTAAAAGTTAAAGACACTAAAGAACAGTGTGATCAGGGTAATACTCATGCATTTTTGCCATAATTTATACTTAGATTTAAATATAATTAATGAAACGTGACCCAAAGACGTGTTTTTTCGCTTATTTAGATTTTGTGGAAATGATTTCTCCAGAGCAGGAGTCGATTCTTTTTAAAGAGCTGTATCATGTGATTCGACTCAGTAGAAATGTCATTTCAGCACTGATGATGATGATGATGATGATGATGAAGGTTATAGTTCCTCTGACACAAAGCGTGCAGGCGTGTGGAGAACCCTGAGCGAGCAGGTTCAGTTCCTCAGATCCTGCTGGGTGGTGTGCACGTGTTCTTTGCAGTTTCACTTTTGCCGATTCAGGGAACAATATGTAAACAAAGGGACACTTGTTGTGACATGTCACTTTCAGGAAGCGTCATTAAGACTTTCTGGGAAACTCGTCTCTTTTCCTGTCGTCCCACACTGACGTTCATCAGCTTTCTGTAGAAACCACACCAGACTTTACGACTGAGGAACAGCCTGCTGTAAACCCTGAGTCTGTCCAATCATCTGCCTGGAGGGTTCTCTCACTCTCTCTTTCTTTTTCTCTGTCGCTCTCTTTCTCTCTCTCTCTCTCTCTCTCTATTATTATCATTATTATTATTGCTGCTTTGACTGGTAGATGAGACACAAATAACAGGGGTTTAAACGTTTACATTAACAGCGTTTGGCAGACGCCTTTCCAGAGTCCAGAGCAACTATTTATCTCATTCATACAGCTTTGGAGTTAGGGGCCTTGCTCAGGGGCCCAAAAGTGGCAGCTTGTTGTAGCTGGGATGTGAACAGGAGGTTACAGGAGGGAACAATGTGGATGGTTTAATCCCGTCTCATTTTCCTTTATGATGATTTTTATTGTCTTTTTTTTTCTAGCAAGTTTTTACACAAGAATGAGTGAAACAGATGAAAGGAATGAGTGTAACAAGTAAAAGGGATGTGCAACAGTGTAACAGATGAAAGTGATGATTATAACAGTATAAGATGATAAGGGTGAGTGTAACTGATTAAAGGGGTGATTGTGACAGTGTAACAGGAAGAAAGGGATGAGTGTGACATTAAAAGGGTAAGTGAATTAATAACAGATAAAAGGGGTGAGTGTAACGGGGGACAAGGGTGAGTGTAACGGAGGTAAGGGGTGAGTGTAACGGTGTAACAGAGTTAAGAGGTGAGTGTAACAGGGGAAAGGGGGGGTGTAACAGTGTAATGGGGGAAAGGGGGGGAAGTGTAACGGGGGGAAGGGGGGGAAGTGTAACTGGGGAAAGGGGGGAGTGTAACAGTGTAACGGGGGAGTGTAACGGGGGAAAGGGGGGAGTGTTACAGTGTAACGGGGGAAGGGGGGGTGTAACAGTGTAACGGGGGAAGCGGTGAGTGTAACAGAGGTAAGCGGTGAGTGT
This sequence comes from Silurus asotus, assembly GCA_024362625.1. Classification (NCBI taxonomy): domain Eukaryota; kingdom Metazoa; phylum Chordata; class Actinopteri; order Siluriformes; family Siluridae; genus Silurus; species Silurus asotus. The sequence goes on along the minus strand of MU592027.1, from coordinate 578,554 downwards.
AACAGAGGTAAGGGGTGAGTGTAACGGAGGTAAGGGGTGAGTGTAACAGTGTAACAGAGGTAAGGGGTAAGTGTAACAGTGTATCGAAGGTAAGGGGTGAGTGTAACAGTGTAACGGAGGTAAGGGGTGAGTGTAACGGGGGAAAGGGGTGAGTGTAACACAGGTAAGGGATGAGTGTAAGAGTGTAACAGAGTTAAGGGGTGAGTGTAACAGTGTAACGGAGGTAAGGGGTGAGTGTAACAGAGGTAAGGGGTGAGTGTAACAGTGTAACGGAGGTAAGGGGTGAGTAACGGAGGTAAGGGGTGTGTTTAACAGTGTAACGGAGGTAAGGGGTGTGTAACAGTGTAACGGAGGCAAGGGGTGAGTGTAATGGGGGCAAGGGGTGAGTGTAACGGGGAAAAGGGTGAGTGTAACAGTTGTAAGATGATGGTGGTGGTGTGAAATGTTCTCTGGTTTCTCTGTAGGATATACGCAACCAGTCTCAGGAATGTCCTTTCAAAGTAGCAAAGTATCCAGAGAACCGCAACCGTAACAGATACAGGGATGTCAGCCCATGTGAGTATACACACACACACACGCACATGCACACATACACACATGTATACAAATACATGCACACACACACACACCATACACACACACACACACACACACACACACACACACACACACACGCATATTTGCACACATACACACACACACACAATATTATAACTTTCTTTTATTTATTTGTTTTTATAAATTTGTAGCTACATATTGGTTCATGTTCTCATTGATGCTTTATTCTCTTACCTACATTCAGTAAGATACAGGGGTGTGTGTGTGTGTGTGTGTGTGTGTGTGTGTGTGTGTGTGTGTGTGTGTGTGTGTGTGTGTGTGGTTTCTTTTCGTGCTGTAGTTGATCACAGTCGGGTAAAGTTGGGAAACACGGACAATGACTACATCAACGCGAGCCTGGTGCCCGTGGAAGAAGCTCAAAGGAGCTACATACTAACTCAGGTTAACAAACACACACACACACACACACAGAGAGGCTGGTAAATAGATAAGGTCATGTGAAGGTCATTTGTGAACCAGCAATGAAGACTGTTATAATGAGTTATGAGGGAGGAGGAGGATGGTGATGGTGATGAGGTGGCGATGATGAAGTGGTGGGGAAGGTGATTGTGTGTTAATGCTGAAGATGATGGTGATGAAGGTGATGTTGGTGATGGTGATGAAGATGATGATGATAAGGTGTGATAATGGTGAAGATTATGGTGATGAAGACGGTGGTGATGGAGGTGAAGATTATAGTGATGAGGTGGTGATGGTGAAGATGAAAGTGATGAGGTGGTGTGATAGTGATAAGGTGGTAACTGGGAAGAAGATAGTGATGAGGTGGTGAAGATTATGGTGATGGTGAGGATAATGGTGATGAGGTGGTGATGGTGGTACAGATGATGGTGATAGGATGGTGATGGGGTGGTGATGAATTGGTGATTGTGAAGATGATGGTGATGGGGTGGTGATGGAGGTGAAGATGATAGTGATGAGGTGGTGATGAAGATGGTGGTGATGGAGGTATAGATGATAGTGATATGGTGGTGAAGATGATAGTGATGAGGTGGTACTGGTGAAGATGATGGTGATGAAGTGTGTGTGCTTATAAAGGATGCTGGTGATAATATTATGAGGATAATAAAGGTAAAGTTTGTGATAAGCTGATTGTGTGTGTGTGTGTGTGTGTGTGTGTGTGTGTGTGTGCTCCTCAGGGCCCTCTTAGAAACACCTGTGGTCATTTCTGGCTGATGATCTGGGAACAGAAAACAAAAGCAGTCATCATGCTGAACAGAGTGATAGAGAAAGGCTCGGTAAGTCTCTCTCCCTCTCTCCCTCTCACACACACACACACACACACGTTTGATTCCTGTAAACGAGGTCTTTCTGCTTTCTCAGCTGAAACAGAGGTGGGATGTGAAAGTTTAGTGTTTCTGCTCTCGTTCACTTTCGCTTCACGGCGTAAAGACGTGATGATCAGCGCGTAAGTCAGGAGAAAACTAAAACCAGAGAAGTCTCAGAACCGCTTTCTGTTCACTGCTACTGAAACCTGGAGCATCAGCAGATATCCATAACTCCTGCCATATACCTGCTTTCTATTTCACACACCCGGAGGAGGAACGTCCTGGTTCTCATCAGCTTCTACATGGAGTAACTCTGATGTGTTTATTTTATTTCAATAAAGTAAAAGTTCGGCGGCACCAAAAGTATTGGGACACCCGACTTTTGGTTCTTCATCAAACTGTTACAACTAAATTGGAGACACAATTGTGTAGGACATTTTTGGATGCAGTCGCATGAAATTTTCCCTTAGAACCTGCTCCAGTACGACAAAGCAAAGCTCCATGAAGATGTGCTTTAAATGCTTTGGAGTGGAGGGTCTTCTGCTATGGAGCTCTGACTCTCAACCCTACATCAGCACCTGACTTTACTAACACCCCACCAACACAAATCTCCACTAAATCTAGTGGAACATCTCTGCAGAAGAGTGGAGCTTATTATAGGAGCACTTTTGAAAGGCATGTTCATAAAGAAGCACATAGCAATCTGATGCTCAGGTGTTTCAGATTTCTTTCCTGTTTCTTGTAAACATCTGAGTGATGTGTTTGGCATGTGTCCTGCAGGAGAAGTGCGCTCAGTACTGGCCCACGCAGGAGGAGCGCGAGATGGCGTTCAGGGACACGCGCTTCATGGTGAGGCTGCTGTCAGAGGACGTGAAGTCGTACTACACCACACGCCTACTGGAGCTGCAGAACGTTCAGGTGAGCTTCTGATCAAATCAGTGATCACAGACGATACAAGATGGAAATAAAACACGGCTCTGTGTGTGTGTGTGTGTGTGTGTGTGTGTGTGTGTGTGTGGTGGGGGGGAATTTCAGACTGGGGAGAAGAGAGAAATCTATCACTTTCATTACACCACATGGCCTGACTTCGGCGTCCCAGAATCCCCGGCGTCGTTCCTCAACTTCTTGTTCAAGGTGCGAGAGTCGGGCTCCTTAGGGGCGGAGCACGGGCCGGCTGTGGTGCACTGCAGTGCAGGGATCGGACGCTCCGGAACCTTCTCCCTTGTAGACACTTGTCTCGTACTGGTGAGAGACAGAGAGAGAGAGAGAGAGAGAGAGTGTGTGTGTGTGTGTGTGTGTGTGTGTGTGTGTGTGTGTGTGTGTGTGTGTGTGTGTGTAACAGGGGTCATTATAAACTGTACTGTCGTGTTCCTCCAGATGGATAAGAAAAAGGACTCGTCCCATGTTGACATTAAGAAGGTGCTGCTGGACATGAGGAGGTTCAGGATGGGTCTGATTCAGACTCCTGACCAGCTCCGCTTCTCATACATGGCCGTGCTGGAGGGAGCCAAGTGCATCATGGGGGATTCATCAGTACAGGTGAGGAAAGATATCGGCGCACAGTGACATCACTAGACGGACAGACGAACGGGATTGAAAAATAAAGTTTCAAAAAGACTGACTGCTGAGCGAGCAGACAGACAGGCATGTGGAGAGAAGCACAGACAGGCACGTGGAGGGGAGCGCAGACAGACAGGCAGGCACGTGGAGGGGAGCGCAGACAGACAGGCAGGCACGTGGAGGGGAGCGCAGACAGACAGACAGGCAGGCGCGTGGAGGGGAGCGCAGACAGACAGGCAGGCGCGTGGAGGGGAGCGCAGACAGACAGGCACGTGGAGAGGGGCGCAGACAGACAGGCACGTGGAGAGGGGCGCAGACGGACAGACAGACAGACAGGCGTGTGGAGAGGGGCGCAGACAGAAAGACAGGCGCGTGGAGGGGAGCGCAGACAGACAGCCGCGTGGAGAGGGGCGCAGACAGACAGGCACGTGGAGAGGGGCGCAGACGGACAGACGGACAGACAGGCGCGTGGAGAGGGGCGCAGACGGACAGACAGACAGACAGACAGGCACGTGGGGAGGGGCGCAGACAGACAGCCGCGTGGAGAGGGGCGCAGACAGACAGGCATGTGGAGAGGGGCGCAGACGGACAGACAGGCGCGTGGAGAGGGGCGCAGACGGACAGACAGACAGACAGGCGTGTGGAGAGGGGCGCAGACGGACAGACAGACAGACAGACAGGCGCGTTGAGAGGGGCGCAGATGGGCAGACAGACAGACAGGCGCGTGGAGAGTGGCCCAGACAAACAGCCGCGTGGAGAGGGGCGCAGACAGACAGGCACGTGGAGAGGGGCGCAGACGGACGGACGGACAGACAGACAGACAGACAGACAGACAGACAGACAGGCGCGTGGAGAGGGGCGCAGACGGACAGACAGACAGACAGGCGCGTGGAGAGGGGGGCAGACAGACAGACGGGCGGAGAGGGGCGCAGACAGACAGCAGACGGACAGACAGGCGCGTGGAGAGGGGCGCAGACAGACAGACAGACAGACAGGCGCGTTGAGAGGGGCGCAGATGGACAGACAGACAGACAGGCGCGTGGAGAGGGGCGCAGACAGACAGACAGACAGGGGCGCAGACGGACAGACAGGCGCGTGGAGAGGGGCGCAGACGGACAGACAGGCGCGTGGAGAGGGGCGCAGACGGACAGACAGGCGCGTGGAGAGGGGCGCAGACGGACAGACAGACAGGCGCGTGGAGAGGGGCGCAGACGGACAGACAGACAGGCGCGTGGAGAGGGGCGCAGACAGACAGACAGACAGACAGGCGCGTTGAGAGGGGCGCAGATGGACAGACAGACAGACAGGCGCGTGGAGAGGGGCGCAGACAGACAGACAGGCGCGCAGACGGACAGACAGGCGCGTGGAGAGGGGCGCAGACGGACAGACAGACAGGTGGAGAGGAGCACAGACAGACAGACAGACAGACGGGTGGAGAGGAGCTCAGACAGACAGAAGTCTAGACAGGCGGGTGAGAATCAGGGCAATTTGGCAGTTTTAGGACCGAAAGATTAGATTGATGGATGGATTAATAAATAAATAGATGGGCAGAGAAATAGCTGAGTAATCACTGCTTGTGTGTGTGTGTGTGTGTGTGTGTGTGTGTGTGTGTGTGTGTGTGTGTGTGCCCGTGCACCAGAAACGATGGCAGGAGCTCTCTAACGAGGATCAGGTGTGTGTACCCGAGTCTCCGTCACCTCCAAAATGTCAATCGGAGCGTTTCAACGGCACCCGCAAAAACCAAGCAGACGACACTGGAGAGATTGAGGGAGCGAAAAAAAATTCAAAAGACGAAAGAGAAGCAGACGGAGACACGTGCACATCAAAGTGAGTGTCTGTATTTCCGTCCATGTTCAGTCCCACTGACTGATTCCTCCCAGTGTGAGGTTTTTAACACGTTTTTTGTTTCCCTTCCGTGTTCCTCTGTTCCTCAGCGCGCGCAAGAGACAGCGAGACGAGAAGATCTCTGCACAGAAAACCTCTCCAAAGCAGACGAAGCCCAGGGCGAACGAGACGGAGAAGAAGAGGAAAAGGTGATGCTCACATAATACACAACCGGAACCTCCTGGCAGCGGCAGAGGGTTAAGTCTGAAAGATCTCGGTCCCAAACACAGCTTATTGTTGTGAATAGAGAACAAATGATTTGAGTGATTTGTGGAAAGTTTCCAGAACCTCTGGTAGATTCAGCCAGGTTAATTTACTTTTTTGTTATATTACTGACAAAAAACAATAACCAGCTAATACGTTCCTTTAGCTAGCACCAACATGTACGTTTATGCTAGCAGCAGCTGTATTTTCGTTTGTTGTAATCAGCAGAGATCAGGAGGTGAGTGGGCTGGTGATGATCAGTGAGGGGTTTGTTTGGTTTTAATGAGCCACGAGTCTGATCTACAGGATTGCACCTAATTTATTACCTTTCTGGAATATCTGAAATATTTGCCCTGATGTCGAGAGCAGATCCAGGGCCACAGTAGAGCCAAAAGTATCTGATACGACTTAGATGAAGACGAGGAAGTACGAGGAACTCTGTCAGGTCAAGTTTCAGTTTCAGAGGGGTTTAAAAAGTTTGTATGGATGAAGTTCCCGTTCCTGGCTCTCTAAGCTGAACTGATGATATTTGAAGACACGATCTGGTATGACGACATGGTTTCTGAGGACCACTACTGTAAGATCTGATCTTGTTTAGGTTTGTTAGATCTTGATCTAATTGTTTGTTGTGAAGGTAGAGTAGATCATCCTGGGTGAAATTGAAGGTCTTGTCTATTGAATGTTCTAGGAAGTTAAAACCAGTTGGAACAGGTTGAGTAGAGACCGCTTAATAATGTGCAACTGACTCGTAAAGTTCTGAGGCTTCCGTTGAGAAAAGCGCTGCCCCTCATCTGTAAAAGCCTGTGCTCTAGGTTTTTCCAGCTGACCGTGTTGTCCCTCTTTCACACAGCCTGGGTTGCATCTGTTGTACGTGACCAAGCGAACTCTGACCCCTCCCTTTTCTCCCACCCGAGACCGAGGCAGTGCTGCGAGCCTGGGCTCGACCCCTCCCCTCGCCCAGGGCCCACCCAGGGCCCACCCTGGCCTCACCCTGGCCTCTGTGCACAACCCCCAGACTGTATGTGAGGAAACTAGCCAACAAGGTTACACTGTGTTGTCGCAGTACGTGTGGAGCTTTGATGCTAATCCAGATTTCATGCTAACCACGGCTTTGGGTTTGTAGTGGGAAAAAAAAAACGTAGCATGGTTTGACTTCGCACAGTTAAAGAGCAACTCCAGCACCTTTTAGCCATAAACACTTAAACACTCACAAGACAAAACATAGTTGTGTATTAATGACAAAACAGTAGCCACGGGGTCACAGTTCACCTCGAATGTGTAGTCATGGTAACATCGAACATCTTTACAGGTGGCGTGGTATTGAATATGGTATCTGTATGAGGTGGTATCAAAAGGTTTCGAGACTAGTTTTGTAACACACCAACAGATGGCAGCACAAAGGCTGCACGCAGAGTCACAGTGAGCACCGACCTCGAAGACGGAAAAAAAGCACAAAAAAAAAAGATTCATGGAACAGAACAAATGATCATCCCCAGACAGTTGATCCAGACGAGATTGCCCCTCAGAATATCCATAACTATGGTAAGGGGCAAGTTGAGAAGAGTCGCAGGACCACCTGAAAGCAGCAGAAACCGAGTGCACCATGATGAGCTCTGTTTAGCAGTTTGTACAGAGAAAACGTCTCACATCGTGTATAATCCGAGCGCTGCACAGTGAAGCACGGTGGTGGGAGCATCAGCGGAGAAACGTATAGGGTCTATTGTAGAAGAACGAGTCAAATTGGAACCAGGTTTCTTACTGTAGGCATCTGCATAGCATACCATATTTATTAATACACTATTTTACACTCTGGTCATAAGTATTGGGACAACCGATGATCCCCAGTGCCATATGTGGTTTAACCACAAAGTTGGAGGCACACAGTTGTACAGGACGTCTTTATTAAACTCTTATTAACGTTGTCCCTGTGCACAAATCCAGTTTCATGAAGATCTGCTTTCCATGGGTTGGAGTGGAAGATCTCCTGCTACAGAGCTCCACCTTTTTAAAACATGAATGAATTTTTCATGTGACTTCATGCACCCCAGGCCTCCTCACCTACATCAGCTTCTTGCACACCCTTGTGGCTGAATGAATCCAGTGGAACATCTTCCCAGAAGAGTAGAGCCTCTTCTAACAGCGAATGGGGACTACATGTGAAATCGGATGTTTAAAAAAGAAGCACATACGAATCTTATGGTCAGGTTTCACACACCGTTTTATGACTCGTATTTTAAAGCCCACCTGGAGCTTTGTATTAAATAAAATAATAAACTGTATGCTTTGATCTTAACATCACTATAACTGGTGTGTGAAGCAGAGTTGCTCTTTAATCGTATTATTATTTGCATTTAGCTTTGTGTGGGCGCAGAGTTCGTTATAGTGCAAAACATGAGAGTGACTTTGCTGTGAAGTGAACACAAGGTGGTGCTACAGGAGTGTCTTGTGCCTGATCTAACACGTCACGCCGGATTTGCGCTACTGACCAAACACGCGTTCAACGCATGAGTGTGTTACCAGCTTCCATACATTTTATTTTGTGTGTGTGTGTGTGTTCTGCTGATTTACATGCTACATAGCAATGAAGAAATGCCTACAACTGACATATAAAGGAAATAATCATTAATTAATCAGTTTCTTAATTGGTTCAATAATGAATCAATTACCATTTAAATAATATTAAATTAAAATAAATCTACTTTATAATAGTCTATATCATAGATAATATTATGTGATATAATAAAAATGTATTATAATGAACGATTGAACGGAAAGAGAAATGAAAATGGATCTTATGCATCGTATAAATCAGGAATCGTGTATATATTTTTGCTCATATCACAATACCCTGATTCACCCTGAGCGAGGGGACATTCAGAGGGGTGGAACTGAGATTGGGGGGAACGAGGGGACATTTAGAGGGGTGGAACTGAGATTGATGGGGACGAGGGGACATTCAGAGGGGTGGGACTGAGATTGGGGGGAACGAGGGGACATTCAGAGGGGTGGGACTGAGATTGGGGGAACGAGGGGACATTTAGAGGGGTGGGACTGAGATTGGGGGGAACGAGGGGACATTTAGAGGGGTGAAGCTGAGATTGTGGGGGGACATTTAGAGGTGTGGCTATAAAATGATTGGCAGGACTGTGAAGGAAACCGGAGTTTCGTCAGCTACGTCACAAACACAAAAAAAATATTTAAAAAGGTTTTCAGTAGGAATATATGAACTATTGCGCCTTTAAATATATCAGGGGGTGTGGCTTATTTGAGAGTCCCACTCCTCCCCCTTGTCTTCATCGCAAATGTAGGCAATGAACCAAATTTTTATTTTTTTTTGCTTCCTGTTGCTATGAGGCTGATGCTGCTAATGGAAGTGCGTTGCCTCCACGTTAGCATGGCTCTTGTTGACATCAGTAAAGATAAATTAAAGAAGTTCACAGGGGGTTGGGGGGCAGGTGGAACCCCATCTCCACAGTCTGGTAGGGGCCGTGGCCATAGAGAGGGGTTTGTTAGGTTGTATATTGTAACATTCGCAATTCTTTTTTTTTTAAGATTTGTATAAATGTGAAGTTTAACCTCTGTTTCTGTTTCCAGAGCGAGAACGACCAGCGACACCTAACACCTCGGCAACCAGAGCAGGGATCTCCAGACCATAATACTCCTCCACACTGTTTACAGCATGGACTCTGAGGAGCGAGTGTGTCCTCAAACCAACACACACACACACACACACCAGCAGAGCAGTGCTGGACTCGGGCACTGCCTTCGAGAACGACCAGCGACACCTAACACCTCGGCAACCAGAGCAGGGATCTCCAGACCATAATACTCCTCCACACTGTTTACAGCATGGACTCTGAGGAGCGAGTGTGTCCTCAAACCAACACACACACACACACACACCAGCAGAGCAGTGCTGGACTCGGGCACTGCCTTGGCTTCAATCTCGGATCACAATTCGAACGATCTCTATTTTTTTTTTTCTTTCACGGAATCCGATGTCGTAGTTCTATGCATCACCCGTTTGTAACTTCGCCTTTTTATTAGACGGACGTGTTTATTTCTGAAAACACTTATTTTTTTATACGGGAGAGACGACTTGAGGTTCTTCTCCGGGACGTCGGGATGAAACGAGTATTTTTGATAAGATGAAAAAGTCTTAAGAATTTTCTCTTTAGTGTATAAAAGCGTCTGCATCGTGTTTGTGTGTAGGTGGCCTGTGTCATCATTTCTATCGGTCATGTGTTGGAATAAAACGCAACTTTTTTTTTTTACAATAAAGTTCTGGGTAGAGTCAATGGTGGGGGGTGGGGTTATGCAAATGAGCATGTGTATGCAAATGAGTTTGTTCATATTGTCCACTTATTGCATTGGAATACATTTCTGTAGTTTTATTTTTAAACGCGCACACACACTGCTATATAGGGTTGTTTGTAAAAAAATATATATTTGAACAACTTATGCATATATTTAAATCGATTTGAATATTAATGAATAAATAATATATATAGAAAATACTTAATTTTTACATACAATAAACCTGAACATAATTTCCAAATTTGTATAAAGAAAAAATAAGTTAGTTTTTTTTGTCTTTTACCGAGTTTGTTGTGTAGAAACAAAAGTTTTCCAGCATGTGTACAAAATCCAGGCATTTGACGCTAAAATTTAAAAAAAGTCACTGTTTAATGAAAATCAGACGTTTCCATAATTACCATTTATTTTAAAGACAAGCGAATTTGGCAAAGCTTTACACGTGCACTGAATCATGAGACACGTGATTATTATCGTGTGTAAGTGATGTACAACACACACACAGTCCAGACTTCAACAGTGTTTGAGAAACGCGTCCCGTCGTCGTCTCCTGTGTCTCGGCGGAGTTCAGAAGATCAGAGGAGGAACACCGCTTCCAAAAAGGAGCCTCCAGGAGGACGGGATTCTCCATGGAACAGAGCCCTGAACCTGAGATATGAAGCACAGTCTTTATTTTACCATCGTTATTATTAATGTTTTTATCAAATTCATAGTTGGTGTCATTACCCTCATTATCATGCTTATAATTTACATCATTAATATTGTCACTTATTTTATTTATAATTACTATAATACTCATTAGAATTAAATCTCTGAGTGACTGACCGGTTTGGCCACCAGGTGGAGCCAGTCATTCAGGTGATTGACGAGAGTGAATGTGTCGGGGACGTTGTCTCCTTCCGAGCAGAACAGCAGCAGTACTGCCATGGACATGTTCTCACTGCAGCTGAAGACCAAAAAAAACACGTTTAAATTCCTCAAACGTATTTGACAATTTTTTGCTGTTACTCTGCACAGTAATCAACTTCACTCTGATCTACGTCTCTGTTCATGAATGTTACTCTGATCCCCGTCCTCGACATCGCCCTCAGTCTGACCTCCACCCTCCGCGTTACTCTGACCTCAGTCCTCAACATCGCCGTTACTCTAATCTACTTGTCCACGTGTGTGGTGATCAATACCAGTCGTTGTAGAGTGCTTTGGTGACGCCTCCTCCCGGGATGTAGAGCCGCAGGCTGTCTGAATCAGTGATTCCAGGGAAAGGGCTCACTCTCTCCATCTCCCTCCACCCCAAACTCTGCAGCGTCCCCTCTACGTCCTCCCGAAGAGCCGGAGTGAGCAGGTATCTCAGAGGAGAGCTGCTTCGTCACGGCAAAACAAGAAAAAAAACAAGATTAAAGGCAGTCAGTGGCATCACGATGCTTCCTGACTGACACAGAGGTAATTCTGAGATAAAGACCATGTTATCAGAGATGACAGGTTTCTACCTGAGGAGCTGCTGGTCGTCACGGTGATGAGCGTGGCAGCTCGACAGCAGCACCGTTCTGGAAAATCCGCTAGTTTTAATCCAGGACAGCAGTGTTTTACGGAAAGATTTCATCTTCGTCTGGAAAAGAAGCATCAAAATAAAAGCACGTTCCGGAAACCCACAGGACCAATGAGCAGACAGGTTCGTTGCTATGGAAACCGTTTGAATATTAGAGACAGGAAATTACTTTTTATATCTTTACCTCTAATAGTTTGTTTCCTGTTTTTACTTACTTTCTAGCAGCTATAAACAATCGTTCTTTTTTTTACTGCTATAGAAACGATAGAAAGGAAGATAGGTAGAGGGGGCGGGGTTAAGGGGCTTTGGGGGTGTGGCTAGGGATGGCGTCAGAGGGACTATGGGGGCAGACTCACCGGTAAAATGGGGGTGCGTATCTGCAGCACAGCCAACTGCAAATCACCGCGACAGTAAACTACACACGAGAGAAAAAACATTTATAAATCAATCAATGTGCAGAAAAAGAGTTCCTACTAATGGAATAAATCCCAAACCACTTCTCGTCCCTGTACACGTGCACTACAGTACAAAACTTCACAGTTGATAGAAATAGGAAAGGAGATCTGATCAGACCTTCAGCATTGGTGCAGAGCAGAGCCGCGTCCTCCTCAGCAACGCCGTATGGATTATTTCCCGCCATAGGGATTAGACAGTCCGTGTGGAAGTGTCCGACTCTCACCATGTCTAATGTGGAGATGATCAGATCTGCAGCCAGCTGCCCCACATTCCCTACTGACACTGCAGGCTGGAGAACAACCATTACATCATCATCATCATCATCATCATCATCATCATCAACATCTTCAACATCAACATGATCATCATCATCAACATGATCATCTTCAACACAAATGTAATCATCTTCATCGTCAACAATATAATCATCATCATCAACATGATCATTATCAACATTACCATCATTATCATCTTAAAACAATAATCTGACACAGTCATACCCCCCCACAACTAAACACCACCACCACTACTACACACCATTACACCACCACACACCACTAAACCACCACCACTACTACACACCATTACACCACCACTAAACCACCACCACTACACACCACTAAACCACAACCACTACTACACACCATTACATCACCACTGCACCACCACTACACACCATTACACCAACACTACTACACACCATTACACCACCACTGCACCACCACCACTAAACCACCGCCACTACACACCACTGCACCACCGCCACCACTACTACACACCGTTACACCACCACTGCACCACCACCACTACTACACACCATTACACCACCACTAAACCACCACCACTACTACACACCATTACACCACCACTAAACCACCACCACCACTACACACCACCAAACCACCACCACCACTACTACACACCATTACACCACCACTAAACCACCGCCACTACACACCACTAAACCACCACCACTACTACTACACACCATTACACCACCACTGCACCACCACTACTACACACCATTAGATGACCACTGCACCACCAACAACACTACACACCATTCCACCACCACTACTACACACCATTACACCACCACTAAACCACCACCACTACTACACACCATTACACCACCACTAAACCACCGCCACTACACCCCACTAAACCACCACCACTACTACAAACCATTACACCACCACCACTACTACTACTACTACTACACACCATTCCACCACCACTAAACCACCACCACTACACACCACTAAACCACCACCACCACTACACACCATTACACCACCACTACTACACACCATTACATCACCACTAATACACACCATTACACCACCACTAAACCACCACCACCACTACACACCACTAAACCACCACCACTACTACAAACCATTACACCACCACTAAACCACCACCACTACTACTACTACACACCATTCCACCACCACTGAACCACCACCACACACCACTAAACCACCACCACCACTACTACACACCATTACATCACCACTAAACCACCACCACCACTACTACACACCATTACACCACCACTGCACCACCACTACACACCATTACACCACCACTAAACCACCGCCACTACACACCACTAAACCACAACCACTACTACACACCATTACATCACCACCACTACTACACACCATTACACCACCACTAAACCACCGCCACTACACACCACTAAACCACCACCACTACTACACACCATTTCATCACCACTGCACCACCACCACTACTACACACCATTACACCAACACTACTACACACCATTACACCACCACTGCACCACCACCACTAAACACCACTAAAACACCACCACCACAACACACCATTACACCACCACTAAACCACCACCACTACACACCACTAAACCACAACCACTACTACACACCATTACATCACCACTGCACCACCACTACACACCATTACACCAACACTACTACACACCATTACACCACCACTGCACCACCACCACTAAACCACCGCCACTACACACCACTGCACCACCGCCACCACTACTACACACCGTTACACCACCACTGCACCACCACCACTACTACACACCATTACACCACCACTAAACCACCACCACTACTACACACCATTACACCACCACTAAACCACCACCACTACACACCACCAAACCACCACCACCACTACTACACACCATTACACCACCACTAAACCACCACCACTACTACTACACACCATTACACCACCACTGCACCACCACTACTACACACCATTAGATGACCACTGCACCACCAACAACACTACACACCATTACACCACCACCACACCACCAACAACACCACACACCATTGCACCACCACTACTTCTACACACCATAACACCACCACTATACCACCACACACCATTACACCACCACTACACACCATAACACCACCACTACTTCTACACACCATAACACCACCACTACTTCTACACACCATAACACCACCACTATACCACTACACACTATTACACCACCACTGCACCACTACTACTACACACCATTAGATGACCACTACACCACCAACAACACTACACACCATTACACCACCACCACACCACCAACAACACTACACAACACTACACACCATTACACCACCACCACCACCACACCACCACCAACACTACACACCATTACACCACCACCAACACTACACACCATTACACCACCACCACACCACCAACAACACTACACACCATTACACCACCACCACACCACCAACAACACTACACACCATTACACCACCACTGCACCACCACTACTACACACCATTAAACACCAGTTAGTTTGTAATGAAGCAGTTTGTGTTCTACTGAAACTCACCGTAATTAATGTAAAGCCTTTAAAACTGGGCACGCGCTCGTCTACCGACACAAACATGTTCTCTGTAGGTGTGAATTGCTCTGTTTTAATACCCCGGTAGCAGTAAATCCGAATCCGGTTTACTTTCACATTTACACCCGAAATCAGTGATTCTCAGATAAAGACCCGGAGCGGCTGCCCTTCTGTCTGCCTGATCAAAAATATACACCAAATATCATTCATATCTATTAAACACAAACCTATAACTATAAAACCTATAAAACATTTACAAGTTCAGAGTTATAAATGTTTATTTTAATCATAAAAATATGTAAGTTCATGTTTTTATTTTTTAAGGGTGTGAATTTAGGAACAGGCATCAGGAGCTGCTTTACAAAATAAAAGTGTTTAACACGTGACCGAAACATTTAATGAGATCATTTCCGGGTAAAAAAAAAATATATTTTCATCTTGTTTGTTGTCATCTTTCTGCATTTCTTCCTTTCTCTTGCTATCTTTTCTTTTTATTCTCTGATTATTATTTCTTTCTTACTAACTTTTTTTAATAAAATATAAATGAAAAAGGAGCGAGGCTCAATTGTGTGTGTTTATGTATATTGGGGAATGTGTGTGTGTGTGTGTGTGTGTGTGTGTGTGTGTGTGTGTGTGTGAGAGAGAGAGAGAGTGAGTGTTAGTGTGTGTGAGAGAGAGTGTTAGTGTTTGTGTGTGTGTGTGTGTGTGTGAGAGAGAGAGAGTGAGAGTGTTTGTGTGTGTGTGTCACTCACTCTCACACACACTAACACTCACACACACACTCACACACATTAACACACACTAACACTTACTCTCTCACTCACACACTAACAAACACACTCTCTCACACACACACTAACACTCACTCTCACACACACACACTAACACTTACTCTCTCACTCACTCACACACACACAGACACACATTTAATTTTTTAACACACTTAGAATGCAGCACTAAGATCTAGTAAAAACAGGTCATTAGTGATTGTAACTAGAGCAGTTTCTGTGCCATGATGGAGCCTGAAACCTGACTGAAACTCTTCAAAGATATTGTTCTCTTGTAAGTAGGAACAGAACTGGGCAGCGACAATCTTTTCTAAAATCTTACACATAAATGGGAGATTTGAAATGGGTCTGTAATTTGACAGTGTGTTTGGATCTAAATGAGGTTTCTTAATGAGGGGCTTAATAACTGCTAGCTTGAGGGATTTAGGGACGTAAAAATAGTGAGGAGTTATTAATATTGAGAAGAATCTCACCAGCTGTATGGAACATTTCCTTCATTATTTTGTTTGGAATGGGATCTAACTGACATGTTGTTGATTTCGCTTTGGTAATAACATCATAAAGCTCTTCCTGTCCTGTACATGTAAAGCAGTGGAGTTAAAGGTGAGATTGTGTCAGGGGATGCTGTCAGAGGTAGTGTAGTGGTGGACTGGAAGGAGTTCATGTGTAAATAGTGGATTGTTATTGGCTGGAAGGAGTTCAGGTGTGAATAGTGGATTGTGATTGGCTGGAAGGAGTTCAGGTGTGAATAGTGGATTGTGATTGGCTGGGAGGAGTTCAGGTGTGAATAGTGGACTGTGATTGGCTGGAAGGAGTTCAGGTGTGAATAGTGGATTGTGATTGGCTGGAAGGAGTTCAGGTGTGAATAGTGGACTGTGATTAGCTGGAAGGAGTTCAGGTGTGAATAGTGGATTGTGATTGGCTGAAAGGACTTCAGGTGTAAATAGTTAATTGTGATTGACTGGAAGGATTTCAGATGTGAATAGTGTAATGTAAGCTGTTTATAGACCTGTAAACTTAGTAAAATTCAATTCCAGTTCCATCCAGAGTGAGGCAGCGATGGTACACATTTCCTAATGACCTTTAATGAGCTCAGGTGGGCGGGGCTTATCGTCTCTTCACTGTCAAGTCTTCAGATAGAGCTCCTATCCGGGGCTATTACACCAGGGGCACTTTAAACTGATGCAGTCATCCAGCTTGATGTTCTTTAGAAATAACCACTAGGAGGCCTTCACCCTCTCTGGATATCATGCGAGTGAAGAGAGACACCTGATAGGTTCTTTCTTTCTAAAAGAGTTTGTGTCTGATGTCACCAAAGTCTACACATGAGATATTTTGGGCGTCACACAGGAGACGCCCTGAACATATTCACAAACACTGAAAACGTGAGGAGGAGCTGATGATCCCACAGCGGTGTTCAATTTCAGCATGGACATCATCTAACTTCTCAACCAACCGGTTTAACCTTACACACACACACACACACACACACAAAGCAATATAATTTCTACAGAGAAAGGCAATAAATCATTACCATTCACATTCCTACAGTTCTAGAGATTTCTTTTTGTTGACATTTGTCCAATGAAATGCTCTCTAGAACCATGCATGCCCCGAAGAAAGTGTGTGTGTGTGTGCGTGTATGTGTGTGTGTGTGCGTGTATGTGTGTGTGTGTGTGTGTGTGTGCGCGTGTCCGCGTGTGTGTGTTTTTGTGTGCATGTGTTTGTGTGTGAATATTGTAAATAATAGTTATTAATAGAGGTCGAGGCACCGGGAACCCAGTCATTGTAGTTCAACAGGTCAGGAGACTCTCAGTGTCTCAAGTATGGATAAATGTGGATGTTTGTGTTGTGAAGGACATCCAGCATAAAACATGTGGATCACGAATCAGAATTTCATAGTGGATCGGTGGAGGCCCAGGTTACCAACGACCACCACAGGAATCATTAACAACAGAGTACTGGTGTAAATTGTGCTGCAGTTGGCTGAAGGAGGAGAAGGAGAGGAGGAAGACATCTACAGAGACAGCAGGGAAAGGAGAAGTGGAGGAGAAGCGGAGGAGAGCGGAGGTTCTGGTTGGTACTTTAAATGTTGGTACTATGACGGGTAAAGGGAGAGAGGGAGCTGATATGATGGAGAGGAGAAAGGTAGAGATGTTGTGTGGAAAGGGAGTAAGAGCAGGAACATTGGAGGTGTTTAAACTGTTCTATCATGGTGTGGATGGAAAGAGAAATGGTTTAGGGGGGATTCTGAAGGAAGAGTACAGTAAGAGTGTAGTGGAGGTGAAGAGAGTTTCTGATAGGGTGATGAACATGAAGCTGGAAGTTGAAGGGATGATGATAAATGTCATCAGTGCTTATGCTCCACAAGTGGATTGTGAGATGGAGGAGAAGGAAAGATTCTGGAGTGAGTGAGATGAAGTGATAGAAGGTGAACGTAGGAATGAAAGATTGGTGATTGGGGCAGACTTTAATGGGCATGTAGGTGAAGGGAACAGAGGTGATGAGGAGGTGATGGTAGGTGTGGTTTTAAGGAGAGGAATGTGGAAGAGCAGATGGTGGTAGATTTTGCTAAAAGGATGAAAATGGCAGTGGTGAACACTTATTTTAAGAAGAAGGAGGATCACAGGGTGACGTATAAGAGTGGAGGAAGGTGCACACAGGTGGACTATGTGCTATGTAGGAGATGCAACCTGAAGGAGATTGGAGATTGTAAGGTGTTGGCAGGGGACAGTGTAGCTAGACAGCATCCGATGGTGGTCTGTAGGATGGTTTTAGAGGTGAAGAAGAAGAGGAGGAGAGTGAGGACTGAAAGAAGAATAAGATGGTGGAAACTGAAGGAGGAAGAGTGTAGTGTGAGGTTCAGGGAAGAGATCAGACAGGAGCTCGGTTGTGATGAGGAGGTGCTGGATGATTGGGAGACAGATAGAAAGGTTCTTGGTGTAACATCTGGAAATAAAAAAAAAAGACAAAGAGACGTGGTGGTGGTGGAATGAGGAAGTGCAGGAGAGCAGAGGGAGAAAGAGGTTGGAGAACCAGAATTGGTATCGACAGAGTGATGAAAAAAGTAGGCAGGAAAACAAGGAGATGCAGCAGCAGGTGAAGAGGGATGTTGAGGTTTTCATTGACAGGATTAGAAATGAGGGACAGCGCATGTAGGACGTTTTGGAGACAAAATGACAGAAGCCCGATTGAGAGGGTTTGGACATGTGCAGTGGAGGGAAAGATGAAGGCCAAGGAGCAGGTTCATCGATGTGGTGAGGGAAGACATGCAGAAAGTTGGTTTAAAAAAGGCAGATGTAGAGGAGAGAGTATTATGTAGACAGATGACGCTCTTTAATGGGAGCAGCTGAAAGAAGAAGAAGAAGAAGTCGAGGCACCAGTAGTTGTTCGCTGGATCAAAAATCCATTCCGATAGTTTTTCTGGTCTGTTGTAATTATGAGAGCGCCCTCTAGAGGTGAACCACTGAAACCAATTGCTGTTTGTTTTTACCCGAGACTGCACGCTGCACAGAGAGCGCTGTATTAAATTTATAATTTATTAATTAAATAATTATATTCACTCATGAATATATTCATATTTATTTCCTTTAGCACATTTTCAAGATTCAGTACTGTTAATTTATTTATTTTATTTTAATAATATATATTCTGTTACAGACCCCCATTACAGAAAGAAAAATGTATGTGTCCCTCACAGAAAAAAGTACCCCTGGAGGACAGGAGGACCCCTGGTTTATGATCAAAGTCCTGATCAAAGAAACTTAACACTGTTCTACATACTGAGCTAAACTAAGGGTTAGATTAGTTTAGATTGGATGTGGGCGTGGCAATGTGTGTAATTAATCAATCACGCACTCAGACCCCTTCTATTAAAAAAGGGGGCGTGGCCTGGGGAGGTTAAAACTGGTTGTCTTGGAACAGAAGGTCCGGGGTGTGTGTGTTAGTAACCATGAGCAAGGATCTGATCTTCTCAAACAAACAAAAGGGTAAAGCAAACAAATATATAAATATATCTTTTATATCCTTTTATATCTTTCAAATATCTAATCTTTTAAGCTTCAGGAGATCTTTATAAAAGGATTTTCTCTATTAAATCAGGCTAAAAGTCCCAATTCCCTCTTACAGTGAGCTCCACTCTCCTGGGAAGATGTTCCACTAGATTCTGTATGAGATTCATTCAGCCACAATGAAGTGTGTTAGTGAAGTAGTGATGTAGATGAGAAGGTGAGGAGATCTGGGGTGCAGTCAGTGTTCACATTCATCTCAAAAGTGTTTAAAAGGTTGGCGCTTTATAGCAGATCTTCCACTTGGACCCATGGAGAGCAGATCTTCGTAGAGCTGGCACTTGTGTCATGCTGGAACAGGTTTGGGTCTATTCGTTCAAGTGAAGGGAAATGATGGAGGTGGTGATGGAGATGATGAAAGTGATGGAGGAGGTGGTGATGGATTTGGAGGTGGTGATGGAGATGATGATGGTGG
Source organism: Silurus asotus (assembly GCA_024362625.1). Lineage (NCBI taxonomy): Eukaryota > Metazoa > Chordata > Actinopteri > Siluriformes > Siluridae > Silurus > Silurus asotus. Next base: position 558,565 of record MU592027.1, on the reverse strand, counting down.
TGATGGATTTGAAGGTGGTGATGGAGCTGATGGTAGTGATGGAGGAGGTGGTGATGGAGGAGGTGGTGATGGATTTGGAGGTGGTGATGGAGATGATGATGGTGGTGATGGATTTGAAGGTGGTGATGGAGCTGATGGTAGTGATGGAGGAGGTGGTGATGGAGATGATGGTATTGATGGAGGAGGTGGTGATGGAGATGATGGTAGTGATGGAGGAGGTGGTGAAGGATTTGGAAGTGTTGATGGAGATGATGGTTCTGGTGATGGAGGTGTTGGTGATGTATTTGGAGGTGGTGATGGAGATGATAGTAGTGATGGAGAAGGTGGTGGTGGCGATGGAGGTGGTATTGGTGGATTTGGTGCTGGTGATGGAGGTGGTGATTGTGATGAAAATGATGGTGGTGAATTTAGAGGTGGTGGTGGTGGTAGATTTGGAGGTGGTAATAGTGGTAATTGTGATGATGGTGGTGGTGAAGGTGATGGTGGTGATGGAGATGATAGTGGTGATGGAGGTGATGGTTGTGATGGAGGTGATGGTGGTGGTGAAGGTGATGGTGGTGATGGAGATGATGGTGGTGATGAAGTTGATGGTGGTGCTGGGTGATTTGGAGGTGGTGGTTTTCCTGTTTGATTGTTCTCCTTTGTGTAATTTGTGTTGTTCTTGTTGCTCTGTTCTGTTTGTACACACAGGAAGAAAACAAAACTGTAAACAGTGTAAATACTTTTTTTTTTTCTAACATAATCAGGTTGATATATCAGTCTATCGATATATCAGGAAATGCAGTGTGATATATTTAAACCGTTGCCTCTGAGATCTAATCGTCTATTCAGGATGAATAATGATGTGATATTCAGTATTATTATATTATAGTTATATTATTTATTTATTTATTTATTTATTTATTTATTTATTTCTCTTCATGTTCAGATCTATCTGACCTTACATGGTGTGTGGAGGAACAGCAGAGCTCCAGATAAGTCCTTAACCATTTTTTCTCAGCAAATTGAGCAAAGGACACACACACACACACACACACACACACACACACACACACACACACACACACACATAGTGCGGAGTGTTTGCTCTCACCTCTGACTGAAATAGGTGGCAGACCGTGTGCTTGACCGGTGCTGGACGGACGGTTAGGTAACATCTAATCAGGGAGCTAAAGCTCAGCTTATCTAAGATAGGAGCTCGTGGCTGTGCCTGGACCTTCTGTGCTTTTCTGCGTGCTCTCAGCAACACTGGAGTGATGGTGTAGAGCTACTGCACTCTCGTAACCATCAAACAAACCTTATGTTTTCTCAGAGCTACTCAGATTTAAAGCAAGATCATCTTCATCAGATTCCTCAGACCGAGTCTGTGGTCCCATGTTTCTTCAGTTCCCCACTTTTCATCTTTGTCTTGAGTTTTGTGGTAGCTCTCAGTAAATGTACTTAGGGGTTTAGAAGGGAAAAAAAGCCTAGAAGAAAATATGAGAGTTCACACGTCTCTGGTGAACGTACATTGGTAGACTTGGTCTTTCCACCCATATGTGGTTCTTCTCCCAATTGTTTCTGTTTGTATCAGACGTTTTTGGATGCAGCATTAAATTGTTAATTCACTTGAACTGGGCTAAAGTTATGCTTTCCATGGGTTGGAAATGTGTGGAAGATCTTCTGCTATAGACTTTAGAACACTTATATAAGTTTGGGATTGATATTTTACACTGACTGCACCCCAGGCCTTCTCACCTACATCAGTACCTGACTTTACTAACACGCTTGTGGATCTCCACAAAGATCTAGTGGAATCTTCCCATTAGAGTGGAGCTCATTATAACAGCAAGTGGAGACTAAATGTGGAGTGAAATGTTCTCTATGTATCTACATGTATGTGTATAGATCTTGGTGACTTTTGACCTACTAAACCTGGTCAGTGATGATGAAAATAATTTTGTTTTTTCATAGCCACAGCCGCATGCAAAAAAAAAATTATGCAAAGCATCATCATCAGGATCACATTGCATTCACCTCAAGGTCATGCACTGGTGTGTACATGGGTGTATGGGGTGGGTCATAAGTGCAGACCCCATCCTCATCCTCACACACACAAACACACACACACACACACACACACACACACACACACACACACAGATGCACACACACTCATAGCCACCTGACTCAGCATACTCCAAGCCTTCAGGAGCCATGGAAGAGAACACACGCACGTGCGCACACACACACACACACACACACGCATGCAGGTGCTAGTGATTTAAGGCTAATGACAGGAGGCTTTGATGACTTTAATCTGCTTAAATAAAGCATGGCTTCCAATGTGAGAGGACATCTGCTCTTACACCCTGTCCACACTGTCCATCTGCTCATTTCAGGATGTAAAAAAATCTTTAATAAACAAATCAGTGAAAGAAATGAAAGAACAAACAAACAAATACATGAATAAATAAACAAACAAATAAATGAAATTCTTTAATGCACGCTGTAGCTACAGGACTCCTCTCACGCACTGTAAAGAAAAATCAGCTCCACTTTATGTTGTTTAGTAAATATTATAATTTTATTGTCTTGTCTTTTTGATCGGTTTAGTAATGAACAAATTAATCGATGTATTGATTAATTTATTGACTGGTTGATTAATTAATTGATTGGTTGATTAATTGATTGCATTGAATATATTGGTTGGTTAATTGATTGATTAACAACGATTCATTAAATAATTAGTTTGGGTTTTTTTTTACAGACAGAACGAGGACCGAGATCGGCACGCGCCGCGCATGCCGAGCGAGCGGCCGTCGCCATAGGAACCGCGTTACGACTCTGAAAGCCCCCCCACCCCACCTTTTCGTTCTATCTATCTTTCCTTCTTGCTTCATTAAAGTCACGTGACCCGCGGCTTTGACGTCACCGTGGTTTCGGAGCCGGGAGCCGAGGCGAGCGCGCGCGCCGACAGTCTGCGGAGTTCGGAGTGGAGACAGTCTCTCTGATCGCGTCCCTTTCTGTGTCTCTGTCTCTGTCTCTGAATCGCTCTGTATCTCTCCGTGTATGTGTGTGTTTCTCCTTCTCTCCTACTCTCACACACACACATACTGTACACACACGCTCGCGGATGGGTGTGTGTGTTCTGTCGGCGCATCTCCGGGTTATGGACGTATAAAAGATCAGAAGACGCATCTGCTGTCTGTCCATCTGCATTTTCTGCGGTGAGTTCTCAGGTCTAACATATTCTCTCTCTCTCTCTCTCTCTCTCTCTCTCTCTCTCTCTCTCTCTCTTTCTCTCTCACACACACACACACACACACTCTGTGCAAGACAAAAAACTTAATATGATATGGAAACTTTAGTGCACGTCAAAGGGGCTGAAATGTGAACTAAGCAGTGTGGATTGGACAATGTGGAGTGGAGATAGTGAAGTGGACATTGGAAATATACAGTGTGAAGTATACAATGTGGAGTGGATATACATTAGTGTATCCAGTGTAAAGTAGAGTGTGTGATTCTATAGTGTTTGTATAGAGTTTAGAGTATAGAATAAACTGTTAGAGTATATAGTGTGTGTGTGTGTGTGTGTGTGTGTGTGTGTGTGTGTGTGTGTGTGTGTGTGCATATGCAGTATAGAGTATAATGTGTACAGTATAATGTGAGTATACAGTGTGAGTATAAAGTGTGTGTATACAGTGTGAATATAGAGTTTACAGTGTACAGAGTAAATATACAGTGTAGAGTGTACAGCATGGGTATACAGTGTACAGTGTGGAGTATACAGTGTAAGTATACAGTGTAGTGTACAGTGTGAATATACAGTGTAGAGTGAACAGTAAATATACAGTGTAGAGTGTACAGTGTGAGTATACAGTGTAGAGTTTACAGTGTAGAGTATACAATCTGAGTATACATTGTAGAGTGTACAGTCTGAGTTTACAGTGTAGAGTTTACAGTGTAGAGTATACAGTGTAGAGTATACAGTGTAAAGTGTACAGTGTAGAGTTTACAGTGTACAGAGTAAATATACAGTGTAGAGTGTACAGCGTGAGTATACAGTGTAGAGTATACAGTCTGAGTATAAAGTGTGTGTATACAGTGTGAATATAGAGTTTACAGTGTACAGAGTAAATATACAGTGTAGAGTGTACAGCGTGAGTATACAGTGTACAGTGTAGAGTATACAGTCTGAGTATACAGTGTAGTGTACAGTGTGAATATACAGTGTAGAGTGTACAGTGTGAGTATACAGTGTGAGTTTACAGTGTAGAGTATACAATCTGAGTATACAGTGTAGAGTGTACAGTCTGAGTTTACAGTGTAGAGTATACAGTGTAAAGTGTACAGTGTAGAGTATACAGTGTAGAGTATACAGTTTAGAGTTTACAGTGTAGAGTATACAGTCTGAGTATACAGTGTAGAGTATACAGTGTATAGTGTACAGTCTGAGTATACAGTGTAGAGTGTACAGTGTAGAGGATACAGTCTGAGTATACAGTGTAGAGTGTACAGTGTAGGTATACAGTGTAGTGTGTACAGTGTGAGTATACAGTGTACAGTGCACAGTGTAGAGTATACAGTGTAGAGTTTACCATGTAGAGTATACAGTCTGAGTATACAGTGTAGAGTATACAGTCTGAGTATACAGTGTAGAGTGTACAGCGTGAGTATACAGTCTGAGTATACAGTGTAGAGTGTACAGTGTAGGTATACAGTGTAGAGTGTACAGTGTGAGTATACAGTGTACAGTGCACAGTGTAGAGTATACAGTGTAGAGTTTACCATGTAGAGTATACAGTCTGAGTATACAGTGTAGAGTATACAGTCTGAGTATACAGTGTAGAGTGTACAGCGTGAGTATACAGTCTGAGTATACAGCGTGAGTGTACAGTGTGAGTATACGGTGTGAGTATACAGTGTAAATATACAGCGTAAGTGTACAGTGTAGAGTGTACAGCGTGAGTATACAGTCTGAGTATACAGCGTGAGTATACGGCGTGAGTATACGGCGTGAGTATACGGCGTGAGTATACGGCGTGAGAATACGGTGTAAGTATACAGTGTGAGTATACGGCGTGGGTATACGGCGTGAGTATACGGTGTGAGTATACGGTGTGAGTATACAGTGTGAGTATACAGGGTGAGTATACGGCGTGAGTGTACGGCGTGAGTGTACGGCGTGAGTGTACAGTGAGAGTGTACAGTGTGAGTATACAGTGTGAGTATACAGTGAGAGTATACAGGGTGAGTGTACAGTGAGAGTATACAGTGAGTGTACGGTGAGAGTATACAGTGAGAGTATACATTGAGAGTATACAGAGTGAGTGTACAGTGAGAGTATACAGTGAGTATACAGTGAGAGTATACAGTGAGAGTATACATTGAGAGTATACAGAGTGAGTATACAGGGTGAGTGTACAGTGTGAGTGTACAGTGAGAGTGTACAGTGTGAGTGTACAGTGAGAGTGTACAGTGAGAGTGTACAGTGTGAGTGTACAGTGAGAGTATACAGGGTGAGTGTACAGTGTGAGTGTACAGTGAGTGTACGGTGTGAGTATACAGTGAGAGTATACAGTGAGAGTATACAGAGTGAGTATACAGGGTGAGTGTACAGTGTGAGTGTACAGTGAGAGTGTACAGTGTGAGTGTACAGTGAGAGTGTACAGTGAGAGTGTACAGTGTGAGTGTACAGTGAGAGTATACAGGGTGAGTGTACAGTGTGAGTGTACAGTGTGAGTGTACAGTGAGAGTGTACAGTGAGAGTATACAGTGAGAGTGTACAGTGAGAGTGTACAGTGTGAGTGTACAGTGAGAGTATACAGGGTGTTAACAGGGGAAATGCCTGTAATAGACAATTTTACAGAATTGTTTTAACAATGGAGATTGTCTGTAAAATTGTGGTGGACATTATGATGCTGGTGCAGAAAGTTGATAACAGTTCATACTCTACATGGATTCATGTGAATTCATAATTTTCATAAATGTACAAGCAACTGACCCTCTTTGTAAAAACCCACCCTCCTAAGTTACTGTTGCTATGTCCGACAAGCCATGCGGCCATGACAAGAACGCCTGTCAATCAACTCTTTGTGACTGTCACAATTTACGTGTCCACATTTGGAAAGTGCAAATACAATTTGAATATTGTCCAGAATATCTTTCCATACAGCTTGTATAGCAAAATAACAACATACAGCCATTGTTGTCTATAAAACTGGCAACAAAAGTGAGTACACCCTCAGTGAACATGTCAAAACTGTGTCCAAAGTGTGAATGTTGTGTGTGAGCACCATCGTTATCCAGCACTGCTTTAATCCTCCTGGGCCTGGAATTCACCGGAGCTGACAGCTTGTTGCTGGGATCCGTTCCCACTCCATAGCGAAATCACGGAGCTGCTGGATTTTAGACACATAGAGCTTCTCCACCTTCCTCTTAACGATCCCCACAGGTCATTATGTTGGAAAACTGCTGTTCGGCCCAGTTTCTGAAGGAAGGGTATCATGTTCTGGCAGTAGGAGCTCAGTGGTTAAGCTGCCACTGTTGGTCCCTTGAGCAAAGCCTTTAACCCTCTCCTGCTCAGTTGTAAGTTGCTCTGGATAAGGACGTCTGCCAAATGCCATAAATGTAAATAAAATGTTCTGCTTCAGAATGTTACAGTTCATGTTGGAATCCATGTTTCCCTCAAGGAACCGCAGCTCCCCAGTACCAGCAGCACTCATACAGCCCCAGACCCCAGGTGCTTTCACCACCATGCTTGACTGTAGGAATTTTCTTGGTCTTCCTCATCAGGGTGTCGCCACACATGCACCATCTGAGAAAAAGAAATCTTCATCTCATCAGACCACAGGACATGGTTCCAGTAATTTATGCTCTTGGACAGGTTGTTCTACAGCACATTGTTTGAGGGTTTTCTTGTGAGCAGCTTCAGAGAGTCTTCTTCTTGGACGACGGCCTGCAAACCGACTTGTTACAGTGTGAGGTGTACGGTGCACTGACGAGCGGAGCTCCTGCTTCTGCAACCCCTGAAGCAACGCTGCAGCTCTCATGAGTCTGTTTTTTGAAGCAGCTTCTGCACCTGACGCACAGCACGAGGACTCGACTTCTTTGATGGACCCTTGTGAGGTCTGAGATGAACCTGTTCTGGAAAACCTCTGTATGACCCTGACCACTGTACTGTTACTCAGGTTCAGGGTGTTTCTGATCTTCTTACAGCCTCGGCATCTTTGTGGAGAGCAACGGTTTTGTGCACGGTTTTATTTGTATTTATTTTGGTTCTGGTTGATCAGACTGTGACTCGTCACCCCGGGTCTCTCACGAGTCTCTCAGAAATCGCTTCATCATGTTTCTCATCAAGGTGTAATAACCAAAAGGTTTATTATGGCACACACACACACACACACACACACACACACAGAGTCAGGAACAAACTTCTGAAGCTTGAAACAAGAGAGTATAATAGAGAGAGAAAGAGACAGAGACAGAGAGAAAGAATAATAGAGAGAGGTAATAGAGAGAGAGAGAGAAGAGGATGAGAGAGAGAGAGAGAGAGAGAGAGAGAGAGAGAGAGAGAGAGAGAGAGAATAATAGAGAGAGGTGAGTGTTCTGCAGTGAATGAAGGAGGATGTATGTGTGGTCTGCATGGTTTCATAATTAAAAAAAAAACTGCTGAAACATCCAAGATTCATGTAAAAGAAAAAAAAGAAAGAAAGAAAAGAGAAAGAAGGAGACAGTCAAAGGAAGTGGGGAATAAACAGTAAGAGACGAGCGAGTGGGAGACAATAAGAGTAAGAGAGAGAGAGAGATAAGAGAGAAAGAGAAAAGGATGAGAGAGAGAAGAGGATGAGAGAGAGAGAGAGAGAGAGAGAGAGAGAGAGAGAATAATAGAGAGAGGTGAGTGTTCTGCAGTGAATGAAGGAGGATGTATGTGTGGTCTGCATGGTTTCATAATTAAAAAAAAAACTGCTGAAACATCCAAGTTTCATGTAAAAGAAAAAAAAGAAAGAAAGAAAATAGAAAGAAGGAGACAGTCAAAGGAAGTGGGGAATAAACAGTAAGAGACGAGCGAGTGGGAGACAAACGCCCAATTTCTCTTCTCTCACCTACATCTTTCAAAGCACTGCTGTGCGTGTGTGTGTGTGTGTGTGTGTGTGTGTGTGTGTGTGTGTGTGTGTGTTTCTGAGTGGCAGGTGACAGATATAGGATTTCCGTTAACACACACTGAGTGTAAATGATGGAGTGTGTGAGGAAGTGTGTGTTTAGTTCACATACAGTATATTCATTTATATTTATTTAATTGATATATATGATTTGTACAGTAATGTGAGACTCTGGAGAGTCTGAGAGACTGATGGTGTTTATGGTGTTTATGGACTTACAGGCGGCATGTTACTCAAACTGAGTGATAATTTCAGCCTCTAATGGAGGTTTAACTTTTGATGTATTTGGAATTTATCTTTACAGCATTAAGCAGATTCTCTAATCCAGAGATATACAAACATGCTTTAAGATCATCACTGGTTCACTAGATTACAAACTTCAGACACCATCACTCAGTATATATATGTATACTTTTTTTTCCGGACTATAAGCTGCAACTTTTTTCCCACGTTCTGAACCCCGCGGCTTAAACACTGAAGCGGCTTATTTATGAATTTTTCGTGGGTTTTTCCCGGTTCAAGACAAAAAAACAGAACTCCATAAAATGAGACCAATTAAATTTCCGAACAGAAACTGAAAAAAAACGCACCTCACCTGTGTTCTGAGCTGCACGGCATCGGGAGAAAAAAACTTTTTTTTTAAACGCACGACGATGCCAAAAGATAAACTCTCGAGAGAAATAGTTGTGAAAGGAAGAAGGAAGACGGTGAACAATGACTTTCTTGGTCGGCTTCTGTTTAGATACAAGCCGTTGTAACACGTTGAGTCTGGGTGAAGGGAGAGCTCACTAACTCCAGTTACAACAGAAATCATATAAGCACAGACAGGTTTCCAAAACTCGTGCTTTTTTATTTTTCTTGGCAACAGCGTTACGGGTTAGTGAAAGAAACTTAGAAATGAGCATCAGAAAATAATAAGGACATATTCCTCAGTCTTGCACACATGCAGTAATAGCGGAAGAATGCGGCGGCAGGCTGTTCCCAAAATACCGCTTTGCTCTTAAAGGAGCCACAACATATTTCACCCGTTACACTGTGTAACAGACACTGTCTCTCGTTAAAGCCTGTGTAAAGTTCATTAGTTTCAGTGTAGACACATTGTGCATTTATGTTCAAAATAAAAATATTTGTAAAATTCAGTGGGTGCGGCTTATATAAGGGTGCGGAAATATAATATAGTCCGGAAATTACGGTGTGTGTATATATATATATAAAAGTCTATTCATTTTTAAATTTTTCTCATTTTGTTTTGTATTATATTGTTTTAATATTTATTAAATCTTTGATCAAACTCCACTTATTTCTTTCCACTTTAACATGTTTGTCAGACACTAGTGGATAAAAAATGTGTGTGTGTGTGTGTGTGTGTGTGTGTGTGTGTGTGTGTGTGTGTGTGTGTGTGTGTGTGTGTTTATTATGTGACATTCATTCTTTCACAGGCAGGAAGACGAACGGAAACACACATCTACATGTGCTTCATTAGTCCTTCAAATTAAGATAAAATGTTGTGCCCCATAGATAGATAGATAGATAGATAGATAGATAGATAGATAGATAGATAGATAGATAGATAGATAGATAGATAGATGCAAAATATTAGCAATTGTGCAAATTGCTAAGTGCAGATGTGTGGAGAATGTGGAGTAGATAAATACATTGTGTAAAATGTACATTGAATTTATATACAGTGTTTATACAGTGTTTATACAGTGTTTATGCAGTGTTCTGACGGTGTAGTGTAGAGTTTAATAGTGTGAAAGTGGAGGGAAAAAAGCTGTCCCTGAAACTGCTGGTTCTGGTATGTATGTTCCTGTATCTTCTTCTCGATTCAATAATGATGTTGTAAACTCTCCACAGACATCTGCTGTGGTGAAGGTGTTCAATGGCAGGTAGTTGGGTGCCAGTGGTGCGTTGGGAGATTTTGACCAGCCTTTGCAGAGCTTTACGTTCACACACAGCGAAGCCTCTGTACCACACAGTGATGGAGTTGGTCAGGATGCTCTCGATGATGCAGCAGTAAAATCTTGTTAGAACCCGTGGGGACAGATGAGCTTTCTTGAGACTCCTTAATCATCGGTGTGCCTTCCTAACCAGAGCTGAAGTGTTCTGGTGCCAGGACAGATCCTCAGAGATGTGAACTCCCAAGAACCTTAAGCTGGAGACTCTACCTCAGTTCCATTGATGTAGACTGAGGTATGTCTCCTGCTGTTAGATTTCTGAAAGTCCACACTGAGCTCTTCAGTCTTCATGGCGTTGAGGGTTAGTTTGTTGATGGAACACCACGCTGTCAGGCTTCGGATCTCTTCCCTGTAGGCCGATTCGCTGTTGTTGCTGATCTGACCGACCACGGTGGTGTCATCTGCATACTTATTTAAGATGTTGGAGTTATACAGAGGAGCACAGTTGTGGGGGAACAGGGAGTAGAGTAGTGGGCTCAGAACACCGCCCTGTGGAATAGTGAAGATAGTTAAAATGCTGGTAATGATAGTTAGGATCTCCTGCTACAGAGCTCCAACCCTATTGAAAATTAATAAATGTGTGACGCTGATGGCACCCCAGGCCTCCACACCTCACTTACATCTGTACCTGACTTTACTAACACTCGTATAGCTGAAGGAAACTCCATACATCTCCACAAAAGTTCTAGTGGAACATCTTCTAAGAAGAGTGGAGCTTATTATTCTATTGTATTATAAAAATGCATGATTATAACAGGGAATGGAGAATAAATGCGGAATGGGACGCTCAGAAAGAAGCAGACACCATGCTAATGTTTAGGTGTCTACAAACATTTGTCTTCAAGATTGTGAGCAGGAAAGAAATAGCAGGAACGAATAGAATTACCAGGAAGCTGTAACCAAATATGGAAAACGAGGGGACTGCAGTAGAAAGCGGGAGGATTTGGGAGAGAAGAACGCAAGCGTGGTTGTGGATCACCTCGTCTTCTCCTTCAGATTAGCGTGAGGATAAGCTGTACCTATGAGATAAAAATAAGAGCATGTGTGTATTACCTAATGAGGAAAGGTGAAGGGACGAATCCGAGCACGTGTGGACTGTGGGATAAGATGCCAACAACTCGGCGAGCTGCAGGATGGCAGGAGGAACCCTGGGTTATGTGACCCTCTGAACAGACACAACGTTTCAAGTGGTTACGCTGTGAGGTCAAATCCCAGGATAGTCAGAGAGACGCTTGTGACAGAGGGCATAGGGGCAATACAGTGTTTTGGAAAAGCACATACAAAGACACACAAACAGATAAACAGACACACAGAGAGACAGACAGATGGACAAACAGACAGACAAACAGAGAGACAGACAGATGTAAAAGACAGATAAACAGACACACACAGAGAGACTAACAGATGGACAAACAGAGAGAGACAGACAGATGGACAGACAGACAAACAGATCGACAGACAGACAGATGGACAGACAGACAGACAGACAAACAGAGAGAGAGAGACAGATGGACAGACAGATAAACAGACAGACAAACAAACAAACATATGGACAGACAGATCAACAGACACACAGAGAGACAGACAGATGGACTACCAGACAGACAGACAAACAGAGAGAGACAGACAGATGGACAGACAGATAGCCAGACACACACAGAGAGACAGACAGACAGACAAACAGAGAGACAGACAGATGGACAGACATATAAACAGACAGACAAACAAATAAACAGACACACAGAGAGACAGGCAGACAGAGAGATGGACAGACAGACAGATAAACAGACAGACAAACAGATCGACAGACAGACAAACAGACTCACACAGAGAGACAGACAGATGGACAAACAGACAGACAGACAAACAGAGAGAGACAGACAGATAAACACACAGAGAAACAGATAAACAGACAAACAGAGAGAGAGACAGACAGATGGACAGACAGATAAACAGACAGACAAACAGATAAACAGACACACAGAGAGACAGACAGACAGACAGACAGACACACAGAGAGACAGACAGATGAACAGACAGACAGACAGACAAACAGAGAGAGAGAGACAGATGGACAGACAGACAGAAAGAGACAGACAGATCGACAGACAGACAAACAGAGAGAGACAGACAGATGGACAGACAGATAAACAGACAGACAAACAGATAAACAGACACACACACAGAGAGACAGACAGACAGACACACAGAGAGACAGACAGATGAACAGACAGACAGACAGACAAACAGAGAGAGACAGACAGATGGACAGACAGACAAATAGATCGACAGACAGACAGACAGATAAACAGACAGACAAACAGATGGACAGACAGATAAACAGATGTCTTGTGGGACGTTATTGTCGTGATGCCTGTGTGAGATGTGATGATAAGATCAGATTCAACTTTGTTGTCTTTGTGCAGAGTGAAAGTATGTCAGTGAAATGCAGTACCAGTCAAAAGCTTGGACACACATTTTATTATTTTCAATATTTATTATATTTATGTGAGTCTCCATGGACTATGATGTTTGTGGATGATATTGTGATTTGTGGTGAGAGTAGGGAGCAGGTGGAGAAGAGTCTGGAGAGGTGGAGGTACATGCTGGAAAGAAAGGGAGTGAAAGTCAGTAGGAGTAAGACAGAGTACATGTGTGTGAATGAGAGGGAGGGCAGTGGAGGGGTGCGGTTGCAGGGAGAAGAGGTGGAGAAGGTGGAGGAGGTAACGAGGTCGTCACCTGGAATAGTTTTTAGGTCACAGGTGTGCCTTATCACGAGTTTATTTGTGACATTTCTTGCCTTCTGTGCTTTAGAGTGTCAGTTGTCTTGTGCAGTGGAAAGTGTGAGTACAGAGTCAACAGTTCTGTAAGTGCTACTACAACTACTGCACATATCCATATCATGGCAAGAAACACTACAAGCAGTGAGAAAAGATCCATCATTACTTTAAGAAATGAAGGTCAGCCAACTTTAAATGGATCCTAAGTGGTCTGCAAAACCATCAAATGCTATAATGAAACAGGCTCTCATGAGGAACGTCTAAGGTACCGAAAAACGAGAGCTACCTCTGCTGCAGAAGATACGTTTATTAGAGTTACCAGAATCAAAAACGACCAATTTAAATAAATAGCTGACATATTTCACCATCATCTATTCAGAGGAGACTGTGAGAGTCAGGACTTCATGGTCGGTAATAAATTATTACTTCGGAAGAACAGCGAGCAGAAGAGGCTTGCTTAGACCAACAAACGGAATGGACACGAGATCAGTAAAAAGAGTCTGTGTGAGATGTTTTTTATCTAAGTAGAGACGAGCTTAGTGTAAATGAGTGTGTGTGAGGTATACTGAGGCACAAACAGCATTAGTAATGTACAATACATGTTTCTTTTTCACATGGTTAGGAGTGGAAATATTCAAATGAGAATCTCAGACCAGGCTGAGGGTCTCAATGGTCATAAAGGTTCAGTGGGAAAAGGAGCAGAACACATTCCACACTTGGAGTCAGGTCTATAAACAGACAGCAGGGTATGAGTGGCATGTGCAGCATCCAGCACTGAGACGCTTTTATTTTTATACTCTCCACTGTGTTATTCCCAACAGGGTCGTATTAGATGGTAGAGTGAACATCCCTCTGAAGACTCTCTCTCCCTCTCTCTCTCTCCCTTTCTCTCTCTCTCTCTCTCTCTCTCTCTCTCTCTCTCTCTCTCTCTCTCCCTCTCCTTTTCTCTCTCTCTCCCTCTCCCTTTCTCTCTCTCTCTCTCTCTCTCTCTCTCTCTCTCTCTCTCTCTCTCTCTCCCTCTCCTTTTCTCTCTCTCTCCCTCTCTCCCTCTCTCTCTTTCTCTCTCTCTCTCTCTCTCTCTCTCTCTCTCTCTCTGTGTTTGGGAAACTGGCTGCAGTTTTGTTCTCATAATACACTAATATAAATAATACAATCAGGAAGCGAGTCTTATAGAATTATCCTCCACTCTCCAGCAGACTGCGAGTTATTCAGTTATTCAGTTCGACTCAATATCAGTTTTTTCTGTTCTGATGTTTTTAGATCTCAGTTTGGATCATTATTATTATCATCATTACACTGTAAAAAATTGTGAAAAATGCACTAGTGAAAGCAACACCCACTTTACTAAGACTGACACACAGAGGCCACACCCACTTCACTGAGACTGAAAGAGTCCACACCCCCTTCACTGAGACTGACACAGAGGCCACACCCCCTTCACTGAGAATGACACACAGAGGCCGCACCCTCTTCACTGAGACTGAAACAAAGTCCACACCCCCTTCGCTGAGACTGACACAGAGACCACACCCCTTCACTGAATGACACACAGAGGCCACACCCTCTTCACTGAGACTGACACACTGAGGCCACAACCCCTTTACTAGGAATGACATACAGAGGCTACGCCTCCTTCACTGAGAGTGACTCACAGAGGCTATGCCCCTTTACTAAGACTGACACACAGAGGCCACACCCCTTCACTGGGACTGACACACAGAGGCCACACCCCCTTCACTGAGACTGCCACACAGAGGCCACGCCCCTTCACTGGGACTGACACAAAGAGGCCACACCCCCTTTACTGAGACTGACACACAGAGGCCACACCCTCTTTACTGAGACTGGCATACAGAGGCCACACCCCCTTCACTGAGACTGACACAGAGGCCACACCCCTTTTGCTAAGAATGACATACAGTTTTTGCACTCACATGTTTGGACTGTACCATCTCAGGGTTTACAGGGTTCATGCGTGGGTCCAGGTGGTAGGTTGCCATGGCGTTACACAACCACGTCATCATCAGGGTGGTAACAGAGGTGTTAAGAGTCTTAGAGTTAATTTGAGACATGAACTTTGTCATGAGGATCAAAACTCAGCTTTGGGAAGGAGAACGTCTGGGGACACGAGGCTGAGTGAGGGATCAGTAATGATCAGGGGGAGAACATGGGGAGGGAGAAGAGGAGAGAGAGTGAGAGATAAATAAAGAGACAGACAGAAAGAAAAACAGACAGACAAACATACAGAAAGAAAAACAGACAAATAGACAAAGACAGACAGAAAGAAAGAGAGAGAGAGAGAGAGAGAGAGAGAGAGAGAAGAGGATGAGAGAGAGAGAGAAGAGAATAAGAGTAAGAGAGAGAGAGAAGAGGATGAGAGAGAAAGAGAGAAGAGAATAAGAGAGAGAGAGAGAGAAGAGGATGAGAGAGAGAAGAGAGAGAGAAAAAGAAAAGGATGAGAGAGAGAGAGAGAGAGAGAGAGAAGAGGATGAGAGAGAGAGAGAAGAGAGAGAGAGAAAGAGAGAGAGAAGAGGACTCTCAGTGTATATATATATGTGTGTGTGTGTGTGTGTGTGTGTGTGTGTGTGTGTGTGTGTGTGTGTGTGTGTGTTTATTCTTGAAGGGTGAACACATTTCACTCTTACTCTTTATTAATGACACTATTTAGTTAAATAAATCTCTATCTCCATGGCGATCCATTAAGCAATTAAAGCGTCTGACAGTATAAATAAAACAGGCTCACACACACACACACTCACACACACACACACATATATATATACACTGAGAGTGAGAGGAGGATCAGAAAGAGAAAGAGAGAGAGGATGTGAGAGAGAGAGAAGAGGATGAGAGAGAGAGAGAGAGAGAGAGAGAGAGAGAGAGAGAGAGAAGAGAATAAGAGTAAGAGAGAGAGAGAGATAAGAGAGAAAGAGAAAAGGATGAGAAAGAGAAGAGGATGAGAGAGAGAGAGAGAAGAGAGAGAGAGAAAGAGAGAGAGAGAAGAGGATGAGAGAGAGAGAGAGAGAGAGAAGAGGATGAGAGAGTAAGAGAGAGAGAGAAAAAGAGAGAGAGAGAAGAGGATCTGAGAGAGAGAGAGAGGGAGAGAGAGAGAGAGAGAGAGAGAGAGAGAGAGAAAAGGATGAGAGAGTAAGAGAGAGAGAGAAAAAGAGAGAGAGAAAGAAGAGGATCAGAGAGAGAAGATGATGAGAGAGAGAGGGAGGGAGAGAGAGAAGAGGATGAGAGAGTAAGAGAGAGAGAGAGAAAGAAGAGGATCAGAGAGAGAAGATGATGAGAGAGTAAGTGAGAGAGAGAAGAGGATCAGAGAGAGAAGAGGATGAGAGAGAGAGAGAGAGAGAGAGAGAGAGAGAGAGAGAGAGAAAGAAGAGGATCAGAGAGAGAAGATGATGAGAGAGAGAGGGAGGGAGAGAGAGAAAAAGAGAGAGAGAGAGAAAGAAGAGGATCAGAGAGAGAAGATGATGAGAGAGAGAGGGAGGGAGAGAGAGAAGAGGATGAGAGAGTAAGAGAGAGAGAGAAAAAGAGAGAGAGAGAGAGAAGAGGATCAGAGAGAGAAGAGGATGAGAGAGTAAGTGAGAGAGAGAAGAGGATCAGAGAGAGAAGAGGGGGAGAGAGAGAGAGAGAGAGAGAGAGAGAGAGAGAGAGAGAGAAAGAAGAGGATCAGAGAGAGAAGATGATGAGAGAGAGAGGGAGGGAGAGAGAGAAGAGGATGAGAGAGTAAGAGAGAGAGAGAAAAAGAGAGAGAGAGAGAGAAGAGGATCAGAGAGAGAAGAGGATGAGAGAGTAAGTGAGAGAGAGAAGAGGATCAGAGAGAGAAGAGGATGAGAAAGAGAGAGAGAGAGAGAGAGAGAGAGAGGGAGAGATTTTATTTGACGTTAGTCATGTTAAATGCCAGATGGCAGCAGGTTTGATTTGTTAAAAGTAAATAAAGAATATAATATATAATATAATAAAAAGATAAATAAAACCAGGAAATGACAGTTAAAAGTTGGGGGAGGGGGGGGGGGGGGTAAT
>MU592027.1:519848-541649 GCA_024362625.1 Silurus asotus | reverse complement strand
AGAGAGAGAGAGAAAAAGAGAGAGAGAGAGAGAAGAGGATCAGAGAGAGAAGAGGATGAGAGAGAGAGAGAGAGAGAGAGAGAGAGAGAGAGAGATTTTATTTGACATTAGTCATGTTAAATGCCAGATGGCAGCAGGTTTGATTTGTTAAAAGTAAATAAAGAAAGAATAATATAATAAAAAGAGAAATAAAACCAGGAAATGACAGTTAAAAGTTGGGGGGGGGGGGGGGGGTGATAATTTAGTTCAGTTCTGGTGCAAAATACAATCCTTCATCTCTTCCAGAACACAGAGTTTCTTTGAAACACCACACAACTTTAAACATCTTCACATCCCTCACACTCTTACACACATTCAAATCAACCCCAAACCTGGAGAAGATCCTAAAGAGTCATAATCAGCGTTTTTGTGATATTTTGTTCTTTCTGCTCAGGCATTTTCTCCTGCCCAAAAATAAAATTAATCAGTTGGCACATGAACGTGTTTCTCCTGATGTACTTAAACCCAAAAATAAAACACTGAAGAGTAAAAATTCACATTAAAGGAAATAAAAATTCATTTTAAAAACACAAACAGTGACTGAAACCTGGAGCAGTGAGTAAAAGCGTGAAAAACAGAACGGAGTCCTGCAGAACATCAGGGTTTAAAATAAAACAGGTAACAGAGATGATGCAGTGTAAAATCCTCCACTGGAGATCGGCAGCTTTTTTGGGTAACAGTGGTTTGTACAGTGTCTCCACTCTGGTTTAATATCAGCAGTAAAACCAAGAACATTTCTCCACTGGGGGTCCACCCTCACACTCAGTTTATTCTTATTTAAAACCTCAACACAGGCCCTGCAGAGCAGTTTCCAAAAGTTCATCTTCCCTTCACCCCTGCACTCCAGGAGGGAACCTCCACACCCGTCGAGATCAGGAGCGATGTCCAGCTGGGGAAAGGGTTCCTCCTCTGCAGGACCGCTCTCACCGTTTTTATAGTCCTTCAGCAAAGTTCTGCCAGCCCCAGTCCTCCCACCATGTGCATAAATTCACTGGCTGCTGTTCTCCATACCAGGTTCTGGACCCTCTGGAGGCTCTGGTTAAACTGGAAGCAAAAGGCTGCAGCTTTGCTGGTGAGATGAACCAGCCCCTGCCACCCTTGGGCAGATGGAGGACACTAAGGAATCCAGTGCAGACCATCCCAGAAGAAGTCCACGAGCAGGGCCTGGATGCAGGTTTGGCATCCGATCCACGCATGCCAGCTTGTGCCACAGGGACGACGCTGCCAGGTTATTGATGACCAGCGTTCGCCCCCTATAGGACATCTTTGGAACCAATGCAGTGCCGTCCGAGTTTTTATTTAAAAACTCATCACTCCCCTGATTGACACCCAAGTATTTAAAACCGCTTGTCTTTCACAACCTCCACACTCACCAACTAAAACTCACTTAAAACAGTCAAATCAGTCTGAGACCCCACCATTACAGGCAGATCTGCATACAGGTGGAGTGAAGCATTAAAGTGTGGAATATTAAAACCAGTAAAACCAGACGACTCCTCAAGTGGGTTTAAAAGAGGTTCAATAGCCAGAGAGTGCAACGTATCTGATAGTGAACAGCCCTGCCTGATCCTTCTGTAGACTCTAAAAGGGGCACATAAACCACTGTTAACCTTCAGTACACTCAATTTCACTGTACAGCACCTTCATCATGGCTTTGAAACCAGAGTTGAACCCAAAGCCTTCCAGCACCTTCCACAAGTATTCATGCTCAACCTGGTCAAAAGCCTTTTCCTGGTCTAAGAGAATCAGACCAGTCTTTAAGCCCAATAGTCTGGTCACGAATTAGATATACGTTATCAAATATCGATCTGCCAGGCACACGTACGTCTGGTCATGGTGAATGATCTGCTCCATCACTTTTTTCATTCTTGATGCTAATGCTAAAACACCAGCAGTCAGTGCACAGTAGTGACACCGGGCGCCAGCTCTGACAGGAGATCCCCTAAATCCATTCGCACACCATGTATTAATCTTTTCTGTCCATTCTTTTGTTCTAAACTGAAGAAGAACTTAGAAGGAGCATCCACCTCAGTGACGCTTTTAAAGCATGAGTGGAACAGCGCCCCCTGTGCTGTCCAGTCCAGCAGGTTGTTCATTTTGGCTGTTTTTTTTTTTTAAGGGCTTGAAAATGCCCTCGATTTCCTGTGGCCTCCAAACACTGGAGTTCCACTGTCTCTATCTCCAGAGCTTTCAGAGATCTGGCAATGTCTCTTGTGACATTGAGAGTGTAGTGTTGACAGAAGTCTTTGACTTGTGCTTTGGTTGCATCCCACCACTGCTGTAGAGAGTAAAATCTGCTTCTCCAGTTTAAAACAATTTCAGAAAAAAATAAAAGACTCTCTAAAAATGTTTAAACACCAGTAGCTGCTTTTAGGTTTTATGTTCTTTTTACTGATGGTGCACTGAACCATGCAGTGATCTGAGATGCCTACTGGAAAAATAGAACACTTCGTAAAATAAGTCAGTTGATGCTCAAAACCATAAAACTGATCTAATCTCTCCAGAGAGAGCGTGTTGTCTATGCTGTGGGCTCACGTGTACTGTCTCTGTTTCTCATTTACATTTCTCCATATCTCACAGAGATCGTGGGTCTCCACCATCTCCCACAGACGTTTACAGGAAGCTGCATGAGGTTCTGCGTGATTTTTGTATTTATTTTCTGCTGTACAATTAAAATCTCCTCCCGAAACTGCAAACTCTGCAGTGCTGCAGTTTTAAATCACATTGTTGAGTTTGTGTAAAAACTTCATTCTCTCCACTGCACTGGTGGAAGCGTCCACACAGATAAACACTAAAACATCATTCTCATCAAAAACATTCACTTTTAAAAGACTCTAGTTTAAAACAGGAGTAAAATTGTGAGTAAAAAGCAGGGCAGCAGCACCACTAAGTGACGTGTTGTGACTTAAATTCACCAACCCGTCAGACTCCTTCACCCAGTCAGCAGTGTTACTGATGTCACTGTGGGTCTCCTGCAGCATGACCACATCAACACGCTTCTGCTTAATGAGCTCATAAAGCTTCTCTCTCTTCCTGTGTTCCTTTTCTCCACTTATATCCACTTATATCCATTTGTAACTCGCAATGTGGATCCCTTTTATTAAAATGAAATGAAAGTAAAACACACCACACCCTCAATCAGTCTCCATCAGAGTTCTCCATATTCACCTTCGTTATCAGCTTCTTCAGTCTAAAGATTTCCTGATCTTTTTTTTTTCCACCATTCGGTGGTTCTTAAGAACTCATTTATGCGTTCAGCACTTTAAAACAGGTTTAACGTTCCTCCTGAGAGTTCTGATCTGGCATTGTATCTTCACTGTCTGATTCAGGTTCCTCCACCTTCATGTCTTTCTTCACCTGCTTTTTTCCCCACCTCACTTCTTTCTTTTGGTTGGTACTTTGAAAAGGGGCTCGTCTTCCATCTCCTCGTCTCCCTGTCCCCCTGCACTGGTGTAGTGACTGGTGTCTCCTGGCAACAGCTCAAGAACCTGTGACTTTTCCAGTTTTAAAAGGTTTCTCCTGGTTCGGTTTGGCCAAGCAGGGCTTCTCATGTCCCACCACACCGTGTCACAACCACTAACACACACTCCTCTACACTCACACACACACACACACACACACTCCACCAGCACACCGTGTCACAACCACTATCACACACTCCTCTACACTCACACACACACACTCCACCCGCACACCGTGTCACAACCACTAACACACACTCCTCTACACTTACACACACACACACACACACACACACTCCTCTACACACTGTCCCGGCGAGTCAAACTTTCACACAGCCTCGCGCTCAGAGACGCCATGGTCCTCCTGCATGCTACTTACACTCTCGCGCACACACACACACACACACATCTGCAGGCACACACATGGCCACGTGCACAGGCACGCTAGCACACACACACACACACACACACACACACACACACACACTTAGGTAATCTATGTTTATATGTTTTACAGAAATGATTTGCAATAAACGTGGTAAAAC
Organism: Silurus asotus; assembly: GCA_024362625.1. Taxonomy (NCBI): domain Eukaryota; kingdom Metazoa; phylum Chordata; class Actinopteri; order Siluriformes; family Siluridae; genus Silurus; species Silurus asotus. The sequence goes on along the minus strand of MU592027.1, from coordinate 537,604 downwards.
AATTGGCAACAAGCCAACAAGCGCTCTCACACTCTACACTCACCCTTAACGGTGTATGCAGAGAGAGAGAGAGAGAGAGAGAGAGAGAGAGAGAGGGAAATAAGTGATGGAGGATTTCCTGTTTGCTGGATGCAATTGTTCTCTCTCATTTTCTCTCTTATTCAGTATCACACACACACACACACACACACACACACACACACACACACACAAAGCTTGTAAAAGGAACAAGTTGCGGTGTGTTTGTGAGGTCGATTTGCATCAGGAAATGATGTTGCAGATGCATGTGTGTGTCTGTGTGTTAGTCTATGTGTGTGTGTGTGTGTGTGTGTGTGTGTGTGTGTGTGTGTGTGTGTGTGTGTGAGCAGTGGAAACTTTGGTTAATGATAGGTGAGGGTGGAGTGGAGGACGTGAGGCACAGCATCGGTTCATCACATTTACACACACCACTGTGCACACACACACACACACACACACACACACACACACCCCTCTGTGCGCACACACACACACACACACACACACACCTTTTGATTATAGTGCCTGGGTAGAGACCTACATAAAGTGGTTCCTCCACTGTAACTCAGTAACTGCAACATTTTTCATGGGTTTTTTTTCTTTTCTTTTCTTTTTTTTTAATTTTTAAAATTAAAGCTTTATTCAAATTGGGATTTAAAAGAGTTCTGTAAAATAAATAAATAAAATTAATTAATTAATTTGAGAACAATTCATTCAAATATGTGTGTTGCTTGGTGTATGAGGGTGAACGTTGGTGTTTTTTGTGTGTTGGTGTATTTTGGTGTTTGTTGTGTGTTGGTGTTTGTTGTGTGTTGGTGTATTTTGGCGTTTGCTGTGTGTTGGTGTTTGTTGGTGCGTGTTGTTTGGTGTATGAGGGTGAATGTTGGTGTTTGTTGTGTGTTGGTGTATTTTGGTGTTTGTTGTGTGTTGGTGTTTGTTGGTGTGTGAACACTGGCGTTTGATGTATGCGTTTAAAGCCTCATTGTTTTATGTATAGTGTTTAATAGCGTTTGATGGTGTTTAATTAAAGCTTCAAATTTGGGTTTTTGATGGTGTATGAAGGCATTTCATGGTATTTGATGGTATATAAAGGTGTTTGATGTTGTTAAATGCTGTTTGGTGGAATTTGATGGAGTTTGATGGTGTATGATGGTGTTGATAAAGAATGTTGTGGTTTGAGGTTTTAGACTAAAGCATTGGTGTTTAATGTGTGATAAAGTTTGATGATGTTTGATTAACATGTCAGTGTTTTAAAAATCTCGAAGACCAAACAAAAACCTTGATGGTTGGGGAACATTGTGGCTTGGTGTTGCATGAGAATTTTGATGTTTGTGGAGAAATGTTGGTTTGTGTTTAATGAAGAATTTTGGTGTTTGGTTGTGATTTTTTAAGCATTATTAGCTTTAAGTTCAAGTTTAAGCTTATTTCTCCAGCGCTATTCACAATGGGCTTTGTCTCAAAGCAGCTTTACAGAACTTGAGAATTAAAGTATATGATGTGAATTTATCTCTATTGCTCATCCTGAGAAATGCAGCTTACTTCTCTCTGTCTCTCTGCAGCTGAAACAGAATACTTGTGGTAATGGGGAAGCAGAACAGTAAACTCCGTCCTGAGGTGATCCAGGACCTGTTGGAGAGCACTGATTTCACAGAGGAGGAGATTCAGGAGTGGTATAAGGGCTTTCTCCGGGACTGTCCCAGCGGCGCACTCACCATGGAAGAGTTCAAGAAGATCTACGGCAACTTCTTCCCATACGGAGACGCATCCAAGTTCGCCGAGCACGTCTTCCGCACCTTTGATGCCAACGGAGATGGAACGATAGACTTCAGAGAGTTCATCATCGCGCTGAGCATCACGTCTCGTGGCCAGCTGGACCAGAAACTTAAGTGGGCGTTCAGCATGTATGACCTGGATGGCAACGGCTACATCAGCAAGGCAGAGATGCTGGAGATTGTTCAGGTCAGCGTGTAGAACATTTACATTTATGGCATTTAGCAGATGCACTTATACAGAGCAAACTTACAACTGCAGTTGAGGATTAAGGGCCTTGCTCAAAGGTGGTGCTGGGTGCTCAGCTTGGTGGCACTGGGATTTAAACCTATGACCTTCTGATTCAGGGTCCAAAGCCTTAACCACTGAGCTACAACCTTCCCAACATGATGTTTATTATCCCATAGCCGTGATTAGATCTGAGCAGGGAGCTGCTGAGCATATGCTGAACAAAGTGCTCGATCAGCCTTTCTTTTTCCAGCGGGCAGAGAGAGTGAGTTCAGCGTTTAGCCAATTAACACCAGTAGAACTGATGAGTCAGAGCCACAGCGCTCAGCTCTGGCTTCCCAGAGCGGGAAATAAAGGCGCACAGCAGCAGCTCCGACAAATAATTGTCATGAACGCGTGCTAGCTTAACGCTAATTGACCAATTATCCTCCAAACCTCCAGAACAAACGAACAAAACATCATTATATCTCCATCTCGCTTGATGTTACTCACTCCGGGCTTGGCAAAAAATAGAGCATCAAATCAGAGCAACAGGAAGTGAGCTGCAGTTCTATCAAATTCGACAAGTACTTCAGAATCGAGAGAGTTTACACTTTCACATACAACAAGCACTAAAAACATTGACACACCAAAAAATATTTACCATCAAACACCATTACACACCAGCATTCACCAATACACACCATCAAACACCATTACACAGCATTATTCATTATCAAACACCAAACCATCACACACCATTACAGACATCGCATCAATCAAAGACCATCACACACCAGCATTTACCATCAAACACAATAACACACCAACATTCACCATCACACACGCCCCTAGCAAGGAACGAGGGCTGGGCCATGCCCCCAGTGGGGCTCAGAGACTGCGGAGTTGGTTGGCTGCAGTCACTATTGTCGTTCCATATTGCGCTGGCCTGTGACAGAGCCTTTCCGGTTAACAGCGAGATTAGGAATTAACTTTGGAGCGTTCGGGGGAAGTTTGGCAGGTTGCATTTCGACGTTGAGACTGACTTGTTGAAGGAAGCCGTTGCACTCAGCCACTTCGCCGGAGAAGAAAGCCGGAAGTGTTATTGGGCTGCCGGAGCCGGGTGGTGTGCAGCAGCAACAAGTTTTTTGATTGGATCCACGATCGAAGTGTGGGATCCATAGCGGTTAGTTTTAGGTCCAATCTTCTGTCACAGAACACCAGATGGTGGAAACCAGAAGTAAAAAAAGGTGTAGTTTATTCATCTTTGAAAAGACAAACAAAGGAGACTCAGAAACTGAAATGCAGGAAATGATAAACTTAGCTATAGCGAGCGTCACAAGAAGTGTAAAGAGGAGCACAGGATCACTGGAACACAAAGGATCAGTAGGAAGTCCGGATGATCTAGGGTAGGTATACGGTAGATCCAAACAGAAGTGAAGGGAAAAGCGACGGATTAAGGGAAAACAGGTGCAGGTGATTAATAAGAGGAAGAGGCTGAGCGAGAGCGTTGAGCCTTTGAGGGGGGCGTGGCTGGTGGTTCTCTGATAATTATATTATATTTATTATATTATATTACAGTATATTATAACAGTGCAAAGTAATGGAGAGGTGGAGGTACACGCTGGAGAGAAGGGGAATGAAAGTCAGTAGGAGTAAGACAGAGTACATGTGTGTGGATGAGAGGGAGGGCAGTGGAGGGGTGCGGATGCAGGGAGAAGAAGTGGAAAAGGTGGAGGAGTTCAGGTACCTGGGGTCAACAGTGCAAAGTAATGGAGAGTGTGTTAGAGAAGTGAGAAAAAGAGTGCAGGCAGGGTGGAGTGGGTGGAGAAGAGTGATGGCAGGAGTGATTTGTGATAGAAGAGTATCTGTGAGAGTGAAAGGGAAAGTTTATAGGACTGTGGTGAGACCTGAGATGTTGTATGGATTAGAGACAGTGGCATTGAGTAAAAGACAGGAGGTGGAGCTGGAGGTAGCAGAGCTGAAGATGTTGAGATGTTCGTTGGGAGTGACGACGATGGACAGGATTAGAAATGAGTTTATTAGAGGGACAGAGCATGTAGGACGTTTTGGAGACAAGGTGAGGGAGAAGAGATTGAGATGGTTTGGACATGTGCAGAGGAGGGACATGGGGTATATCAGTAGGAGAATGCTGAGGATGGAGACACCAGGAAGAAGGAGGAGGTTTATGGATGTGGTGAGGAAAGACATGCAGATAGTTGAATGCAGGAGGCAGATGATCATATTAATTGAGTTTATATGTACATTTTTTCTATTTATTTATTGCTTCCTTTGTTAATGGTCTCCTCAGGCCATCTATAAGATGGTGTCGTCGGTGATGAAGATGCCAGAGGACGAATCCACACCTGAAAAACGAACAGAGAAAATCTTTCGCCAGATGGATACGAACCGTGACGGTAAGTGACTCCCAAACTGTAGTGGAAAGACTTTGCAGAAGAGTGCAGGTGCCTACACAATTAATGGTGTGCATGGAAGGATGAGATGAAACTGTGGTTATTAGGTTATACTCTGGACGATCGTGATTGGTCATTTCGTCCTCACAGATTCGCCTTAACCACGTTTCTTTCCAACCACGCCTCCTGAATGTAGCCCCGCCCACTGTAAGCAGACTATATAAAAACAAGTGCTAATTGTAAAAATAACCGGATAACAATATTTAGCCTGACATTAACTAGCATGCTAGCAACTGTTTTACACGCTATGCTAGCTAGTCTGTTTATAGCTAGATTATTGGTTATTATTATTTTTTTATTTTATAATTGGTATGTTACATTTTAATGGTACACTCCATCGAGGGGGGGGAATCACAATAACGTACATGCTCAAAAGTGACCTTTGTGTGTGTGTGTGTGTGTGTGTGCATATGTCAATTGTAAAAATAACCGGATAACAATATTTAGCCTGACATTAACTAGCATGCTAGCAACTGTTTTACACGCTATGCTAGCTAGTCTGTTTATAGCTAGATTATTGGTTATTATTATTTTTTTATTTTATAATTGGTATGTTACATTTTAATGGTTCACTCCAGCGAGGGGGTGGTAGTGGGGGGGGGAGAATCACAATAACATACATGCTCAAAAGTGACCTTTGTGTGTGTTTGTCAGGTAAACTGTCCCTGGAGGAATTTGTGGAAGGAGCAAAGAACGACCCGTCCATCGTACGGCTCCTACAGTGCGACCCAAGCAGCGCCGGGCAGTAAAGCGAGTGGCGCAACGCCCCCTGCTGCACCTTACGCAACATTGCGGCGCTCACTCTCTCCTTCAATCTTAACACAGATTTTACACACGGATTGGTTTACACACACACACACACACACACACACACACACACACACATATGGACACAGTGACTTGAGGAAATCCTCCTGTTTGGTGCATTAACACTGAAATGGCATCTTCAGACAGGACATGCTGGGATGAAAAGTAATGTACATTTCTCTGTAATATGGTACAGATACGGATGGTACAAATAAAAAAAGTTCTAGGAAGTGTTGAAAAAAAAACATAGCTATTTGATAGCGTAGTTTGTGTTAACTATTTCTCATTTTAGGCATTTTTAATTACCAGTTTGTATGATAACTTTCCGGAAAACCCCGTGACCACAACAAACTTTCGGAGCCATTAGGACGGGATGGACTGCGGATCGTTGGATATGAAAGAAAATGTATAGAATTTTTTTTTAATCGCGAAAACATTCTAGGTGTAAAAGCAATGTCCTTAATCACCAATCATATACGTTAACGATTATAACGTGAGCAGCGTTAGCTAAGCTAGCCAGTTGGCTATCATTAGCTATTTAATATAAACCTATCGCTTTAGCAGTATTTACTTTCAGCGTGATGAAGCTATGTCACGTTTGTTGTTTTCCCATAACCACACAACAAAATTTTTTAAAAGTATTTTATTCCTTTTACGTAAAATTTTTATCTGTTTATTATATTATTATGATCCGTTACAGTCACGTCCGTTATAGCAGGTGTAAACAGTTCATTCACCAACCGCTTTTTCTTTACATTTTTCACTTCTGACACTGGAGACTCCTTCCCAGGTGGAAAACACGCCATTGGGACAACGGACTTTTCCAACCGTATGTAGTTCTTCTCCAAACTGTTACCACAAAGTCAGAGGCACACAATTGTATCGGATGTCCTTAGATGCAGGAGCATGACATTTTTCCTTCACTTGGGAGAACTAGGAGACTCAAACCTGTTCCAGCATGAAATAAAGTCCACAACAGCAGCGCCATGAAGATCTGCTTTCCATGGATTGGAGTGGAAGATCTGCTATAGAGCTCCAACCCTGAATCCTGTTGAATGTTAACGCTGACTGCACTCCAGGCCTCCTCACTTCACCTACATCAGTGCCTGACGTTACTAACACCCTTGTGTCTGAATGAATCTTCACAAAGATCTTGTGGAACATCTTCCTAGCAGAGCGAAGCTCATTATAACAGTGAATGGAGACTAAAAAGAAGCACCTGTTATAGTCAGGTGTCCACAAACCTTTGGCCATATTTTAATTGCTTTATTTCTATTAAACGATCGTTAAATAGAATAAAAGTAAATCTTTTATTTGCCACAGCTTTGATTTGATTCTTTTTTCAGGGTTACAATCTACGTTAACGAAGTAGATCGTATCCGTAAGTTGTCTGGAACACCGTCAATTATTTTTCCATCTTTAGACACTATGGCTAACAATGAGATGAAGGTTTCCCTTCCAAAATAAATAAATAAAACGATTAATAAAACTCATCAGCTGATTTACACTGATTAGCAGCAGGCACGTTCATGGCTACGTAGCATAGCGTGAGCTGACTAGCCTGGCTAACCTGGTTACAGTAGCTATAAAACATTGCGAAGAGTCAAATTAATTTAAACCCGTAATGATTTGCACGTATTCGACTACAACAGCAAACATGTACAAGGAAGTACTGGAAATTATAATAATATATATTTATATGTAAATGTAGGTGATATTTATTTTTACTCATATCAGTGGCTGTGTCTGTCACACTACCATGTTTTGTTCAACTGACCTTGTTGTTGTTGTTTATTTGTTGTGGATGAAATGTCGGCTGTAATGTGACTCTCGGTTCATCCCCAAGTGAAGACGGAAAACGTTTTTATGCACAAGCGATATTTTGTCCTGAATGAATTATAAACTGAATTTTCCCGACTGTGAGTTTGGAGTGTTTTATGTTTTTTGAGGCTTAAGTCTGAAGATTTCCTTCGACCAAACAAATGTATAAATATCCAGATGTTCCACTTTATTTCCCTCAGCATGAAGAGCAACTTTACACACCGAACACTTTGTTTCTCCAAAAGTCCACCTGAAATATTTTGCCGTGTTCACAAGTTTGAGATTCTTCTCAGAGCAGTTCAGTAGGATTTAGATGCAGTGACTGGGCAGGTCGTTCCATGTGAGATATCACTCCAGACGTCTGTTTGCTCCATAAATAACACATATCAATAACACTTCAAACGGCCAAATCTTGCTAGTTGTGTGTCTTCGATAATCTTTCCCTCTGATTGGTTTAAAGGTTGTTTTATTATTCTAGCTATTATATAGTGTAAACCAGTACAGAATTGTGCTAGCATGCTAGTAAGGATAAGGCCAGCTATTAATTTGCATATACCAAAAGTTCACTAGGGAGTTAGCTTATTATCAAACAGGCGATTATAATGTGTAAAACAGCAATCAGGGGTTGCTAGCAAGCTAGCTAATATCAAACTAGCTTACACACTGTGTAAAACAGCACTGAATGTTGCTAGCAAATATCAAGCTAGCTACTATATAGTGTAAACCAGTACTGATCGTTTGCTAGCATGCTAGCTACCATCAGACTAGCTATTATATAGCTATCTTATATTGTAATGATTAGATCATAGTCAATGAGATTCCGAGATGTGTTCAGGCCACGCCCACGTGACTACTTAAGACACGCCCACACGCCAATGAGCGAAGTCACTGCTTCATTTTTGATGGTTATTTTATTTAGGCAAGGTGAGCTACTGCTAAGTTTAAAACCACTTTTAAAAAAGCTTACTAGTGTGCTAATATTAAATCAGCTTTTATGTTAAAGCTCATTAGCAAGTTTCCTAACATCAGACTAGCTAACACAGATTAAACATGTAATCATTGTTGCTAGCATGCTAGTTAACTCTAGTCAAGTCAAGTTTATTTCTATTGCGCTTTCCACAACACACACTGTCTCAAAGCAGCTTTACAGAATTTAACAGTGAAGGTGAATGGTGTGTGTTTATCTCTGATGAGCACCATGGAGTCTGTGGTAAAGAAAAAACTCCCTCAGATGTTATGAGGAAGAAACCTTGAGAGGAACCAGACTCAAAAGCAGAACCTTATCCTCATCAGGGTGACATCAAGAGTGTGACTATAGTCTTTAAACACTACAGAACACTGGAGAGTGAGAACTAACATGAGTACTGGAGTGTGTGATTATGACTGATGATCTTTCTACAGTCTTCTACAGTCATTATGGTTATAAAACCAGGAGCTACTGAGCAACTCATAAAATAGCTCAACATCTGAGATTATCAAAGATCCACCACCAGCTTCTCCATGCCAGAGCCTTTAAACACTCCAAGAAGTCCAGTGTCCAAACTCCACATGAAGTGGGATCCAATTTTCACTGGTACGTCTCTAGATGGTTCGGGATGTTTGCAGCATCTACTTCTTTAAAGCTCCAAAATCTTCATGATGTGGGACGTGACTGGAGCTGGAGGAACCTCAGGAAGCCTCGGGATGGGGAGAGAAAGAGAAGCAGTGGAGAGAAATTAGCGTAGCTGCTGTTCATGATATTAACAGCACAAGTTGATGATGTGATGTGATCAGATGTTCTGGAGCACAAGGTTATGATGTGATGTGTGTTATGTGTAGAACTCACTAAAAACATACGTCTTTAATCTGCACTTAAACTGGGAGAGTGTGTCTGAGCCCCGAACACCGTCAGGAAGACTATTCCAGAGTTTAGGAGCTAAATGCGAGAATGTTCTACCACCTTTAGTGGACTTTGCTATTCTAGGAACTACTAGAAGTCCAGAGTTTTGGGATCTGAAGGAGCGTGATGGATTGTAGCGTGTTAAGGACTGGAAAGAAACATGGAGATAAACCATTTAGTGTTTTATAAGTAAGAAGCAGTAGTTTGTAGTGGATTTAAATCTTAACAGGAAGCCAGTGTAGGGACGAGAAGATTATGGTTATATGATCATATTTTCTCGACCTTGTGAGAACTTGTGAGACTGCTGCATTCTGAACAACTGTAGCTTAAACAGCACTGGGCAGCGACAATCTTTTCTAAAATCTTAGTCATAAATGGGAGATTTGAAATGGGTCTGTAATTTGACAGTGTGTTTGGATCTAAATAAGGTTTCTTAATGGGGGGCTTAATAACTGCTAACTTGAGGGATTTAGGGACGTGACCTAAAGATAGTGAGGAGTTAATAATATTGAGAAGAGACTCACCAGCTGTATGGAACATTTCCTTCAGTAGTTTAGATGGAATGGGATCTAACTGACATGTTGTTGATTTAGCTTTGATAATAACATTATACAGCTCTTCCTGTCCTGTACATGTAAAGCAGTGTAGATGTGGAGTTTTAGGTGAGATTGGATCAGGAGATGCTGTTAGATGTTGGACCTCCACAATTGTTTTTCTACCTATACTATATTTTTTCCAGTGAAGAAATTCATAAAGTCGTCACTACTAAACTGTGATGGAACACATTTTTCAGATCCCTGATTTGTAGTTAGTTTAGCTACAGTACTGAAAAGGAACCTGGGATTGTTTTGGTTGTTTTCTATGAGTTTGCTCAGATGTTCAGCTCAAGCAGCTTTTAGCTCCTCTCTGTAGCTGAGCATACTGTCTTTATACGCAATTCTAAATACCTCCAATTTAGTCTTCCTCCATTTTCTCTCCAGATTTTGTAACCGGATGGGGGCAACGGTGTCTAATGTGCTAGTGAGCAGAAGGTCTATGTTTTTAGTTATTTCATCAAGATTATTAGCAGTTATGGGTTTAGTGAGAAATTAAGATGAAAGTCTAAATATTACTGTGTGTCTCTAAAATCAAGCCAGCTGTAATATCATTCATATCATAGATCATAAATTCATATTCATATCATATAATATCAATTAAGATCCATAATCTGGTTTTGCTCATAAGTATTGGCAGATCGGTCTGGAAAGTATCCAGATTAGTGGCTTTCAGGTATTTTATTAGTTTTTGTTCAAGTGAGAGAGGAGGTGGGATAAGCTTCATATTTCTCACCATCGCTCAGTAGATTTCCACACAGGACATGAGAAGGGATGTTAGAGACGAGGTAAGAGAAACATGAGAGACAAGGTGAGAGAAACTCCTGAGAGATAACACAAGAGATAACATCAAAGACTATAAAAGACAGAAGAGATAACATGAGACCATGTTAGAGACATAATAGACATGAGAGATAGGGTGAGAGACAAATGGAAGGAGCATAAGAGACACATGAGAGGCACATAACAAGGCTTGAGACATGGGAGACAATATGAAAAACGGCTGATGGATAACGTGGGAAACTATGTGAAAGACGTTAAGAGAGGTATGACCAGAAACATGAAAGACTGCAATAGAGGCACATAAGAGACATGAGAGATAATGTGAGGCAACATTAGACACATGAGATACTTTTGAGATAATGTGAGACACTAGACAACGTTAGACGTTGAAAAAGACGTGATATAATGTGAGACAACATTAGAGACACATGAGAGACACATAACAGATAAAGTTGGAGACATTAGAGGCGCCTGAGGGATAATGTGAGAAACAGTGTAAAAGACATTAAGCCACATAACAGACAATGAAAGACATTAGGGGCATAACGTGAGACATGAGACATGAGAGATAACATTCTAGACACGACAATACAGTAAAAGACGACGTGGGATGTGTGTGAGATTATATGAGATGTGTGTGAGATGATATGAGATGTGTGCTAGACAACGTGAAATGTGTGAAAGATGTCGTGAGATGTGTGAGATTAAGTAAGGTGTGTGAAATGAGCTGTGTGTGAGATGATATGAGATGTGTGCTAGACAACGTGAAATGTGTGAAAGATGTTGTGAGATGATGTGAGGTGTGTGAAATGAGATGTGTGTGAGATGATATGAGATGTGTGCTAGACAACGTGAAATGTGTGAAAGATGTCATGAGATGTGTGAGTTGATGTGAGGTGTGTGAAATGAGATGTGTGTGAGATGATATGAGATGTGTGTGAGATGATATGAGATGTGTGCTAGACAACGTGAAATGTGTGAAAGATGTCGTGAGATGTGTGAGTTGATGTGAGGTGTGTGAAATGAGATGTGTGTGAGATGACATGAGATGTGTGTGAGATGATATGAGATGTGTGCTAGACAACGTGAAATGTGTGAAAGATGGCGTGAGATGTGTGAGATGATGTGAGGTGTGTGAAATGAGATGTGTGTGAGATGATATGAGATGTGTGCTAGACAACGTAAAATGTGTGAAAGATGTCGTGAGATGTGTGAGATGATGTGAGGTGTGTGAAATGAGATGTGTGTGAGATGATATGAGATGTGTGTGAGATGATATGAGATGTGTGCTAGACAACGTGAAATGTGTGAAAGATGTCGTGAGATGTGTGAGATGATGTAAGGGTTTGTGAAATGAGATGTGTGTGAGATGATATGAGACGTGTGCTAGACAACGTGAAATGTGTGAAAGATGTCGTGAGATGTGAGAAAACATGAGACGTGTGCTAGACAACGTGAAATGTGTGAAAGACGTGAGATGTGTGAGACGACATGAGCTGTTTGATGGCACAAAAAAATTTATTTACAAAAATATGAAATCTTCACTGATGAGCGGAGCGTCAGAGCGATCACTACACACTCCTGACACGAAAATACAACAACCTCACATTTAGCTTCTTACAACGGGAAATGACTGGACACACACACACACACACACACACACACACACACACACACACACACAACTTTTAGTTTTCATACTCGTACAGGAAATGGCTGAGTGTAGCTTCAAGATGGGAGGAAATCAGAAAATTCACATCGATGTGTGCAAAACAACAACACAAACAACAACAACAACAACAACATAAACACCCCAGATGTGGAAACAGCTACGTCTGAAATCTACAAAAAAATTAAATTCATCACACAAACATATAAACTGATACAAAACCCTGTACAGCAAAACATCCAGATTCCTATATATTAATAAAACACAGCCGTCTGGAGAGCAGGAACGAGGAGCAGGTGATGATGATGATGATGATGATGATTGTTAGTAATATTTAACTTTCTTTTTTATTATTTTATTTAATTCACTCAGTCATTCTATCTGAAATACACACCTGTCCTCTTTTAATTTTTTTATATATATATTTATTTAAATCTAATTGTATGATTATTTATATATGTTGTATTTCCTGCAGTCCAGTTTCACATTACACTTTTTTTCCTTTTTTTTTCGGTTTACAAAAACTGATTACATTTCTGGGTAAAATATAAAAATACATCCATGTTAGTTTAAAAATAAAGCTGTTTGTCTGATTGGGGAAAAAAAAAAAAATAAGAATAAAGAATTTCTGCACATTTTATTTAAAAAAATACTAATAATATTTAAAAAGGGCCGTGAAATAATCAGAATGCCCATAAAAAGAGTAGAAGAACTTTTACTGCATGGAATATAAACGTTCCTCCTTGGCATCGTCCTGAATTCAGGTACCAAACAACTATAAAATGCCACTTCATTATGATGATGATGATGATGATTATGACGATGATGAAGATGATTACAGACAGGAGAGAACGTCCTGTCTGATCTGGGATGAGACTGAAATGAAAATGGACTCGTCATGTTCCCAAACCCTGTAGTTCTAAATCTCAGTCAGGGTGATTTTGTAGGCGTCGCCGTAGCTCTCGATGTTCAAGATGAACGTGTCCTCGTTGGAGTAATGCTCGATGATGTTGTCGTCCATGTTCACCAGGATCCTGAAACAGATGTTTAGTATTTACACACACAGACACACACTAGAGGCCCACCGATATATCGGTTTTGATTATTACTCGAGAGCGGCCTCTAGAGGCGAATCAGTGAGGTGCTGTTTGTTGTTTAGAATTATATTAATATTTGTTGGTGCAAAACCGCAAAGAACGAATCTCTCACCCTTTCTTGCTCTTTTTGTAGATTTTAGCGATCCTCTCCACAGGCACGTTGTACTTCTCTGAGATCTGTGAAACAAAATGAGTTTTATTACACGACCTGTCGATAATCACAAAGCCGAAGAGCGCCACCTAGAGGAAGCGTTACTCACCGCGACCATGAGGCCCCGGACCGTCGGCGAGCGCAGCATGAGAGCGTCAAACACTTCGTCACACTCTTTTCTGACGTACAGGAGCACTAAAACACACGTGCACACACGTTTATACACACGTGAATACCGTCAAAGTAATTTCTTTTAAAAACAGAAACTATTACAATAAATCATTAAAGGTGAAAGCAGCGTTTTCAGGCATCGCGAAGAAGCTCTTTATAACAGTAAATCGAGATTAATTGTGGAATGTGGATGTTCAGAAAAACAGCACAGACCAATCTTCTGGTCAGGTGGTACAGTATTTTGGTCACATGATATTAATCTCACCTCTTTTCTGTTGTTCCTCTCGGAGCTGTTTCTGAGGTGGAGGGCAGCAGTCATCCTCCGCTGGCCGGAACATCCTCTTTACTAATACACTCCTTTAAACACACACACAAAATCACTGTCAGTCAACCAATCACACACTTTAAAACACGTTCAAAGGTTTTAATTCAATATTCATTCAACTGAGATTCACCAGAATCAGCTCCATAATTATTGGCACTCTGCAGAAAAAAAATTGCGAGGATTCGTAACTATATCGCACATGAAAGTTCAGATTAACATCAAGAACCAAGATTTAACCTCCTGGCAGAGGCGGTCTGGAATATCTTCGCAGAAGGGTGCCAATATTTATGAATCGGTCTGCACACGGCGCCACCTCCGTACTCACCCTTCTCTCTCGATCTCCTCTGTGTTGAAGGCAAAAACCTGCACGACATCAGAATGAAACCCGGTTACTTATGACGTCATCGTATAATCGCTGAGTTCTGGATTGTGATTGGTTCATTCTCGATCTTTGAATTAATATGTTATTGTTACTATAGCAACAGCTCCTTCACTGGATGTTCATGTATGATATCAGTCTCTATGTCAGTGTTTTTTGAAAACTTTTGAAAGTTTTTTTTTTCAATTATATGTTTGTTTGTTTTTTAATCACCAGGGCAGATTTAATAAATTATTTACGGGATGGCAAAGGGGTGGCATGAGAATGATGAGGGGTGGTGACACTGGAGCTAACATTCTAGCTTATAGTTCTTGTGGATTCAAGGAATGATCTAGATATCCGGTGTATATACTGGGGCGCACGTTTATATATTGGTCACTAGAAATAAAATGAGGACTGATGTGTGATTATTTTGAACCTGATATCTGGATTGGAAAGATAAAAACTAAATATTATATATAGATACAAAGCCACAATGTATCAAGTACCACTTTTACTCTATAACTCGCGGTCAAAAACACATAACACATACACGGAAACCACATTTGAATCACGGACACCAACAAATGCGTTATCACGTGACATCACTTGTCAAAAATTTGGACAATCCTGAAGACACAAGCTATTAAACAATATCTCATTTAAAAAATAACGTTCTTTCGGCTTCTCCCATTAGGGGGCGCCACAGCGGATCATCTGCATGTTTGATTAGGCACATGTTTTTATGCTGGAACGCAACCCTCCCCATTTATCCGGGCTTGGGACCGGCACTGAGAGCGGCTGGGGTCGGTTCCCTGACCAGGGATCGAAGAGCACCGCATCCTAACCACTAGACCACCAGGAAACCCAAACAAGATCTCATCAGAATGAACTATAATAATCTAATAATATACTTTGAACTACTTAACTCTGTTTCCTGTACGTGACCTATGGAGATTTTGCTCTGCTCGTGTGCATTCAGTAGAAAATAAACGAATCACTTTATAAGACGACTCGTTCTTCTGAGTCACATTAAATGAATCAAAATGAATGTTCATGAACGGTGCGTCTCTAACTTGTTTGTGGTCAGTGATCAGGCGAGTTGCAGTGAATGTGTTTGATTCACTGAAATATAGCAGGTCATAAGGGTTTTTTCAGACTACAGTTTAATAAAAAAGACCAGATTTCTTGCAGATTTTAAAAGTAAATGTTTGTTTTATTATGTCATATGGGGTGGCAATACTTTTTCTTTAGGTGGCAGTTGCTACGCTAGTAGATTCGCCCCTGGTCCTCTTACCTGTGCGGCTCTCTGCAGGTTTCCAAAGTGCACATCAGGGATAAAGAGGACGGGCTGAGAGTCCAGATCTGTCATTGTCCTGAACACTGTGGTGTCGCCTTTTTTGGTCGAAGTCACTGCCCCAGCACCAACGTCCTTCCCTGCAAAGGGGGGGGATTTAATTTTTTAAATTATATATAAAAAAAAGTAATAAATAATATGCAATAAATAAGCATAATAAACATTATTACTGATGATAAATAAATAATAATCAATACTACTACTAACAGTAATATACAGATTATTTGTAATAATTAGATGTTTAATTCCAGACCTTTGGACTTCTTGCGGTTCTGTTTTCTCTCCTCGTCTCGGATCTTCCTTTCCGCTCCCTGTTTTTAACATTTTTTTGAACAGAAAACACGAGTTAACTCTAATAAAGTGCACCAGATGGACCGCCTACTCTCTGCTGTTTTAAACACGACCACCAGAGGACGATGTAGATCCACACACCTGTGCTTCATGCACTTCAACAATTCACTCCACGTTGCACTTTCATAAACACTGCATGGGTGTGTGTGTGTGTGTGTGTGTGTGTGTGTGTGTGTGTGTGTGTGTGTTTACCTTGTCACAAAACACTTTAATCTGGCAGTAGGCTCTGTGCAGTGGTTTGTTGCTGCGGTTGTTGTAGCTGTAGGTGTCGATCTGGATCATCAGCGGTAGACCCTTCACTCCCTTCTGAGAGGAAAAGTCTGTGCTCAGGCAGTTCACTGTGATGAAGATCTGAAACACGCACACACACACACACACACACACACACAAACACACACACACACACACACACACACTTTTAATTCATCATTCCTTATTTTACAGGTAATGCGTTGTCTCACATAGAGTTCTACATTCCCATAACTCTACATTCCTATAACTCTACATACCCATAACTCTACATTCTCCATAACTCCACATCCCTATAACTCTACATTCCCTATAACTCTACATTCTCCATAACTCCACATCCCTATAACTCTACATTCCCTATAACTCTACATTCTCATAACTCTACATTCTCATAACTCTGCATTCCTATAACTCTACATTCTTTATAACTCTACATTCTCCATAACTCTACATTCTTTATAACTCTACATTCTCCATAACTCTACATTCCTATAACTCTACATTCCTATAACTCTACATTCTCCATAACTCTACTTCCTATAACTCTACATTCCTATAACTCTACATTCCTATAACTCTACATTCCTATAACTCTACATTCCTATAACTCTACATTCCTATAACTCTACATTCCTATAACTCTACATTCCTATAACTCTACATTCCTATAACTCTACATTCCTATAACTCTACATTCCTATAACTCTACATTCCTATAACTCTACATTCCTATAACTCTACATTCCTATAACTCTACATTCCTATAACTCTACATTCCTATAACTCTACATTCCTATAACTCTACATTCCTATAACTCTACATTCCTATAACTCTACATTCCTATAACTCTACATTCCTATAACTCTACATTCCTATAACTCTACATTCCTATAACTCTACATTCCTATAACTCTACATTCCTATAACTCTACATTCCTATAACTCTACATTCCTATAACTCTACATTCCTATAACTCTACATTCCTATAACTCTACATTCCTATAACTCTACATTCCTATAACTCTACATTCCTATAACTCTACATTCCTATAACTCTACATTCCTATAACTCTACATTCCTATAACTCTACATTCCTATAACTCTACATTCCTATAACTCTACATTCCTATAACTCTACATTCCTATAACTCTACATTCCTATAACTCTACATTCCTATAACTCTACATTCCTATAACTCTACATTCCTATAACTCTACATTCCTATAACTCTACATTCCTATAACTCTACATTCCTATAACTCTACATTCCTATAACTCTACATTCCTATAACTCTACATTCCTATAACTCTACATTCCTATAACTCTACATTCCTATAACTCTACATTCCTATAACTCTACATTCCTATAACTCTACATTCCTATAACTCTACATTCCTATAACTCTACATTCCTATAACTCTACATTCCTATAACTCTACATTCCTATAACTCTACATTCCTATAACTCTACATTCCTATAACTCTACATTCCTATAACTCTACATTCCTATAACTCTACATTCCTATAACTCTACATTCCTATAACTCTACATTCCTATAACTCTACATTCCTATAACTCTACATTCCTATAACTCTACATTCCTATAACTCCACATTCCTATAACTCTACATTCTCATAACTCTACATTCTCATAACTCTACATTC
>MU592027.1:505772-507603 GCA_024362625.1 Silurus asotus | reverse complement strand
TATATATATATATATATATATATATAAACTGTATAACACCTAATTAACTGTTAATTAGCTTGCTAGCAAAGCGAGCTAGTAGTTCTTTACATATATTTTGCAATTAATAAGCTGAGTTGCTAGTCTGCTAGCTACACAGCACATGTTTTCGAATGCACTTAATAAAAACATAGCATTAACCTCTTTGGTAACAGTTTTCCAAATATCTCCAAAACACAGCAGTTTAGCTAAAGCTATTGACTAGCCAGCCACTTAGCCTAGCATAGATTACTGGCATGTACATGCTTACCCTGACTTTACGTTTCTCTCTAGCGACTAGCTACTGAGGATTTTGCTATTATTTTCCTGTAACTAGCGTGTAGATTGTAAATATTACAGTAGCTCATGCAAAAGCGAATTTTCGGAACTTCACAATTTTAGCTAAAGGATTTCTATGCTAGCATTCTCCAGTAACCCGCACTAGTAAGCTAACATATGTTTAGCTAGTTATTTTGTTATTTATGTTACTTCTTGTTCAGCTCTTCGATGCAAGGCTGGCAGACATTCTAACATTCTACATTAACATTGATTTACAAGTTATTATTATTTAACTATTGGAATCTTGCAAACTTGTTTCACAGAGCCGTTAGCTAACCAGCATTTCCAAATAGTCTGAAGTAGCTTATGTTACCTTGATAACTTGCTAACATTACCCTCATGTTTGCTAGTCAATTTAAATGAACCATTTCCTAACATATAATTGCTATGTCATTACCATTAGCTGCTTGCTAACTTAGCATTATCTACCTAGCTTATTAACAACTAACACTAGCTGAGATAGGAACGATTAGCTACCAATTAAAAATTTATTAGTAGCTATCTTAGCTAACCCTGATTAGCTAACTCTCTTTTTGCGAACATATACAATCATCGTCATGTGTATTGAATATATATGTATGAGGACGTTACCGATGTCGAGGACGCGCTGCTTAGCCGTGTGCTGACGCGAGTGCCAATACCTCCAGTACTTCAGCTGTTCATCTCGGTTCTTATCTTCACTGAACACCACCATGACGACGCTCTGAAGGGAGGAAGGGAAAGAGAGAGGAGAAAAATGAATAGAGACAGAGACAGGGGGGGATGAATGAAGGGATGAAGAGATGGACAGATAATGAGATATAGAGATGGATGGAGGAACGGAGGGAAAGAGAAAGGGATGGTGGGAAGGATAAGGGATGGATAGATAAATAGGTTGATGGGATGAAGGGAAGAATAGAGGGATGAAGGGATGGGGGTATTGAGGCATAAAGAGTTTGATGGATGGAAAGATTGAGGGATGAAAAATTGGATGGAGGGATAGAGAGATAAAGGGATGGAGGAATGGATGGAGGGATTAAGAGATGGATAAAGAGATTGAGGATGAATTTGCTGCTGCTGATGATGGTGATGATGATGGTGATGATGGTGATAATGATGGTGATGATGGTGATAATGATGGTGATAATTGTGGCGGTGATGATTATAAATGTAATTATATTGATAATAGTGATGATGATGTGATGGGGTGAATAGAAAGATGATGGTGATAATGGTGATTTTTTTATGATGATGATGGTGATAATGGTGATGTTGATGATTATGGTGCTGATGATGGTGATAATGGTGATGTTGATAAATCTGGTGATTATGATGATGATGATTTGGTGATTTTTATGATGATGATGGTGGTGGTAAGGATGATGATAAATGTGGTGATTTTTATGATGATGATGATGTTGATAATGATGATGGTGATGGCAGTGAGGATAAAGATGATGATGATGATGATGGTGATGGTGGTGATGATAGCAGT
>MU592027.1:493272-500772 GCA_024362625.1 Silurus asotus | reverse complement strand
AGTGTGTTATAGTGTATAGGAGTGTGTAAGGGTGTATTGAAGTGTATAGGAGTGTGTAAGGGTGTATTGAATTGAAGGGTATATGAGTGTGTAAGGGTGTATTGAATTGAAGGGTATATGAGTGTGTAAGGGTGTATTGAAGTGTATAGGAGTGTGTAAGGGTGTATTGAATTGAAGTGTATAGGGTAAGGGTGTATTGAATTGTAATGTATAGGAGTGTGTAAGGGTGTATTGAATTGAAGTGTATAGGAGTGTGTAAGGGTGTATTGAATTGTAATGTATAGGAGTGTGTAAGGGTGTATTGAATTGAAGTGTATAGGAGTGTGTAAGGGTGTATTGAAGTGTATAGGAGTGTGTAAGGGTGTATTGAATTGAAGTGTATAGGAGTGTGTAAGGGTGTATTGAAGTGTATAGGAGTGTGTAAGGGTGTATTGAAGTGTATAGGAGTGTGTAAGGGTGTATTGAATTGTAATGTATAGGAGTGTGTAAGGGTGTATTGAAGTGTATAGGAGTGTGTAAGGGTGTATTGAAGTGTATATGAGTGTGTTAGGGTGTATTGAAGTGTATTGGAGTGGTGTTGGTGGTGGTGGTGGTGTTGGTGGTGGTGGTGTTGGTGTTAGTGGTGATTTCCTAATACTCACCTTTTCTCCTGTCCCTCTGTCTCTTCTACCACTTTACTGATAGGCAGAACTCGCTTATCTTTGGGAACCTGAATCACACATCAGACCTGAGATCAGACACCAACATCACAGACGGGACACAGACAGTAAGTGTATGTGTGTATATGTGTGTATATTCGTATATGTGTGTGTGTGTGTGTGTGTGTGTGTGTGTGTGTGTGAGTGTGTTTATGTATGCGTTTTTTGTGTGTGTGTGTGTGTGTGTGTGTGTGTGTGTGTGTGTGTGTGTTTTAATGTGTCTATGTGTGTGAGCAGATAAGTGGAGTAGACACTAGACAGGAAGTAGTAGAGAAACAGGAGGAAGTTTGAGACGTTCAGTTCTTTCACTGATTTAAATACTGGTGTTGTTCCTGTTCCAGTCACATCAATGTGACTTGTCCAACAACAAGTACGTAAATACCACTGTACCACAACACACACACACACACACACACACACATGCACAATTTGCATCTCAATGTATAGCCAACGATACGATACGTTATATTCAAGTCAAGTGAAGTTTATTTCTATTGCGATTTTCACAACCCACATCGTCTCAAAGCAGCTTTACAGAATTTAAGAGTGAAGGTGAATGATGTGTGTTTATCCCTGATGAGCAGCATGGAGACTGTGGTGAGGGAAAAACTACCTCAGATGTTATGAGGAAGAAATCTTGAGAGGAACCAGACTCAAAAGCAGAACCTCATCCTCATTTGGTTGACATCAAGAGTGTGATTATAGTCTTTAAACACTACAGAACACTGGAGAGTGAGAACTAACATGAGCACTGGAGTGTGTGATTATGAGTGATGTTCTTTCTACAGTCTTTTACAGTCAGATCAGATTATGGAACCAGGAGCTACTGAGCAACTCATAAAATATCTCAACATCTGAGATCATCACAGATCCAACACCAACTTCGCCATGCCAGAGCATTTAAACACTCAGAGATCCAGTGTCCAAACTCCACATGAAGTGGGAGTTTGGAGTTTCTAAATGGTACTGGTACGTCTCTAGATTGTTCCGGATGTATGCTGGGTCTGCATCTACTTCTTTAAAGGTCCATAATCTTTATACAGTGGGACGTGACTGGAGCTGGAGAAACCTCAGGATGCCTCGGGATGGGTCATAGATACACAGGAAGCAGCTACTAATGTGATACGATACGATTTCTTCCTGTTATCATGCAGTGTGATCCGATTTCCATTTGATTCAACACAATGTGATTTATTGGAAAAGAATCTGATGCTCTGCAATGCATTCTGGTACAAAAGGTTCACTTTAATACCCTCTGACTGCTAACACATGGCCGTTTTCACCCTTTGTTTCACACGCCTTTGTAGTGCAACAAAAAAATATTAAAAGATTAAATAAAAGCAGATGTTCTTCTCCTGTTGTGTGTGCAGGAAGTTACAGCTCTGCCTCTGCCATGTTAATCTGTGTTCTATGTGACTCTCAGGACACGCCTCCGTCTCCGTAGTGATGTGATACGTCATGTTCACGTAGCAGCAGCGGCTTTAAAGCGTTTAGCGACGAGAAATTGATCTACATATCAAATATTGGTTACAAATTATTGCTCACTTTCTGAATAATAAAAGTAAAGAACATCAACTAATAATTATATAGAAATACATCGTTTTTTTTTACCAACGCAAATATGTTCAAAACAATACAACGCCACACAAATGCCAACTTGTATCTGATGCACACTTTTTTATGTCTGTGTGTGTGTGTGTGTGTGTGTGTGTGTGTTCTGACCTTGTAGTACTCGTACAGCAGTCCCAGAGCAGCAGCACTGTCCTCGTCCCCGTTGATGCTCATCATGGCTTTAGTAGCTGCAGTGAGCGGATTCTCCAGGTACGACCTCCACGCCTCATCTTCACTGGTGTACGATCGACGCCCATGCAGGGGGTCATTAGGGACCACCACCACCAGTCTCTTACTGTTTCACACACACACACACACACACACACACACACACACACACACACACACACACACACACACACACACAATAAAACTGTTATAACTGTTCCTGTATAATGCTTTTTAAATGTAAAGATTTTGAAAAGTTTGTCAGACAATAAAAAAATGTACAGCCAAATATATTCTATAAAAAACCCTGTGTAATATAGACTGTTTCAAAAATAGTGTTTTTGTTATTTGCTTGAGCCCTAAAATCACTGTTTCCAATTATTGTAAGTAAATAATATATAAGTAAATCTACAATTTTTAAGTCAAAAAGTGATAATTTTGTACTGTAAATACAGTGAAGAGTCAAAAATAATATATCTTTATAAAGTTTTATAAAGTGATTTAATGGTTGGTAGTTCGTTTTTTTTAATTGGGGAAAAAGTTTTCTGTTTAAAAACATTCAGAATATAAATTGTTTACCAAAATATATATATATTTTTTTTAATTAAAGGTAAGAAATATCTATTAAACTTTATAAAATTCTTAAAAACAAAGAATTTAGAATTTAGATTTAAAGTTTTAATGCATAACAAATTTGAAATAAAACAAACCCAAACTAAACCATTTGTTTTAAAAGATAATGGAAAAATGTGATAAAATTAAATTACATTTATTTTTTTTGTTTTTTAAGTAAAAAAATAAATAAAAATAGGCAGAAATAAAATAAAAGTCAGACCTTGGTTTAAAAGTGAGCAAATTGAAAATGTGACTGAAAATAATTGTGTAATAATTCTATATTTTAAAATTTGTTTTTTAAAAAGAAAATATTAATAAGGCAAGCAAAATAAAATATATAAATATATGTGTGTATAAAAATGTGAATTTAATTAAATGCTAATATAAAACTTTGCTCACTTTTTTAAATTCTTGAATTTTTCTGTAAAAAAATATAGAGTTTGTAAAAAAAATATGACAAAAGTAAAAAACATTAATCTGTAACACTTTTGCACACCTCCACTAATCACATGTAACTTCCTGTTTATTTCCCCGCCCCCTTTATAACACAACACAACAACAATTTCTGCTTTTGCTAAGGCTATATACAGTATACACACGCACTCACACACACACACACCCACACACACACACACGCACACACACACATGCACACATGCACACACACACACATAAGCCATATCTGATCCATCTTCATGTAAATGAAGCTGCTGCACCAACAGACCTGCTCAGCTTCCTTACTTCTGTTTTTGCTGTGTGTGTGTGTGTGTGTGTGTGTGTGTGTGTGTGTGCGCATGCATGTGTTTGTTTTAATTCTCATTAATACGCTTATCTTATCTGAGCCACACTGTGGATTTGATCTCACACATACTCCGAGGTTAAACCAACACAACACACGTGTTTCATAAAAATACAGATATAGAATGAGTGGTAAGATCATATCACACACACACACACACACACACACAAACACACACACACACACACAAGGGGATTCATTGAGCTCTGTGTGTACTGTATAGTGTGAGTTCTGATTGGTCAGAAGGTGCTGCTAGACCTTGGACAGCGACTCGGGCAGCATCGTGGGTCGCTCTTATTGTTTCCATAGCAACGGGAGTCCCGTGTGAGAAAGTCCTTATATGCTGTATCTCCACTGTAGAGCAGGTCCGGAGAAAATCCCGAAACCTCGCAAGTTTCAGGTCTTCAGTTAGGAATTAGATGCTCCTGAAGGGTTTTACTGCATAGAACATTAATGAGACCTATAAAGCCTTCAAACCCTTCACAGCTAACGGCAGGATCTAATCTCCTTCATCCACTTTCTCCCTGAGGAACACTGCACTGTAGGCTTCCACTCACAACCTTTAAACAGATGTTTCCTCCAGTTCAGGAACGACCAAAGGAAACTTGAAAGCTCTTATTCTCAATGTGTAACTGAGAGCTTTTTGGTGTAAAGGTTTTCTGATGTGCTCTAATCGGAGGACATTCAGTTGCTCCACACAGAATCTTTAAGCGTTTCACTGAAGAATAAAGTAAAAGACTGATACCAGAGTGGTGCTGAAGCTAATCATATAAAACACAAACACAAATCAATGTTCTTTAAAGGTTCTTTATGACTTCTTAGGGTTTTTTTTTTGTTTTTATGGGCTTTTCAAGGGTCCTTGTTTTATGGTTCTTGCAGAGTTCTTCAGGGGTTCTTTATCATTTATGGTATTTGGCAAGGTTTTACTTGGAGCCTTGGTGGTAGATGGTAAAGTTCTGCACAGAACATTTAACACAAGCGTTTCCCACAAACAAAGAACAGCCCAGAAGAGCCCTGTGGAGATCTTGTGTGGATCCATAGCTGAGGGTCTGTGCAGTGTAAAGAGCTTCTGTGTGAAATCTTTAGCTTTTAAAGTGTTTTTAAGGATTTATTGGTGTATTTATTATTCTACTTAATCAGGAAACACTCGGCTGTAGGGTTCTGTGTCGATCCTTCAATAGAGCCTCATTACTCATTAGTGTTTTCTTCTTCTCACACCACAGCCTTCTACAGCACAACATCGCTTTTATCCCTTTATAATTATGTACACAGGAATCAAACAAGTTTCTAATGTCGCTTATGTTATAGCAGCTATAAATGCTCTTCTCTGAAGGTTCAACACAGAACCCTTTTCACAGGAACCTAAGGAACACTAAGCTGTGCGCTCTCCAAGGTACAAAACATCGAATTTAACAAGGTGCCATATTTAATGAATAAACACGTGTCATGGTTGGTGACATCGCTGTGGTGTGACATTCTGTTTGTGTGTGTGTGTGTGTGTGTGTGTGTGTGTGAGAGAGACAGAGAGAGTGGTTGAAGTTTCATCCTTTTTTTTGTTGTTGATTCGAGGCGTTTTGTGAGGAGATTAAATGCAGCTGCAGACAAACTTTCACCCGAATCCCCTGAGCACTGAAGGGTTAGAGAAGATCACAGGACGCTTCTGATCTAAAACCAGGCGTAAACACACCCACCGCACACACACCAGGATCTCTACAAAGTCACATACACACCTGGTCATGAACACAAGCAGCTAGGATCATCTGAGCGCTCCTCAAAACACACATCACCAAAGATTCGAGTGACAGGCTGAGATCACTGATTCACTGATTCACTGATTCACTGATTCAGGGCAGTGAAAAGTCGGAGTTTATCCCAAAGCTTCAGAGCAAAATGAATTTATAATCCAGCCTGAAGTGGGAAAGACTGTAAGTGTTGAATTTGTCTGAGCCAATCAGAGCATGAAACAAAGTTAAGCTCCACCCACCCAGTGATTCAAGCCATTTAATTGCATTAATAAAAAACATAAAGTTGCTTTGTGCTGTTTTTGATTTTTAGCTGGAGAATTATGGGTTCTTATCTCATCCAAAAACGTATTTTACTCAGAAACGTTTCAGGAAACACTCAGATACACAGCTGTCCATCTAGAGGAACAAACGAAGAACCTGTGAAAAAAATCTGAATATTTCAGAGTTTCAGAGACACACAAGGTTAACCCAAAGTCACAATGGCTTTTAAAGTCCTCCAGTGCTTCCATGTGGGCATAAAACCCATAAACACACTCTGCATGAGGGCATACGCATCATTAATCACCAAGCGCTCGAGATCCGTCAGCTCGTTTCACCCCATAACCATCAGATAAGGAGCTGAGAGCGGCCTGGAGAGTGGACGAGTAAACCATTAATAAGAGGAAGAAACAAAATGTCACTCAGGAGAGCTCTGATACATTCTTTCTCCTGATCCACACTCAGAACAACGTAGAACCCTGAAGAGTTCTTCAGCTGTTCCTCTAACCTGTAAGAATCCTATAAAGAACCTGACCAAGAACCTTATTTTGAAGCTAAGAATAAATTCCACCTGATTTAAAGTCCACCTGATGATCCGTTTTCATTTCAACACCTAAAACTGGGCAGAGGTTTTTACACTAGTTCTTGGTTCCTCTGGGGTTCTTTAAGGTTTCACTGAGTAAATAACGGTTCCATTTAGAACCCTTTCTTTCAGAGGAACACTGGACTTGAAGGTTCAACACCGAGCTTTTAAATAGAAGTAAAACTTTTTATTGTGTAAATGAGAGCTTTTTGGTGTAAATGGGTCTCATAGGAGAACACTCTGTTGTAGGGTTCCACTCAGAACCTTGAAGCGTTCCACTGAAGAAGAAGCACTGAAGTGATGCTGGACCATATAATCAAAAACTACAAAACAAATCCATGTTGTTTAAAGGTACTTTATGGTTCTTTTGAGTTTTTTTGTCAGTTCTTTTAAAGGTTCCTGAGGGCGTTTCGAGGTTCTTATGGTTCTTTATGTTTTTTAAAGGGTTCTTCATGTGTTTTATAAGGAATATTAATGGGCTCTTTGAGGAAGCTTTTTCATGGTTCTTTAAGAGTTCTTTAAGGGTTCTTTTGGATCTGCACTGTGCCTTTTAAACAGGTTGGGTTTGATATCTGTTCTGATGGAGAAACTCTCGGCTCTGGGGTTCCACACAGAACCAGAGGAAAAGCCCTAAAACTGGTATACCTGCTTAATCTAATCTTTTCTCCAGAAGATAAGGGTTCTACTTGAAACCTTGGTAGTAGATGGTAAAGTTCTGAACAGAACATTTACCACAAGCATTTCCCACAGAAAACCAGCCAGGTAGAGCCCTGTAGAGATCCCATGTGGATCCACAGCTGCAGGTTCTGTGCAGTGTTTTTAAAGTGTTTTTAAGGATTTATTGGTGTATTTATTATTCTCCTTAATCAGGAAACACTCAGCTGTAGGGTTCTGTGTAGATCCTTCAATAGAGCCTCATGATGTGGAATGTCATGGAATGTTCTGAAAATGAGCGAGTTGATGCTCAACTCAAAAAAAACTCAAAGCTACAGCTTCTCCTCTGAAACTGGAGACTCCTTCCAT
>MU592027.1:483272-488272 GCA_024362625.1 Silurus asotus | reverse complement strand
TCAGAAGGTTGTGAGTTCGTATCCCAGCACCACTAAGCTGTTGGGCTCTTGAGCAAGACCCTTAACCCTCACCTGCTCCGCTGTATAAATGAGATCAGTGTAAGTCACTCTGGATAACAGGTGTCTGCAAAATGCCATAAATGTGTGTGTGTGTGTGTGTGTGTGTGTGTGTGTGTGTGTGAACATAAACATGTGTCAGTTGACTATGGAAGTGTATTTATTTATACAGGAACAGGACACACTGAACACAGAAATAATACAGATTAAACTTAAACCAATGGCAGGACACTGAGGGCGGAGCCACGCCCATTAAACACAGTTAAAACCAAAGTAATTAGTGCTTCTGGTGGCCATGGAAACAGAGACTCGATCAAAGGGAAAACAAAAAGGTATTTTATCTTAATAATCTCAAAAAAGACAAATTATTTTTAGCTCCGCCCCCAAGCACAATTAATCACCTAAACTGATTAATTGATTAATTACACTTAGGGGCGTCGTCATTTGTCTAAATTAAAGTTTTTTGGATTTAACAGTTTATACGCCACTAAACTTGAGGCTTCATAGCGAATGTCATTTACATTTTTGTAGTTCATCATATCACCTTTTATGTATTTATGAACGTGAGTGTTTCACTCTTGAACTCTCTCAGAGCCTTTGACAGCTGAGACACCAACAGGTACGGACATGACACGTGTGTGTGTGTGTGTGTGTGTGTGTGTGTGTGTGTGTGTGTGTGTGTGTGTGTGACTGCCATGTCCACACACTGCATTCCTCTCTAACAGTGGAGAGGTGGAGATGTGCTGCATGCCTGAGATGTCTGAGTGGAGAGAAAGGAACCTGTTGGAACCTGCATGTCCTGATCCCGTGTACCTGTTGGACAGGTAAAGCTCGCCGCTGGGCCGGTGAGACGTGTACCACGGGAATTTAGGCATGTTATATATGATATTAAATAGAATTTAAATATTATATACATGTTATTAATTATAATATTTGATATTCTACACATTAAATACTATATAAAAGTTTATTTTCTTTAGTGTTTTATATCCAGCTTCAATAATTTCTTATAAAAGGAGAAAAATCCTGGCAATTCCACACGTCGAGGGAGTGAATAAATGAAGGGTGGAAGGAATAAAGACATTTATTTAAGTCTGCTGAAATGAGTAGAACAGTTGATTATAATTTAAGGAACTCAAATATTAATAAATGTAGCACACACACACACACACACACACACACACACACACACACACACATATCTATACGATATAACAAATGTAAACTATTTAATACAATTTTTCCATTTATTTTATTTTATTTAATAATTGATGGCCAAGGTAAGAAAGGCAGAAAGTCGACCACCACTGAACAAGACACACAAGCTGAAATGTCAAGACTGGGCCAAGAAATATCTCAAGACTGATTTTTCTAAGGTTTTATGGACTGATGAAATGAGAGTGAGTCTTGATGGGCCAGATGGATGGGCCCGTGGCTGGATTGGTAAAGGGCAGAGAGCTTCAGTCCGACTCAGACGCCAGCAAGGTGGAGGTGGAGTACTGGTTTGGGCTGGTATCATCAAAGATGAGCTTGTGGGGCCTTTTCGGGTTGAGGATGGAGTCAAGCTGAACTCCCAGTCCTACTGCCAGTTTCTGGAAGACACCTTCTTTAAGCAGTGGTACAGGAAGAAGTCTGCATCCTTCAAGAAAAACATGATTTTCATGCAGGACAATGCTCCATCACACACGTCCAAGTACTCCACAGCGTGGCTGGCAAGAAAGGGTATAAAAGAAGAAAATCTAATGATATGGCCTCCTTGTTCACCTGATCTGAACCCCATTGAGAACCTGTGGTCCATCATTAAATGTGCGATTTACAAGGAGGGAAAACAGTACACCTCTCTGAACAGTGTCTGGGAGGCTGTGGTTGCTGCTGCACGCAATGTTGATGGTGAACAGATCAAAACACTGACAGAATCCATGGATGGCAGGCTTTTGAGTGTCCTTGCAAAGAAAGGTGGCTATATTGGTCACTGATTTGTTTTTGTTTGGTTTTTGAATGTCAGAAATGTATATTTGTGAATGTTGAGATGTTATATTGGTTTCACTGGTAGAAATAAATAATTGAAATGGGTATAAATTTGTTTTTTGTTAAGTTGCCTAATAATTATGCACAGTAATAGTCACCTGCACACACAGATATCCCCCTAAAATAGCTCAAACTAAAAACTACTTCCAAAAATATTCAGCTTTGATATTAATGAGTTTTTTGTGTTCATTGAGAACATGGTTGTTGTTCAAATTAAATCCTCAAATAAAATTAATCCTCAAAAATACAACTTGCCTAATAATTCTGCACTCCCTGTATAGAGAAGTGCAGTAGATCAGAGCTGCATCACTAAACCAAGAAACCCAATGATCACAATTCAACACGTCTCCTTTCACTGGAGCCACAGCCGCACCTCCACATACATCATCTCCAGCAGAAGCACCGATGTTCACCTCCTCACATCACCCCGGGGTTTTACTGTGTTTCTGGAGTTATTCAAACATTGAAATCCAGGGATTACGGTTTTCCTGGGGATTTGAAATAAAGGCAAATTTTGTGCAAATTCTACAGGAAAGAAAAGGCAAAAGTATAAACGGTTCATGGAAAAGCTGAACAACTGTTTTGGTCCGTTTTTTCTTGAAAAGTCTGTCTTGTAAACGTGCATCTGCGACCAAATCAGTTTCTTCTCCTCTGTCAGTTATTGTAGAATGAAAAAACAGGGATTAAATCTACAGGAATAGATTTAAGAATCTAATAGACTGTGGGGAATAATTGTATAAATATTCATGGAAAAAAATCCAAGACGAGCAGATGAATCTGATGAGCAGGTGAATCTGATTGGTCCAACCAAGCAGGTCTGACTATAATCCACCTATACCTGATTATAATCTGCAGGATTTACAATCACTGTGGGACTGGAGTACATGTAGAAATGCACACACACACACACACACACACACACACACACACACACACACACACACATGCATATACACACGCCTCAGCACACAAACACACCCTCATTTGAGCAGCTGCTTTCCTCCTCGGACAAACACACCGAACTCACTCCATCTCCAGTTGTGCACTTTCTATTGCACTCGGGGGTGCAGAATTATTGGCACCCTTCTGTTTTCACTTTTCATCATTGGATGGATTTTATTTTAATGAACACAAACATCCTTTTGAAATGCTGCTATCAAAATTATTGGCACCCCTTCAACACACAAACACGTATATACACACACACACACACACACACAAATGTGAGTGTGTATGCTTAAGTGTCGTGATGTCAGATCAATAAATGAGTTTGTACACAGACAAACAGACAGACAGATATAGATCTCTCTCTCCCTCTCTCTCTCACTCTTTATTTCTCTCTCACTCTCTCACTCTGTATCTCTGTATCTCAGCGTCTCTCGCCCACGCCTCACATTGTAGAAGGAAATGTTAGCATTGTGAGAAAGGTGCTGAACTCGGTGTTATGTTTCTTTTCCCTGTGTGTCATAAAACAGACACGAATCCACACACTGCATTGTTACGCATTTAATCTGTCTCTAGAGAAATGATCATGAAGGAGGTGAAATCTCTCTCACACACACACACACACACACACACACACACACACACACACACACAGACACACACAGCGGTTCTGTGTTGCACCTGTTTTTAACATTATGTGTGTGATTGTTGTATGACTAGTACTAGTGTTAGTCTTTTCTATCATTTATGTGTGTGTGTGTGTGTGTGTGTGTGTGTTTGTGTTTGTGTTTGTGAGAGTGTGTGTGTGTGTGTGTGTCTTAACCACTATTAGGCCTCGTTTCTGTCAGGTGTATTAGTATCGAACCTGAGGCTATGTGAAATCAAACCGAGAATCATTGTGTGTGTGTCTGTGTCTGTGTGTGTGTCTGTGTGTGTGTGTGTGTGTGTGTGTGTGTGTGTGTGTTTGTGTGTGTGTAGACACTGCAAGTAAAAATCCATGTTATATTACACACTATATCTGTATGAACAAACAACAAATACAATCACTAAAACATAACTAATAAAAAATGATATAAAATGGTATCACATACTTCATTCCTGTATTTTTTTTATTATTCTTTATTGTTTTAAATTGTATATATAATGTATATTCATCATTTTTATTGATGTATTAAATATTAATTTATTTATTTAGGTTATCTATACTATGTGGTTTGGCATTAAAGTGTCTGAGCGTCCTCTAGTGGTGGAGACACACACACACACACACACACACACACACACACACACACACACACACACACACTTTTTTAATTGTCAATACTCAATAATTAATATTAATAAAAAAAAATGCTTGGTATATGATTGGATTATTATAAATCTTTAATTATAAATAAAATAAAAGAATGAATGGAACAGTGCACTTTCAGGATCAGAGCAATAATTAGTCATGTAACTAGTTTTACTACTCACTTTACTATCTCTGTGAGGAAGTGTGTAGAGGTAGTGAGTGTTTAGGGGTAGTGAGGTAGTAAGTGTGTAGGGGAAGTGAGGTAGTAAGTGTGTAGGGGTAGTAAGGTAGTAAGTGTGTAGGGGTAGTAAGTGTGTAGGGGTAGTGAGGTAGTGAGTGTGTAGGGTTAGTAAGTGTGTAGGGGTAGTGAGGTAGTAAGTGTGTAGGGGTAGTGAGGTAGTGAGTGTGTAGGGTTAGTAAGTGTGTAGGGTTAGTAATTGTGTAGGGGTAGTAAGTGTGTAGGGGTAGTGGGGTAGTGAGTGTGTAGGGGTAGTAAGTGTGTAGGGGTAGTAAGGTAGTAAGTGTGTATGGGTAGTGAGGTAGTAAGTGTGTAGGGGTAGTGAGGTAGTGAGTGTGTAGGGTTAGTAAGTGTGTAGGGGTAGTGAGGTAGTAAGTGTGGAGGGGTAGTGAGGTAGTGAGTGTGTAGGGTTAGTAAGTGTGTAGGGTTAGTAAGTGTGTA
>MU592027.1:467860-483228 GCA_024362625.1 Silurus asotus | reverse complement strand
GTAGTGAGTGTGTAGGGGTAGTAAGTGTGTAGGGGTAGTGAGGTAGTGAGTGTGTAGGGGTAGTAAGTGTTTAGGGGTAGTGAGATAGTGAGTGTGTAGGGGTAGTAAGTGTGTAGATGTAGTTAGTGTGTAGGGGTAGTGAGGTAGTGAGTGTGTGGGGGTAGTAAGTGTGTAGGGGTAGTGAGGTAGTGAGTGTGTAGGGGTGGTAAGTGTGTAGGGGTAGTGAGATAGTGAGTGTGTAGGTGTAGTGAGTGTGTAGAGGTAGTGAGGTAGTGAGTGTGTAGGGTTAGTAAGTCTGTAGGGGTAGTAAGTGTGAAGGGGTAGTGAGGTAGTGAGTGTGTAGGGGTAGTGAGGTAGTGAGTGTGTAGGGTTAGTAAGTGTGTAGAGGTAGTGAGTGTTTAGGGGTA
This sequence comes from Silurus asotus, assembly GCA_024362625.1. Taxonomy (NCBI): domain Eukaryota; kingdom Metazoa; phylum Chordata; class Actinopteri; order Siluriformes; family Siluridae; genus Silurus; species Silurus asotus. The sequence continues at coordinate 482,821 of MU592027.1, read as the reverse complement.
GTGAGATAGTGAGTGTGTAGGTGTAGTGAGTGTGTAGAGGTAGTGAGTGTTTAGGGGTAGTGAGATAGTGAGTGTGTAGGTGTAGTAAGTGTGTAGGGGTAGTGAGTGTTTAGGGGTAGTGAGATAGTGAGTGTGTAGAGGTAGTTAGTGTTTAGGGGTAGTGAGGTAGTGAGTGTGTAGGTGTAGTGAGTGTGTAGGCGTAGTGAGTGTTTAGGGGTAGTGAGATAGTGAGTGTGTAGTGTTAGTAAGTGTGTAGGGGTAGTGAGGTAGTGAGTGTGTAGGGTTAGTAAGTGTGTAGGGGTAGTGAGTGTTTAGGGGTAGTGAGGTAGTGAGTGTGTAGGTGTAGTGAGTGTGTATGGGTAGTAAGTGTGTAAGTGTAGTGAGTGTGTAGAGGTAGTGAGTGTTTAGGGGTAGTGAGGTAGTCAGTGTGTAGGGTTAGTAAGTGTGTAGGGGTAGTGAGTGTGTACAGGTAGTGGGGTAGGTACTAGGGTAAGTGAACAGGCTGTGATTTGGGACGCGTCCCGGGCTGGTCCCTGCTCCTGTAGGTGTGGGAAGTGTTCTATATCACCGCAGCTGTGAAGTTCACTCTGAATCTCTCCTCCGTGCATGTAAGTAAAATATGTTTTTTCTTTCTGTTTTAACAGGTTTGACTTTTACATTAATTGTAATTAATTTTTTTGAGAAAGGTTTCCGAAGCGCGCTGTTTCCCCGCTAGCAGAACGGCTAAAGCTAATCTCGCGTGCTAACAGCTGTTCTTAAAATTACTCGATTTTCCCCGAAACCTTTACAACATTAAAGAGCTGGTTTATTTCAGGATCGCGTTCAAAACGCGCCATAAAACCGCTCGCTGTGTGTATTAACGTATTTTGTGTGTGGATTAGCGCGTTTTATTATCTTAGTCCAGATAGAACTATTGTTATTGTCTTTTTATATCCCACCCGCTTTCCGTCGGCAATGACGTCACATATTTATTTCTAGCCAATTGCCGTTCAGAAGGTCACCCTAACAAGCCAATCAGAGGCGAGAAGGCGGGGTTTGTTCCAATACAGGTGTCAAAACGGTGTGTTTAGTAGTCAAGAGTAAAGAGGCTTTTATTGTCATTTCTACTACACGCAGTGATACACAGTAAAAACCCCAACAACATACCTAGAACTAAACAACATAGAGCTACAACATAAAACTACTTACAAGTGTATCGAGTACAGACAGTACAGACAGACAGACAAGACAGTACACACAGACAGACGGTACATACAGACGGACAGTACATACAGACAGTACATGCAGACAAACAGTACAGACAGACAGACAGTACATACAGACAGTACAGACAGACAGTACATACAGACAGTACATACAGACAGTACATACAGACAGACAGTACATACTGACAGACAGACAGTACATACTGACAGACAGACAGTACAGACAGACAGGCAACACAAGACATGTGGGACAATACACATAACACAAGATAGCGCCGAGCAGTAAACCTGCTGTATACTAATGGTGTAAGGTATAATATGGAGGAAATGTGACACAGAAATTTAACCTTCTCTTCATCATCCCCCTTTTTCTCCTCACCATCATTATCCCACCACCTCCTCCTCCTCCTCCTCATTATCATTCCACCTTCATCATCTCTCTCTGTCTGTGTGTTAATATAAAACCTGATCAGACTGGTTTCAGAGAAGACACTCCTCACAACAGCCGATGGAAGTTTTACACGAGTGGAGGAACAATAAAAAAAAACGTGTGTGAACCGATCTCAGAAACTCTCGCTGTGGAAACAGCAAAAGAAAATGCGTGTATACACACACACACACAAACACACACACACACACACACACACAAACACACACACGAACTGTAGTTTTGCAGCGTGAACAGTAACGATAAAGGGATATTAATTTTTTTTGTGTGTGTGTGTGTGTGTGTGTGTGTGTGTGTGTGTTCGTTCTAGAGCAACATGGCTCGAGGACACCAGAAGATCCAGTCTCAGCAGAAAAATGCCAAAAAGCAGGCAGAGATCAAGAAGTCGAAAGGACACGACCAGAAAACTGCTGCCAAAGCTGCTCTCGTCTATACATGTAAAGTCTGCAGGGTGTGTTACCACACACACACACACACACACACACACACACACACACACACACACCTGTATACACACACATACATACATACTTATACACACACACACATGCATACTTATACACACATACATACACAACTTCTTTTTTCGGCTTTGGCTTCTTCCATTACCAGGCGCCACAGCGGATAATCCTACTTTCATTCCTCTTCTCTCCAGCATGTACCTCCACCTCTCCAGGCTCTTCTCCACCTGCTCCCTACTCTTACCACAAATCACAATATCATCCACAAACATCATAGTCCATGGAATCTCCCGTCTGCCCTCATCCTTCAAACTGTCCATCACCACTGCAAACAGGAAAGGGCTCAGAGCCGATCCTTGATGCAGTCCAACCTCCACCTTATACCAGTCTGTCGTTCCTACTGCACACTTCTCTGCCCTCACACTGTCCTCATACATGTCCTGCACCACCCTCACATACTTCTCTGACACACCAGACTTCCTCATACAACACCACAACTCCTCTCTCCACCCTGTCGTACACTTTCTCGTAGCCTCGACCGATCCGCTATGAAATTCTGATTCCTGATTTGATTTGGCAGATGTTTTACGCTGGATGTCCTTCATAACAAAACCCTCCACATTGATCCAGACTTGGGACCGACACTGAGAGTCTCCTGACTTGTGTAACTATAATGACGGAGTTAAATTCACTCAAATATACAAACATAATAGAATAAGTTTACAATAAGCTCCACTCTTCTGGGAAGATGTTCCACTAAATCTGGAACAGGTTTGAGTCTCTGAGTTTAAGTGAAGGAAAAATGTCATGCTCCTGCATCTAAAGATGTCCTACACATCTCCTGTGTCCTGTATCTCCAACTTTGTGGTAACAGTTTGAGGAAGAACCACATATGGGTGGAAATTGAGGGTACAATACTGTCTCTAGGGGGCGCTGTAGGACCAGTAGGTGTATTTATTTATTATTGCATTCTCTTTGCAGAATTTCTATGTAAACTGTATGTCCTACAATAGTCAATAATAACAATTATAATAATTATGCATGTTTGTGATGTTCTCTGGTTGATTTTGTTTGTGATTTTTGTACAATAGTGTGAATTTGGAGTTTATTTTTCAGTTTCCCAGAACATTACGGTAAACCCTACAGTCTGCTCAGATATGTTACTTCAACAATTAAGGCTTTATGGTTCTCCTGGTCCTGATCCTGGTCCTGCATTGCTGAGTGTAAGATGTTTATGATGCAGGAGAGAGAAGTCATGACAGGTCCTGGATTTTCTGTGGTACCTTCGAACCAGTGATAGATGTACTAGAACTCTGTGGGAGACTCTGAACCTGGGCAGGTGATGTAGGCGAAAGAGCAGCTGATATCCTCTGGTCCACCAAGTTGTTCATGAGATTGTCTAGGTGAGGCAAACTTCTCCTAAATCTCCATGTTGTGTTGAACTGTGCAGTTACTTATGTGGTATAGCAGGGTGCTGAGGGAAGCATAGATTATGTGTGGTTTCTTATCCTGACCACCTGGTGGTGTCTGGTTGGAAGATCCAGGATGTAATGGCAGATGCTGGTGTTAAGGGACGATGGTGTTGAAGGTGGAGCTGCAATCCACAAACACCATCTGAACAACGTTCCCTTTACCTCAATCCATGTTGGAGAGACCAAGCAGGGTGTGTGTGTGTGTGTGTAGAAGGAGATGGTATCTTCTATTAACCTGTTGGACCAGTATGCAAACTGGGTCCAGGCGAGAGGAGCGAAAGGAGGGAGGGGCAGTTGCAGTTTCTCAAAGCACTGCATTAGTGTTGAGACATTAAGGAGAGGGTTTGGTGACTGGAATGGACTGGACATCAGACTTGTTGGAGCAACATGCTGAGAATGGAAAATCCTGGTGCTTGTAGATGGTGCTTAAGGTTTACGGACTTGTCGTCATGGCAACACACCCAAATAATGAGACGGTTTGAAATGTGAACCGTGTTTTATACGAACCAGGAAGGCAAAAGTATAATGTGTTTACATTCAAACAAATAGAGTAGGTTTGAGGCTTGTCGTCATGGCAGCAACTTCAAAGCACCAGAAATGTTGTAAAAGTCGATATTCGCTGACTCGTCTACTTTTTACTCCTCAGGTCGTATTTACGCTGTATGGCATTAAAAAGTTTGTGAATACTGTTGCGTAATATTGCAAATGTAGGACTGAACATTTACTTTACATTAAACAAGCAGAGCAGGTTTGAGACCTGGGACTTGTCGTCATGGCAACAATGAGCTGACGAACGGATATTTTATTATAGTGATCACATTTACTCATCTCTCTTTCTCTCTTTACAGTCGCAGATGCCGGATCCCAAAACCTTCAAGCAGCACTTCGAGAGCAAACATCCAAAAAGTCCTCTTCCTCCAGAGCTGGAAGGTGTGGAAGCCTGAGCCCTGCTCGCCAAAACCTGCACCACCGCTTCACCCTCAGAGACTGTTAATGCTGTATACTGTTTCCCCAACGGCAAAAAAACACCACACAGATGCACAGACTGTTCTTCCGTCTGTCTGTCTGTCCATCTGTCTAACACACTGCTGCGCTGGTTTACACTGGGGCCGATGATGATGATGATGATGATGTAAAGGGGGTGTGTTCAGGATATAATTCCGGAGGTACAGTATTTTCCGGATTTATGAAAAATGAGTCCATTGGTGTTTTGTGAGGTTTGAATAATTGGCGTTTTAGTATCCAATATAACTAAAGAATTCCAGAACAAAAAGTATTTACATACGACACCTATTCCCCTCCCCCCATACACACACACACACACACACACACACACACACACACACACACACACACACACGTGACAATTTCAATAAATCATATTTTCTTTACTCCGGAAAATACAGTTAAAATAAATAAATAATCTAAAAGGCTATATAACTGAAACTGTGAATGAAAGCGGTAATTGTTGCTAATTTCTTTCCTTTTTTTTTTTTTTTGGATCGTTTGTGAGATCACTGGATGTGGATGAGGGTGAATACCACTATACTCTTTTCATTACACCTCAGAGATACTGATGGTTTGTGGGCGGAGCTTTGTTCAGAGAGACGTAGGATGAGCGTCCTCACTGCGGCGTCCTCACTGCGGCGTCCTCATGTCCTGCAAGTGTAAAATAACAATTCTAATAAAGTTTAATTTTGTTTAGCGAAGCGTCACGTCTCTTTTTTTTCATGTTACTCTTTTACACCAGTCAAGGGGGTGGGGCTTAAGTATTAAATCTAATTTACTAACCTGTTTACATTCTGTCACACCTACAAACCGTTAATGAGCAGCTAGCTGACTGCTGGAATTAGCGCTAGCATCTGGTTAGAAGAATGTGTAGAGAATAATCAAAAAATAATGAATAGATCACCTTTGGCTAGTTCACTAGAAACACTAATATTAGTGTTGCTAGTACAATCAATGCACTTCTGATTGAAACAAGGTCAAATCCCAGCACCACTGCGGGGCCCCTGAGGAAGGCCCTTAACCCCCCACTGCCCAGGTGTATGCGTGAGATAAACGTGAGGTGATCTGTATAATGACTTCAGCCAAATGCTATAAATGTAACTTAAGCTACTTTCTTTCTGTTTGTTGAAGACCAGGCCTTTGTTCATCCAGAAGGTCCTCAGGATCAGGTAAAGTAAAGCTGGTGTCCTTCATGCCTCTTGGCTACGCTCGGCTCCAGTGATGCTATCTCTCCTGCGTTTCTGGTTCAGTGTGAGAGTGAATACCTGAGATACAGGTGAGCCACGCCCTCCGAGACGAGCCTGAGACTGAGTAACGAAAATCACATGCAAATGAAATGTGAACTTTATTCTCGCTCTCTCTCTCACACACACACACACACACCTGAATGCCTGAGTGTGTACTGGGGACTTTCCAGCCACGGGCAAAACCTCACACACACACATATTGAGTGTGTGTTTTAGATATGACTAGTGATGTCAGCCTCCTAGCTTTTAAGAGGAGACGCTTAGACAAATGTCTTATTTTTTTAAATTCATATTAAACCCTGGAAAATCCGGATTTTTTCATGAATTCCTTATCCTCAGGTTTATCGTTTTAAATCTTGACAGTTGTGTTTGCAGGATCAGCATTTGTGTAAGGAAGTGGGTTGCTCAATCAGACGCAGCTCCATGGCCTGTGGAGGAAACACGTGACCGATGAAAAATAGATCACACCCCTCCCCCATCACCTGACCCCTCCCCCATCACCTGACCCCCCCCCCCATCCCTCATACACACCCACATGGAGCTGGAACGGAAGGTTATGGGAACACTGCTTTTATTAGAACGTCCCAGCGTCCTTTGCTCCAGTTTCTGAAGTCCAGATGGAGCAGAAGATGTGCTGTTAAAGAAAACGAGCTTGCATACAGTACGAGTTCCGCTCCCATAATCATCCATGTACCTGATTATTACAAAATAGTGTGCGTTTTGATATTGCTCTTTTTTCTGTACCACATAACGTCTTTACAGCACACGGCGTCCTTCCTCCTTCAGCGTCCTTCAGCTCACTTTTCATGTCCTGTTACCTTCCCGGGGAACAATTTCATAACGTTAGCATAACGTTTTCTGAACGTTACAGTTCTGATGATTTTCTCTGGTTTGCTACAGATTCTTTTTACATTTATCTGGATTGTAACGTTTACGTGAAGTTGTACTGTTTTCACGTGCAGGTCGGAGGTCAGTCATGGTCTCACTATAGGCTGGATCTGTCTGGGTCGGGTTAGAAATCGATTTTAAATTTTGGTGTCATTTCGGCGACCCTGTCTGTTATTTTTGTGTTATTTAGTATTTCCCTCAGATGATCGTTTATTCTCTCAAAACAAACATAAAAAAACCTAGCTATTTTATGCTGGACCTTTATGTTCTACACCTGCCTGCCATCAGAATCGTCACCTCCTTAAACTTACTCGCAAAACCTTACTGGCAAAACTAGCTAGTAATACGTTTATGCTAGACGTATTTTTCGTATCAACAGTGTTGCGAAACCTAACGTTGGCTAATATTAACTAGTTTATGATAGACATGTATGTTGCACAGTTGCCTAGCAGCAGCAGAGATGTCAACATTAGCTAGCCTACTGGCTAAATCTAACTAGCTAGTAATAAACTGGTTTATGCTAGAATTTTATGTTGCACACTTTCCTAGCAACAGAGTTGTCACTACTTAAAATTTTCTCTGCATATTACATTCATGGTAAAGAGGAAACATCTGGGTCTATGCTAACAAAGAGGAAGCTGGGATTAGACTGCTGGCTGAGGATCTTCACCTGAACTTACTCACATTTCTGGGATTCCTAAAATTTTGGTGTAAATATTGTGTAAAGTTTCTACACAGTAAAGATATTAAACAATAATAGAACTGCTTTAAAACTCAGTATATAATGAGTGGTCTTTCTTTCTATCTTTCATTCTTCTCTTTAAAGGTTATGAAGTTTTTGGATCCAGAATCTGAATCGTACTTCACACATGTACAGTGTGTTTTTATGGAAACTCCGCCGTGGAGCCGAAAGCGGCATGACACAGCTGTGGTCATGACTTCCTCGTCCTGACGACTCGTTCAGCAACAGGATCTCCCATTCTTACCCGTGTGACATGTAGAGGATGTGAGCTGTGAGTCTGGGAGGAAGAATCAGTCCTCACAACATCCTCATGAAAAGAAAACAGGTTTGCTACCGTTCCAGCCGTCTTTTAGTTTTTTTCTTTTCTCTACAGACCCACGCCTTCCTTCCTGCACGTCCCTCACTTCTCAGGATGCAGAGCTGCGACCGGCCGTTTTTTTTTGTTTCTTCATCCGTTTATTTATGATGTCCGTCTATTCACACCAGTTATTCCATATTCATACACCATATCACCAAAAGTATTGGGACACCTGACTTTTCCACCCAGATGTGCTTCCTCATAGGATTGTTACCACAAACCTGGAGGTCAATTGTACATGACCTCTAGAAACTAGAAAACCCAAACCTGTTCCAGGATGACATGAAGATCTGCTTCCCATGGGTTGGAGTGGATCTCCTGCTATAGAGCTCAAACCCTATTAAACATGAATGAATGTTTCACGCTGACTGCACCCCAGGTTACCTCACCTCACTTCCATCTGTACCTGACTTTACTAACACACATTCCTGGTGTCTGAATGAATCTCACACAAAATCTAGTGGAACATCTTTCCAAAAATGTGGAGGTTATTATAAGAGCAAATACGGACTACAATTGGAATGGGATGCTAAATAAACAATTTTTAAAAGCTATATCTATATTTGTATGTTGATATAATCTGTATTGTTAGTCATGCTTACTAAGAGTGAAAATGTATCAGTGTAAATAAAGACTGATTCAGTCAAGGCAATTATATCATCTTAATAATTAAAATGTATTAGAATTTGCATGATTTGTAATCTTTTACATTTTTATAGTTGATTGATTCATGAGTAATAAATGAATGTGACTTTTATACACATATTACATGAATTTGCATTGAAAAAAAAGTGATCATCATCATCAAAATCAGAATCAGAATACTTTATTGATCCCAAGGGGGTAATTGTTTGCTTGCAGTTGCTCACAGTAAAGTTTAAAGTAGAGTTTAATGTTGAAATAAAGAAATTAATTCATAAAAGTATAATTATTCATTATAAAATGAAGAAAAATGTTAATACAGTACAGCACTGTATACATCAAATATAAATAAATATACTTATGTATACCTGAGTTACTGCATGAATTAAGAGTATTAACAGTAGATATAGTAAAATTTGTATGGATTTAATGTAATTTAAACGTTATTAAATATAATATAAATAACATCTACATGATAGAGATTTATAATGAAGTTATAAATTGGGTTGATTTTTAGGAATAATATTTTCCTGAGAGATTTTCTTCCTTTTGATCTTAAAAACGAGCATAAAATCTACTATGATATGCGTTAAAAAATAAGGAATAATATCATAACTATAAGAGTGTAAAGTCAAATATATAAGTATAATATGATGTACAGGATTTCAACTCGAAATGGCTGCCTTGACTCGGTGTGAGAGGAACAGGGGTGGGCGGGGCTAAACTCGAACGCCGCTTTGCCTTGCCGACCAATCGGATCCTTACGGCATTCCCGGGAACCGCGTTGCCATGGCATCCTTTGACGTCAGCGCTACTCGGCCCCTGCCCCTGCGCCAGGGAAGCTGCGAGTGGGTGGGAGACCCCGTGGATGCGTCCGGGAAGAGCGCGCGGATTGTGACTGTCAACTGGGCAGCAGGAACATCACCACCGGCTCTGAGGTAAAAAAAAAAATCCCTCCATTTTGTTTTGTATTTTATTTTAGAACTCGGTTTCTTTGTTTTATTGACTTCATTTTTCCACCTCTGTTTTTTTTTTTGCACACGGTTTTTCTTTTCTTTTCGTCTGATTTGGTTCACAGGGCGTGAAGGAGGCAGTTGTTCAGTCAGTGTTGTCCCGCAAAGGCTTTTGTGTGAATCTCCACAGGAAAATAAAATAACCCTCTAAACTATAACACATTTATTTATTTATACTTTAATATATTAATATCTCTCTCATGTTTTATATCCACACACTAGGTGTGAGTGAAAAGTGCTGCATTTCTCAGTGTTCTGTGTGGATTTAAGGTAAAGGTGTGTCTCAGTAATACTCAACATGTAACACCTCAACCTCGATCATGTGTTTATTATACACATTTAACTAATCTTTACACAAATAAAGTTTTTTTGAGGTATTTCATGTGCTGAATATTTTTATTGTATTAATAAGTATGTTTTTAACTAATGCCAATTTGTTTGAATTTGAGAGAAAAACTAAAAAATGTAGATTTTACTGTAGAACACAATAAATGTGAGGAAATATATTAGTAAATATATAATTATCATTAATAATAACTTATAAAGATCAGGTTTATTTATAAAGTGATGTCAGTATATGCAGATTTGTTAACGGGTTTGATAAATAATTGAGAGAAAAAAAATAGAATTGGCCCCGCCCACTGAACCGTGATTGGTCAACATTTGTAATTATTATTATAAAATAGGTTGGATAACTTTTTATTATTATTTGGCATAATTTCTTCCCTCTTTTGCGTTTCCTCTGGAATTTGTGACCTTTTCAAGTTCAGTTAAAGTGAAATCGCACGTTACGTTACGATTCTTCAGCGTGTTTCTCAGTAACACCTGAAGAATCCATGGCCTTGTCACGTTTTTTTTTTTTTTTTTTTTTTTTTTAACCAAAACGTTTTTTTTTTTTTTTTTTTTGTGAACCAAAATGCTTTCTGGCCCCTTTCAGGATTAACAGGTTATTGCATGTGATGTCTCCTGTCTAGAAAGCGATCACCATGGCGAAGAACGAACTTGTGCAGAAGGCCAAACTGGCCGAACAGGCCGAGCGTTACGACGACATGGCATCCGTGATGAAACAGGTGACTGAGAACGGAGAGGAGCTGACTGACGAAGAGAGAAACCTGCTCTCAGTGGCCTACAAGAACGTGGTGGGGGCGTGCCGCTCGGCGTGGAGGGTCATCTCCAGCATCGAGCAGAAGATGAAAGCCGAAAACAGCGACAAGGAGCAGATCGCCAAAGAGTACCGTGAGAAGATCGAGTCCGAGCTGCAGACCATCTGCACAGATGTGCTGGTGAGAGAGACCAGATGTCGCTAATGAATATGTAGACTCGTTGATTTCAAAAAAATGATGGGATGCCAATACTTATCAGCATTATCTTTAACATGGTCTCAGAGAGAGATGAGTTTCAGCCTCACATGCTCTTAATTCTGACCTGTTTGTTAGAATGTAATATCAAAAAGAAACCAAGTCTAAAATCCATCCTGGATGGTGCACATCTCGATTCTGAATACCAGGAACGTTTATCTGTGATTTGATCTGAATGATGAAGCACATGATGAGTTTGTAGATCATTAGTGATTTCGATTGTTTATAAGAGTAAGAGAAGGAAGCGTGGTAATACGAGACAACGCCGAGCCGAGCCGAGCCGAGCTGAGCCGAGCCGGAGGCTGGAGGCGGTGCTCGGGGTGTGAAAGCGTGGTGCAGATCTCTAACCTGATGACTGCAGTGATGTATTACGTTACTGTGGTGTGACTCTGCTGGCACTGACAGCCTTACATGCTCGCACAAGCAGTTTCAGAAATGCACGCAGGCCCAGACTCGGCGAAGAATCCGGTACAGGACACGCTCGCGTACCACCCAAACCAACCACTTCACCCAAACCTGATCAGTATCACGTACCTCTTCCGCGAGACATTCCACTTCCTGAATTAATCAGCATTTTCTGACACACAGAGTTTACACTTGATCAGAAATGATAGTGTTTGTGTTTGGTGTGTTTCTCAGCATCTCCTGGACAAGTTCCTGATCCGCAGCACGTCTCCAGCCGAGAGTCAGGTGTTCTACCTGAAGATGAAAGGAGATTATTATCGCTACCTGGCCGAGGTCGCCGTGGGAGACAACAAAACCAGTGAGGTTCTATCTCACACAGTTTACACACACGCGAACAAGCGAACAGATACGTGAACATTTAGAGACAAACATATGGATGAACGAAAGATAGACTGTTGGAGGGGTGGATAGATGGATGAATAACATGAGTAGACAAACGGGTATGCAGACATGAATAGACGTATGTACTGTTAGATGGACAGAAAGACAAATCGGGTTAAAATTCCGACACTACTGCTTGGACGACAGACAGTTTTGGAGATGGACAGAGAGAGAGAGAGAGACAGACGTCATTTTGGGAGACAATTAGATAGACATGGGTGTACAGGTGCAGAGGCAGGCATACAGGTGGACAGACACACACTCGGACAAAAGACGAGACAGTTGTGCAGACGGACAGATGGAGAGACAGAGGTAAACAGTTGAACAGACTGAAAGACAGATAGATAGATGGAGAGATGGGTTGATAAACTTATGAATGTACAGGCGGTGGGACATGCAGACAGACAGTGAGTCACATGAACAGAAAGACAGACAGACAGAAAGACTAACACACTTTATTTCTTCACAAACCCTCTGCAGACATTTTTCACTTCTGTATGCCTAAATGTTCCACCCATCCAGGTGTCACACACACACACACACACACACACAGCGCGCGCGCACACACACACACACACACACGCATGCACTGACTCGCTGTGTGTGACGGTTTCCTGCCGGCTGAATCAGAACATTAGGAGCAGGCCTCAGCTTGTTCTTCACACCCTTGAGAAAACGAACGAACAAGGAACATCAGAAAGTCTCACAGTGATGGTTTTACAAACACCGAAACTCTCTGAATCACCAATACATCAAAGCTGTGTGTGTGTGTGTGTGTGTGTGTGTGTGTGTGTGTGTGTGTGTGTGTATGTGTGTGTGTGTGTACAGTGCACAGGACAGCTAGTCGTCTTAAATTCCAGTTATACAAATGTAGCATATTGCATAAATAAATAAAACCCAACACGATTCGCTCGCTTTTCTATAACCTCATGTTTTTTATATCTGTACATTTCCCCTCCAGGCATCGTGGATAAATCCAAGGAGGCGTATCAGGCTGCGTTCGACATCAGCAAAGAGAACATGCAGCCCACTCACCCCATCCGGCTCGGCCTGGCACTGAACTTCTCCGTCTTCTACTATGAGATCCTCGGCTCGCGCGAACATGCATGCGAACTCGCCAAGAAGGTGAGGAAACCCTGAACCCTGCAGCAGAAGCTTGTTCTACACTCCAGCTCACTTCATGACTGCTCACATTTTCTCGTTTTCTAGAATTTTATTACGAACTTCCTGAAAGTTTTTCAGCCTCCTTATATTTCAGGCACAAAAAGAGGACGAATAAATCAAAGTAAAGCCTGGAGGGTTTACAGTAACTGTGCAATCTGTGTCACACCAGGTTTAGGTCAATTAGCTGTCGCTATGGTTACAGAGGTCGCGAGCCATTCGCCTCCTGCTGTATCTAAAGTGCTCCATTATCGTTAGCGCGGTAGGTACGTACATGAAGTTATTTCCAGGAGAAGTTGTTAGAGACGTGTCCTGTTTTTTCTTTTTTTCTTTTCTGTTTGAGGAGGTGAAAATCAGGGAAGTGGGTTATGTGATCTCAGAGGGGATGAGAACGGATGGAGTTAGAAACCTCTGAGTTTTGTGCCAGTTTTATGGGTTAGAGCAACGTCTGTTCTCCAACTAGGGCTGAGACGATACATCGCTATTTATAACAGGTGTGTGTTACAATAAAACAACACGTCCTGTCATGTTTTATTCCTGCTACACTGCAGCAAAAGTGGGTGTGGTCTATAAAGGAGAGGTGTGGCCTGTAGAGGAGAGGGTGTGGTCTATAATGGAGAGGTGTGGCCAGTAAAGGACAGGGTGTGGTCTATAGAGGAAAAGGCATTGTCTAGAGGAGAGGGTGTGGTCGGTAAAGGAGAGGGTGTGGTCTGTAGAGGTATGGGTGTGGTCTGTAGAGGAGAGGGTGTGGTCTGTAGAGGAGAGGGTGTGGTCTGATGAAAATTTACTGAATTGCAGGGAAAATGACACTACACAATTAATTGCGTTAAATATTTGTTAATTAATGATGGTTTTGACTGTGTCTCGATGTTTGTTTGTTTGTCTGTTTGTTTACAGGCATTCGATGACGCGATCGCTGAGCTCGACCAGCTGACCGAGGACTCGTACAAAGACAGCACCCTGATCATGCAGCTGCTCCGAGACAACCTGACAGTGAGTTCACTCTCCATTTATTCACTTCCTGAATATATAAAAAAAAAAAGTGCTGGTGGGAAACTGCCGATGTCATCATCTCTACAGCACCAGTGTGACATCACGTGTTCTCTGTAGCGCCGTGTCCTCAGACTGCTAGCGTTTCAGCAGTTATAAATAATCATTAGCCTGAATGGTCTGAGTGTTGAAGTGGAACATAGACGGCTAATGTTGCACGAGTTCAGTGAGGAAACATGGAGGACGGAACAGTGTGATCACAACTATGTTGTGGAGACAAATCCTGACATCATCAAAGATCACAGGCTCTGAATAAGAGATATACATGAGTGTACTGTAACACTGTGTGTGTGTGTGCGCGTGCGCACGCGCGTGAATGACTGTGACTGAGATGGCCTGTCTGAGTGATGGTGTGTGTTTGTGTCTGATGTGTATGTGAGAGACCATGTATGATTTGTTTTCTGTTAATGTGGGTGATTGTGTGTGTGTGTGTGTGTGTGTGTGTGTGTGTGTTTTGGGTTTGAGTGATGTGTTTGTGTCTGTGTGTGTGAAACAGCGACTGTGATTGTGTGTGTGTGTTGTGTTTTTGTGTGTTCGTGATGGTGTGGGTGTCTGTCTTTTCATCTGTCTGCCTGTCTTTTCCTCTATTTGTCTGTCCATCTGTCTGTCTCTCAGTCTAATGTAGGTAGAATAATAAAATCTGGTTCTGGCCTTTAGGGTTTGATTTCCTAGTTTCTTTGTCTGTTAATTGTCTGTGGTGTCTGTCCATCTAATCTGTCTGTTCCCCTGTCTGTTTGTCTCTGGTGTCTGTCTCTGTCTGTCTGTCCGTCATGTCTGTGGTGTCTGTCTATCCTGTCTGTCTGTCCATTCTGTTTGTGTGTGTGTCTGTCAATAATTTTACTTGTCTGCCTGTGTGTGTCTGTCTGTCTGTCTGTCTTCTGTGTATCTATACCATTTGTCTGTCTGTCTTACCTGTCTATCTGTCTGTCTTAATTGTCTGTCCATCCTGTGTGTTGGTTTAGTGAGTTTGTCCATGCTGGGTTGTGTATCTGTGTGTCTGTATGTTGTTTGTTTGTTTGTATATGTGTGTGTGTGTGTGTGTGTGTGTGTGTGTGGGGGGGG
>MU592027.1:432971-465471 GCA_024362625.1 Silurus asotus | reverse complement strand
CTCTGAACCGCTTTAGCTGCCTCGGAGTTTACAGGAGCCTGTCTGTCTGTCTGTTTGAGTGTCTGACTGTCTGACATTTTGTTTGTGTCTGACTGTCTGTCTGTCTGACTGTCTTTCTGTTTGAGTGTCTGTCTGTCATTTACATTATACTATTTACCAGATCTCCTCATTCAGAGTGAGGAGAGGGTTAAGGGTCTTGTTCGGGGGATCAGCAGTGACATCCTGGTAATTCTGGAACTTGAACTCACACATCAAAAGTCCTACATCTTAACCACCTCAGTATAACTTCTCAGTATAACTATGTCTAATCTGCATTAATGTCTGGTTTAAGTGCGTCTTTTCTCTGTTTAAGTCTGTCAGATCCTTACTGTCTGATTAATCCTGTCTAATCTGCTTTATTTGTCTAATCTGTATGTCTTGTTTATCTGAGTGAGAGTTTTCTCCTGTTCTTTATTCAGTAGCAGGGTATTGGTTTTCTTTCTTCATTCCCTGGTTGTTGTTTTCCTGACAGATCTGCAGCTCCTCACCCTGAGGGTCCGAGTCCTGGAGTGAGGGGGTTGGACTCTGAGGCATTTCGTGTGTTTTGTTTAAGGCCATTTCACACACAGCTGATAGTCCTGGGTGTGTAAGTGTGAATACACCGAACCTCAGCAGATCACAATAACAACACAACAACTCCTGAACTTTAGATTAGCAGTAAACATTTACATACATGGATTTTATTATAAAGAAGAAAATGGTGTGTGTGTGTGTGTGTGTGTGTGTGTGTATACCGTATACACACTGCTCAAAAAAATAAAGGGAACACTTAAACAACACACACACACTTCTGTGAAATCAGACTGCCCACAATGTCACATGCTGTTGTGTAAATGTAAAAGACTACAGGTGGAAATTATAGGCATTTAGAAAGACCCCCGATAAAGGAGTGGTCCTGCAGGTGGTGACCACAGACCACTTATCAGTTCTGATGCTTACTGGCTGATGTTTTGGTCACTTCTGAATGCTGGAGGTGATTTCACTCTAGTGGTACCATGAGACGGAGTCCACAACCCACACAAGTGGCTCAGGTAGTGTAGCTCATCCAGGATGGCACATCAATGCGAGCTGTGGCAAGAAGGTTTGCTGTGTCTGTCAGTAGTGTCCAGAGCATGGAGGTGCTATCAGGAGACGTGGAGGAGGCCGTAGGAGGGCAACAACCCAGCAGCGGGACCGCTACCTCCACCTTTGTGCAAGGAGGAACAGGAGGAGCACTGCTACAGCCCTGCAAAATGACCTCCAGCAGGCCACAAATGTGCATGTGTCTGCTCAAACTGTCAGAAACAGACTGGGTGGGATGAGGGCCCGACATCCACAGGTGGGGGTTGTGCTTACAGTCCAACACCGTGCAGGACGTTTTGCATTTGCCAGAAAACACCAAGATTGGCAAATTCGCCACTGGCACCCTGTGGTCTTCACCGAGATCAGATCCTCAGACCCCTTGTGAGACCGTATGACAGTGCGGTTGGCCATGGGTTCCTCCTAATGCAAGACAATGCTAGACCTCATGTGGCTGGAGTGTGTCAGCATTTTCAGCAAGACGAAGGCACTGATGCTATGGACTGGTCCTCCCGTTCCCCTGACCTGAATCCAATTGAGCACATCTGAGACATCATGTCTCGCTCCATCCACCAACGCCACGTTGCACCACAGACTGTCCAGGAGTTGCTTTAGTCCAGGTCTGGGAGGAGATCCCTCAGGAGACCATCTGCCACTTCATCAGGAGCATGCCCAGATGTTGTAGGGAGCTCATACAGGCACGTGGAGGCCACACACACACACACACACACACACTACTGAGCATCAAAGTTGGATCTGTAGTGTGTTTTTCCACTTCAAGTTTGAAGTCCAGACCTCCATGAGTTAATACATTTAATATGCATTGATAAATTTTGTGCGATTTTGTTGTCAAAACAATTCAGCTATGTAAAGAACAAAGTATATAGTTTTTTTAGCTGTGTGTGTGTGTGTGTGTGTGTGTGTATATATATATATATATATATTAGTTAGATTCAGTTTATTTTACCAGGTCTGTGTCTCCCCCTAACGGCAGGACAGTGTCATTGCTACCGCTACATGGCGGTGTTTATATCAAATAGATTAAAATGGGAATTTTCAGGGAGTTTTTCATTTTGCCCAGGAGTAAGAAAAGTATAAGGATGAAACGGACCTAAGAGGGAAACACGTGATTGTCAAGCAAACGTGTGATTTTTGTTTTTTAAGTAGAGTTAAGGTGGAATGTTCTTTAAGCAGTATTGGGGCAGTATTGTACTGCAGAAAGTAGTGTTGCTCGCATAATGGTGTGAAAAAAGGAAATGAGAACTATTAAAATGTAAGTTCTTCCTTCAGAGAAACCTTTAGGAAAGCCATGGTATCAGTGAAGACCCATGACCCATTTTCATAAACCATCAAA
Organism: Silurus asotus; assembly: GCA_024362625.1. Lineage (NCBI taxonomy): Eukaryota > Metazoa > Chordata > Actinopteri > Siluriformes > Siluridae > Silurus > Silurus asotus. The sequence continues at coordinate 463,019 of MU592027.1, read as the reverse complement.
AGCCACTTGGAAACTGGAAGACCCTCCGAGAGATAAAGGTCTGGCAGATCCAAAGCCACAGCAGATGACAATCAGAAGACAAGTTTCTGAGAGTCAACAGTTCGATTGATAGGTGGCTTACAGGACAACAACTTCAAACATGGCTCTGACCATATGAGGGTTGTCTAAGTGATGAGGCACCATGTGTGATGGTCTTCAGCGACTTGCACAGAGTGTAATCCTAAACCAAAACTACCACAGCAATTAAATCTCCATGTACACTCCAGTATACACCTAGTGTCTCAGGGGTCCATCCTACAGAGCAATAATGTCATCAGAACTACTTTAAAAGAGAAGAACAATGAGGTGGGCTTCAAACCATGGCAGCACAGTGTCCAGACTCAAACTGAAGAAAAACCTGAAAGTAAATCAACATACAACTTATCAAAAAGTTTCTAAACCAATTTTGTAAAACACCAACAGATGGCAGCACAAGGCTGTATGCGCAGTCACAGGGAGCACCGACCATCATAAGGCAGTGTGCCAAAAGACGCCTGTGTACATCTGCAGCTGCGCAGCTGGTGTTACCACGTCTGCTATTCTGACCACGTGCGCACCCTGTCACCGAACTCTCCTCACATGTGAAACAACATGATCCCACTGCTACACCCACCCTACCTGCCAGATCCTTCACACTCTTCCCGAAGATGAAAATCCAGCTAACTGTTATAACACTGCTTTAAAAATAAGACTTCCAGGACACGTTTCAGGCGTGGCAGGAACGCTGGGAGTGCTGTATTGCTGTACATGGGGACGATTTTGAAGGTGATAGTGTGGAAACGTAGATCTTCTTCTTCTTTTCTTCTTTCGGCTGCTCCCATTAGGGGGCGCTACAGCGCATCATCCGTCTCCATACTACTGTCCTCTACATCTGCCTCTTTCACACAATCTACCTACATGTCTTCCCTCACCACATCCATGAACCTCCTCCTTGTTCTTCCTCTTTTCCTCCTTCCTGGTGTCTCCATCCTCAGCGTTCTGCTACTGATATACCCCATGTCCCTCCTCTGCACATGTCCAAACCATCTCAATCACACCTCCCTCACCTTGTCTCCAAAGCGTCCTACATGCGCTGTCCCTCTAATAAACTAATTTCTAATCCTGTCCATCGTCGTCACTCCCAATGAACATCTCAACATCTTCAGCTCTGCTACCTCCAGCTCCACCTCCTGTCTTTTACTCAATGCCACTGTCTCTAATCCATACAACATCTCAGGTCTCACCACAGTCCTATAAACTTTCCCTTTCACTCTCACAGATACTCTTCTATCACAAATCACTCCTGCTATCACTCTTCTCCACCCACTCCACCCTGCTATCACTCTTCTCCACCAAATCACTCCTGCTATCACTCTTCTCCACCCACTCCACCCTGCTATCACTCTTCTCCACCCACTCCACCCTGCCTGCACTCTTTTCTTAATTATTTTTCACTTTCATTCCCCTTCTCTCCAGCGTGTACCTCCACCTCTCCAGGCTCTTCTCCACCTGCTCACTACTCTCACCACTAATCACAATATCATCCACAAACATCATAGTCCACTGAGACTCCTGTCTGACCTCATTCTTCAACCTGTCCATCACCACTGCAAACAGGAAAGGGCTCAGAGCCGATCCTTGATGCAGTCCAACCTCCACCTTGAACCAGTCTGTCGTTCCTACTGCACACATCACTGCTGTCACACTGTCCTCATACATGTCCTGCACCACCCTCACATACTTCTCTGTCACACCAGACTAACTCATACAATACCACAACTCCTCTCTCCACCCTGTCCTACGCTTTCTCTAAATCCACAAACACACAATGCAGCTCCTTCTGACCTTCTCTATACTTCTCCATCAACATTCTCAAAGCAAATAATACGTCTGGGGTGCTCTTCCTCGGCATGAAACCATACTGTTGCTCACAGATGGTCACCTCTTCTCTCAGCCTGGCTTCCACTACTCTTTCCCATAACTTCATGGTGTGACTGATCAACTTTATTCCCCTGTAGTTACTGCAGGTCTGCACATCTTCCTTATTCTTAAAGATCAGTACCAGCACACTTCTTCTCCATTCCTCAGGCATCTTCTCACCTTCCAAAATCCTGGTAAACAATCTAGTTCAAAACTCCACTGCATCTCTCCTAAACATCTCCACGCTTCTACCAGTATGTCATCTGGTCCAACTGACTTTCCACTCTTCATCCTCTTAATCACTGCTCTCACTTCCTCCTTACTAATCCTATCCACTTCCTGCTTCACATCTCCACACCATCCAACCTTCTCTCTCTCTCATTTTCCTCATTCATCAGATGCTCAAAATCCTCCCTCCATCTTTTCAACACACTCTCCTCACTAGTCAACACATTTCCCTCTCCATCCTTTACTGCTCTAACTTGCAGCACATCCTTTCCAGCTCGGTTCCTCTGCCTGGACAATCGCTACAAATCCTTTTCTCCTTCCTTAGTGTCCAACTTCTTCTACAGCTCCTCATATGCCTTTTACTTGTCTTTCGCCACATTCCTCTTTACCTGCTGCTGCATCTCCTTGTTCTCCTGCCTACTTTTCTCATCACTCTGTCGATCCCAATTCTGTTTCTCCAACCTCTTTCTCCTTCTGCTCTCCTGCACTTCCTCATTCCACCACGTCTCTTTATCTTCCTTTCTATTTCCAGATGTTACACCAAGAACCTTTCTAACTGTCTCTTCCTCCTTCAGTTTCCACCATCTTATTCTTCTCTCAGTCCTCACTCTCCTCCTCTTCTTCTTCACCTCCAAAACCATCCTACAGACCACCATCCGATGCTGTCTAGCTACACTGTCCCCCACCAACACCTTACAGTCTCCAATCTCCTTCAGGTTGCATCTCCTACATAGAACATAATCCACCTGTGTGCACCTTCCTCCACTCTTATACGTCACCCTGTGATCCTCCTTCTTCTTAAAATAAGTGTTCACCACTGCCATTTCCATCCTTTTAACAAAATCTACCACCATCTGCCCTTCTACATTCCTCTCCTTAACACTATACCTACCATCACCTCCTCATCACCTCTGTTCCCTTCACCTACATGCACATTAAAGTCCACCCCAATCACCAATCTTTCATTCCTACGTTCACCTTCTACCACTTCATCTCACTCACTCCAGAATCTTTCCTTCTCCTCCATCTCACAATCCACTTGTGGAGCATAAACACTGATGACATTTATCATCACACCTTCAACTTCCAGCTTCACGATCATCACCCTATCAGAAACTCTCTTCACCTCCACTACACTCTTACTGTACTCTTCCTTCAGAATCCCCCTACACCATTTCTCTTTCCATCCACACCATGATAGAACAGTTTAAACACCTCCAATGTTCCTGCTCTTCCTCTCTTTCCACACAACATCTTTCCCTTTCTCCTCTCCATCATATCAGCTCCCTCTCTCGCTTTACCAGTCATAGTACCAACATTTAAGAACCAACCCGAACCTCCACTCTCCTACACTTCTCCTTTCCCTGCTGTCTCTGTAGACGTCTTCCTCCTCTCCTTCTACTCTTTCAGACAACAGGAGCACAATTTACACCAGTACTCTGTTGTTAATGATACCTGTGGTGGTCGTTGGTAACCCGGGTTACCTGTGATTTATTTTAAATATATCAACGCCTTTTCAACGACCAATCAGAATCCAGGATTCATTAGAACTGTAGTAGAAAGAAAGCAGTAGACTTTAGTGATTGGTGGAATGATGGTGAAATGTTTTTGGCGCTGTTAATTTTAAGTGATTCATATAATAAAAAAAACCTCAAGATGTCTTGTTTACACAATTTTACACAAAGCAGTGTCATTAGCAGTCTGGTACAAGTGCAACATTTCCAAACTACACCAGTGCACCACGTGGTGAACACCAAGCAAACCTTCCTTATGGAACCAACCAAGACAGCGGGAGGGAAGGAAAGAGCAAATGAGATGGTTTTAAAAGTCACTTATTTATATATAATACATAAATAATTTCCATGCGCACTTATGACGCTTTGTGTTTCTTCTCCTAATACATTGTGGCCACCAGGTGTGTGCTGTCGATCCAAAAAAAACCCCAGAATGGTTCGTGCCTGATGACCCCTGTGAACAGGAATGGAACGTTCCGGATGACGTGTCACCTGGTATAAAAGAGGCCACCGGGGCGGACGGGGCCTCCCCGAAACCCCCGGCTGTTAGTGCGGTGTGAGTGCGTGTGTGCTCCTGAGCTAGCCTCGGCACACATTCTATAAAAAATTAAAAATCCAAAAAAATTTAAAAAACGTTAAAAACTCTTAAAAAATTTCTTTTTTTTTTAATTTATAAAAAGAAGAAGTCGGTAAAGCAGGAGCTAACATCACGTACGGCAACATCACGGAGGAAGAAACGCGTTTTAGCCTAGCTTAGCTTAGCTCATCTCTGAGGCCCGGTTTAATAACGGTAACCAAATAAACATAAAATAATTATTTCAGATAATCTTAACAGTAAGCTTTAAAACGTTTAATAATAATACAAATTGTTTCGGGTTTTAAACATTTTAAATCTTTATTTTAATTCCTGGTGAGATTTTTCTCGGCTAAGCTAGCTAACTGACTGACTGACGCGTGAGGAGAAAAAAAAAAAGATAAGTCGCGCGCGCGTACAACATTCGAACCAACCGCCGAAACCGATTCGTTTAAACGATATTTAAAAAAATTCAAATTACAACCGAAACTCCACGTGCGTGTTTGTCGAGATGAACCCCAGCGCTCCGAGCTACCCGATGGCCTCCTTGTACGTCGGAGAGGTTTTAAACATTTTAAATTTTTATTTTAATTCCTGGTGAGATTTTTCTCGGCTAAGCTAACTGACTGACTGAAACTCGCGTGAGGAGAAAAAAAAAAAGATAAGTCGCGCGCGCGTACAACATTCGAACCAACCGCCGAAACCGATTCGTTTAAACGATATTTAAAAAAATTCAAATTACAACCGAAACTCCACGTGCGTGTTTGTCGAGATGAACCCCAGCGCTCCGAGCTACCCGATGGCCTCCTTGTACGTCGGAGACCTTCACCAAGACGTGACGGAGGCCATGCTGTACGAGAAGTTCAGCCCGGCCGGCGCCATCCTTTCCATCCGCGTGTGCAGAGACATGATCACCCGCCGCTCCCTCGGCTACGCGTACGTCAACTTCCAGCAGCCCGCAGACGGTGAGTGAAAAGATCTCGAAATGAAATGAAAACCTGTGGGACGTGTGAACGCATGACTCGTGCGCTACTCTGGGCCTTTCGGCTAAGCTGCTAACGCTAGCAATTGCGCAATCAGAAGCGCAGCCTTCCTCATTACCCACATGCTCTGAATTTAAATCCCACGTCGACATTACTGGCCGTGGAGACACTTCCAGAACGTTCTCTCTGAACCACCAGAGTTTATGAAGGTGTTTTTTTTTTTTAAACCCTGGGAGGTGTGATCACACTTCACCTCCTGTTCACCACACGTGTGATTACCAGGAAGCACTTTACATGTTAGCATGTTGTTCTTAGCAGGGGGCACAGAGGTCAACTTCAGTGTCAGGGTTGTTTTAGGTTTAGGTTTTATTTTTTAGTTTGGGTGGGGTAGAGAGAGGTCTCAAGGCCCAAATGGAAAATATCTGCGGGGTTAAAGGTGAACCCTGGTGATTAGTTTTGAACTTTGAACCTTGTGTATCCACCAGCCAATCATGTTTTCTCCATCTGTGAACTGGTGGTTGACACAGAGCAAAAAAAACTTGTAAGAAGTTCTAGTCACAGACCATCATGTAATGTATTCTGTAAATATGTCAATGTTTACAGTACACGGAAATGAAGCTCTTGTTTGTTTCTCCTCCAGCTGAGCGCGCTTTGGACACCATGAACTTCGACGTGATCAAAGGCCGACCTGTGCGGATCATGTGGTCTCAGCGCGACCCGTCTCTGAGGAAGAGTGGTGTTGGTAACATTTTCATTAAGAATTTGGACAAGTCCATCGATAACAAGGCCCTGTACGATACCTTCTCTGCGTTTGGCAACATCCTGTCCTGCAAGGTAGCATCTACGTGTGTGTGTTTGAACTTTCAGCTTTGTTGTGTTTTTTTTTGCACGTGCATGAATTGGCTCCCGTTTGTGGTTTTTAAGGTCGTGTGTGATGAAAACGGATCGAAAGGTTACGGCTTTGTGCACTTTGAGACCCAGGAGGCAGCCGAGAGAGCCATCGAGAAGATGAACGGCATGTTGCTCAACGACAGAAAAGTGTAAGTGTGAGGTTTTAACTAACGCACCAGCTCTTGTAGCAACCTGTTTTTATAACCGCATGACCAGGGGTGGACCTTCTGCAGTTCTCGCAGCATTGAATGGGTTTGGTGTTTGAAGTGTGGTGTTTGTTTCAACAGAAATGACGTTGGAGTATCCAAAGCCTGCGTCTGTTCACACATTTGTTTTTCTTTTATACAGGTTTGTAGGTCGCTTCAAATCTCGCAAAGAACGCGAGGCTGAGCTTGGAGCCAGAGCCAAGGAGTTCACCAACGTGTACATTAAGAACTTCGGCGAGGACATGAGCGACGATAAACTGAAGGACGTCTTTGGCAAATACGGTGCGTCCCGTCGTGCATCTTCCATATACCTACATGCGTGTACGGATTGCAGTCTGGTCAAATTCAGTGCATCCTCCTCAGTGGACTGTACTGGCCACACGGCTGCCATAGCGACGACATGGTCCATGGGCCCTGGGTTTTAATCAAGTGGATACTGGGGATAATTAATGGCTATGTACAGACACTGATACACAGCGTGTGGGTGGTGCTCCGAGTGTAACTCTGAGATAAGCACACACCTACACACACGCTGCAGATAACTGTTACAGCTGTCAAGTAGTGTTTTATCGTTGGTGCTAACCATGACCCCGCCCTCTCGTTCTACCCTCATCAGGTGCCGCCATGAGCATCCGCGTCATGACTGATGACAGCGGTAAATCCAGAGGCTTCGGTTTCGTGAGCTTCGAGAGGCACGAGGACGCCCAGAAGGTACGTCATAACGTGCCACAGCTTAAAGCACGTCTCTTATAGTAGTGTTCGACCTGCAGCACATGGAGCCTGATTAGACTATGAAGGACTATAATGCCGGGAAAGCAGCGGAAGGACGACATGCTCGTCTCATAACATGAGACACGGTGCTGTGTAGGGATGCAAAATTCTGGGGATTTAAGACTGGAAATTTTCTTTGGAATTAATGGGAATAAACATTAGTTTGCAGGTTAGCCTTTAACAGGAAAAATAAATTCTTACAGGATCACTCACATGCACACAGCACGTTTACTGCAGGGCTACAGGTGACGCTGCTTTGTGTTCTATAAGTGAGATCCCTACAAAGTGGTGTTCATCCATAATTTATTTCAGTTTAACATTTTTAGTTTCATTATGGATCATCAGTGATTATTTACACAAAATACAACTTTTTATCTACTAAATAAAAACTTAAAAAAAAAAAAAAACGGAACAGTGATTCAGTGCTAATCTGTACTATGGTTTGGTGTTTGTGACTGAGTAACTTCCTGCGTTTCTCCAGGCTGTGGACGAGATGAATGGGAAGGAGCTGAACGGCAAGCTGATCTACGTGGGCCGCGCTCAGAAGAAAGTGGAACGTCAGACCGAACTCAAGCGCAAGTTTGAGCAGATGAAGCAGGACAGGATGACGCGCTACCAGGTCCGTGTGCAGCTTCCACACCCGATCGTAACGGTGTTCGGGTTCAAGGCAGTCTAGTCAAATTCAGTGTGTCCTCTTCAGTGGACTGTACTGGCCAAATGGCTGCTATAGTGAGGTCATAGTCCATGGGCCCCGGGTCTAACTTAAATAGATGCTGGGGATAATTAATGGCTATGTACAACCTGGCTCCTGGTAAACTGTGTAATTGTGTGTACCTGCTAAACATTAAGAGTTAACGCTCCTGATTTTCACCGTGCAGGGTGTCAACCTGTACGTGAAAAACCTGGACGACGGCATCGATGACGAACGCCTGCGCAAGGAATTCTCTCCTTTCGGTACCATCACCAGTGCCAAGGTGTGTTTCTGCTTTAGTCTGAAAATAATGCACATGCTTCAATCATAAATATTGATTATCCTGAAAGTGTAAGCTTGTGGTGTTTTGTAGCAGGAATCTTTAATGTGTAAAGTACGTGAGGGTCACCACACTCCTGTTTTGGTTTTAGGTCATGATGGACGGAGGGCGCAGCAAAGGTTTCGGCTTTGTGTGTTTCTCCTCGCCCGAGGAGGCCACCAAAGCTGTGACCGAGATGAACGGCCGAATCGTCGCCACCAAACCGCTCTACGTGGCTCTGGCTCAGCGTAAAGAGGAACGCCAGGCTCATCTAACCAATCAGTACATGCAGAGAATGGCCAGTGTTCGGGCCGTGCCCAATCCTGTGCTCAACCCGTACCAACCGGCGCCTCCGTCAGGGTACTTCATGGCTGCCATTCCTCAGGTCATTTTTATTTTAATACCTATATATAAATAAAGCAGTACAGTTATTTTGTAGCGTTCAGATTTTACCTGGTAACACAAAGCTTCAATACTCCCATAAATCTGTTATACAGGAAATGCAGTTTTAGATGTCGAGATGCAGCATGAGGGTCTGTTGTAACGTTCCTTCTCCCTCGTTTTCATTTCCAGGCCCAAAACAGAGCAGCGTACTATCCCACCAGCCAGCTTGCACAGCTCCGACCAAGTCCACGCTGGACTGCACAGGGTGTCCGACCTCAGCGTAAGTGCCTACATGTAAAAACAGCTCTGGACTGTTTTCTACAAGGTTCACTGACCTGTCAGAAAAATCCTTCTCAATCCAAGACTGTTTATATTCAGGGTTAATGAGAGTGAGGGCCTTCAACCCTTTATGCACACTAAATATTAGTTTCTTTGTGTTCCCCCTTTTTTATTTATTTTATAGCAGTGTTTAATGTGGTGATGCACCCAGTTAGGAATCTTCTATTAAAGTGAATTACAATTTGGGTTTAAAATATAAACTGCAAAGTTTTCTGCTGTCTGCATTGAATTATAAGCTTGAATTTTATTTATTTTTTCATTTCTTAGATTTCCAGAACATGCAGGCCACCATGAGGCCCTCAGCCCCGAGGCCACAAACCTTCAGCGCAATGAGACCTGCTTCTCAGGTTCCTCGTGTGATGTCCACTCAGCGTGTCTGTGAGTCTCGTGCAGCTCATCATCATATTTCTACTTTTTCTTATTAAATCTGTCTGATTTCTTTCTGTCCTGCAGCTTCACTCTTGTTTGGGTTTCATATCCTAATTACGCATAAACATTTCATCCAGATTAGAGAAGTTTAGCTGCTTCTGAATTCAGGAAGTCTGTTTTTAAAAGGTGTAAAGTTTAAAAATCTAAATGTAACCCTAGGTCTTAATTAGTTCCTCTAATGCTCCTGCAGCACTTTAGAATGTTGTCTTTTTCTATTGCTAGTATGAATATAATTTTGCTGTCTTACAAATGGGAGCAAAATGCAATCAGCTTTATTATTGGCACAAATCTCTCTGATAAAATGGGTTTTATTTTTCAGCTCTGGGGAAGTGCACGTTTTAAATGTTTTTGATGTTGGGACACGGGTCTTAAATGTGACTTGGTGAAACCCTTTTCTTTGACTTTGTGAGTGACCATCACTGTTTCTCTACTTGTTTTAAAGCTGCTCAGACGGTGGGTCCGAGACCTACGGCGGCTGCAGCAGCCTCTGCACCGGTGCGCACCATCCCGCAGTACAAGTACACGGCCGGAGTGCGCAACCCTCAGCAGCACATGAACTCTCAGCCTCAGGTGTCCATGCAGCAGGTCAGACTCCTGGAATTATCATTTACATATTTAAGTGTAGGCATCACTGTAGGTTTATTTCTCCTGGTCTTATTGTGCTATTTGTTGTGTTCCCAGCCTGCAGTGCACGTCCAGGGTCAGGAGCCTCTGACTGCTTCAATGCTGGCTGCAGCTCCACCTCAGGAGCAGAAGCAGATGCTGGGTGAGTTTAAACACGATTCTTTCTAATGATATGTTTAAGCTGTAATACTTGTATGAGAGAGAGAGAGAGGTGTGTTTTTAATAATTATTCTCCTCCCCCACACATCTTTTCTAGGTGAGCGTCTTTTCCCTCTGATCCAGAACATGCACTCCAACCTGGCAGGGAAGATCACTGGCATGCTGCTGGAGATTGACAACTCCGAGCTGCTGCACATGCTCGAGTCTCCAGAGTCTCTGCGCTCCAAGGTGATTAACGAGCGCGGTCACAATCGCAAACACGATCCGTGACTGGTGTGATGATGCGTACCTGTTTGGTGTGGGAACTCCTGCAGTGTCGGGAACCTTCACTCAGACTCCTGATGACTCGCACAGGGGCCATCTGACCAGCACTGACTCCACACACGTTACACCATACTACATTTGTTCATCTGGCACACTTTCATTTTGTTTCATGTTCCTCTAATTACCCTCCTCCCCCTCATTCTTCCTGTATCTTAATGATAGATAACTGGGGTCAGAGGGCAGGGTCAGCCATGATACAGTGCCCCTGGAGAACATGGGGTTAAGGGCCTTGCTCAGGGGCAATACCAGGGCTTCCCAAACAGGAGTGTGTAAAAAAAAAAATCCTCAGGTCTATAGGAGGTATAACTGAATTTGTACGTGTGCACGTGTTTTCCAGGTTGATGAGGCCGTTGCCGTGCTTCAGGCTCACCAGGCCAAGGAACAAGCTCAACAGAAAAATGTGACCAACTCCACTGGGGTGCCAAGTGTCTAAGCAGAGGTAACTGAGAACACGTGTGTTTGTGGCTTTTTTTTTTTTTGTTCTTTTTACGCACGTCTTGTTTTTAACCGCCTCCTGTTTCCTTTCCAGGGCCGACGATCTTTCAAAACATGCTTCACCGAGGGGGAATTAAAAAAAAAAAAACTTTAAAACATTGAAAAAAACTTTGAAAACGCTGCAAAAAGATAGAAATGATATTTTAAAAAAAAGAAAAAAAAAAGGAACTGAACTCTGCCAGGCCTAAAGAAGATAGGTCTAGAACATATAAAAAAAATCCTGGAAAAAAATAGAAAAATGGTTGAAAATGGGGGGAAAAAAAAGGAAAATTGGGGGTTTTAGAGAAAATTCCACAAGAGTTCGAGGTGGTGTGGAGAGAAAAAAATCGGACGCTCTAGCATTCCTTATTTTATTCATTTTATTCCTCGCCTGCTGCGGGATCCAGGTGTCTGAGAACCGCACGGGCAATGTGAACATTTCTCCGGATTTGGAAAATGTGCTTGCTCAAAATAAAGTTTAATTCTGAATCATGAGCATCTGACTTTTGATTTGTTTTGGATGGAAATGCGGGATTTCACCGTGTGTGTGTGTGTGTGATGTACCACACTGAAACTGTGTGACTTGAAAAATGCTGATTTGGTGTTTAAAGTGGCTTCAGGGAATAAATCTTTTTTTACACCATGGATACGCCTGCAATACCTCTGTTCTACCACAGGGGTCTCCAAATCTTATTGTTACATACTGCTGCTTTAATCATATTTGATTGTAGCTGCGGTTCAGTCATGTTTGATTCTGGATCTCTGCTCTACTGTAAAACTTAGCTTTATTAATCTACAATTTAATTTGATCAGAAGTTTATACACCTGACAAACCAGTTGCTCCTACTTTATTACCACTTTTTTTTCTCTTATGAGCTCCACTGTTTAGTTCAAATGTGATCAATTAGTCCATAGAAATTCCAGCATTTTAGGAAATTTCCACAAATAAATTATTAAAATTTACCTTAAATTCTCAGTTCAGGAGATTTGAAGATTGGAAGAGCTCCTGATGCCCACATGTTTCCTATTCAGAGGGATTTACTCATCATCTATTCCAACTGAATGTTCTTCCATTTCAGCATCTTGTTCTTGCTCCTCCTTTTTAAAGTGCTATAAACAGCTGTGTGCTGGGTTTTATCAAAGTCAAGCTCAATGTTTATGCAGAGTCAGACCTCACGCATTACAAAACACGTCATCTCTGAACATCATCACCCTGAGCCTCTTCTGGTTCTTCTCTCAGGTTCACTGTGAGGTGGTGGTTTTTCTCTTACAGGTGTATAACTGAGGGTGTATGAGATGTGCAGATAATCTCAAATTATTACAAAGCTGATTTATTTTAGTAATTCAATATAGAAAAGAGGAAACTGTTATTCATTACACACTGATATTTCAAGTGTTTCTTTTCATTGTGACTCACAGCTAATAAACCCAAAACTCACAAATTAAAACACCAATTAAAAAAAATATATATTGGTCTTCTGGAAAGTGTTTATTTTACTGTATCTGCACTCAATACTTAGTCGAGGCTCCTTTTGCTTTAATTACCGCCTCAATTGGGTGTGGCATGGATGAGATCAGACTGTGGCATGGATGAGATCAGACTGTGGCATGGATGAGATCAGACTGTGGCACTGCTGAGGTGGGATGGAAGCCCAGGTTTTTTTTGACGGTGTCGTTTAGCTCATCTGCAATTTGTGGTCTGGTTTCTCATTTTCCTCTTAATACTGTAGAGATTCTCCATGGGGTTCAGTTCTGGTGAGTTTGCTCCAGTCAAGCACACCAACACTGATTATTTACCCAACTCTTAGTGCTGTGGGCAGGTGCCAAATCCTGCTGGAAAATTAAATCAGCATCTCCATAAATCTGGTCAGCAGAGGGAAGCACGAAGTACTCTAGAACTTCCTGGTAGAAGGCTGTGCTGAGTTTGGACCTGATAAAACACAGTGGACCAACACCAGCAGATGATACGACTCCCCAAACCACCACTGACTGTGCAAACATTACACTGGACCTCCAGCAGCTCAGATTCTGTGCTTCTCCGCTCTTCTTTTTCCCACTGAGCAACAGTCCAGACCTTTTTGTCCTTTGTCCAGGTAAGACACCTCTGACCTTCTGTGTGTCGAGGCTCTTGAAGCACTGACTCCAGCTGCAGTTCACTCTGTGAATCTCCACAAATTCTTGAATCTGCTTCGTTTCATCTTTTTCTACCACATGATTTCATTCCATTCAACTTTAGATAAATGTTCTTGGATCCAGCAGTCTGTGAACAGCAGCTTCTTCAGCGATGACCACCTGGGTCTCATCCTCCATGTGAAGGGGGGGGAAAGGATCGTCTTCTGGACAACTGTTGAGTCAGCAGTCTTTCACCATGATTGTGGAGACTGAACCAGACTGAGACACCATTTAAAGACCTGAGAAACCTGAGCAGGTGTTTGGAGTTAATGAGATGATTAGAGTGAGACATCACGAGTCTCCAATATTCAACTTTCTCACAATATTCTCATTTTCTGATACTCAATTTTGGGTTTTTATCAGCTGTGGATCAAAATGAAAATAAATAAACACTTGAAATACATCAGTGTGTGTGTGTGTGTGTGTGTGTGTGTGTGTGTGTGTGTGTACATCAGTGTGTGTGTGTGTGTGTGTGTGTGTGTGTGATGAATCTATATAATATACCAGTTTCACTTTCTGTATTAAATTACTAAAATCTCCTCTGTACTTCCTGTTATTTATATTTGGCCACAATCATGGGTTTCTATTGGAACTTTTGATGTGAGCTGTAAATGCAGAGTCATGCGGGTATGGTTATGTAATAGTGTGTATACACACACACACACACACACACACACACACACACAGGTGTGCACAGGTCCTATTTTAGATCAGTTGCATAATTCTCTGAAAACAGCTTCTTTAGTGTTTTATGTATTTCTTTCTTTTTCCACAACTAATTCACTAATTAATGAGAATATTCATGTGATAAATACACACCTGACAAAAGATTTATTCTAATCATGTGTGGTGTTTAATAAGTGCCTACACCCTCACATTCTTTTGTTTTGTTCGTGTAACATTTCACATTTTTTCCAAGTGATCAGTTGTGTTTATGTAGTCGGAAAAATGAAAAAGAATTAAAAAAAAATCTATTTTTGTTTTGGTTTGTGATTCTTAATCTTTTGATCTCTTCGGGTTTGCACGCGTCTGCTTTCAAAACGGTTTAAAATCAGCTTTTTAAAACACTACGCTTTTTTTTTTAAACTTGTTTAAAATCTCGCGAGAACTCATGCGCCGTGCGTTCTTTTTAGGGCGCTGTTCAGGTGGAAATCTCGCGGGATCTCGCGCACGGGAGAAGCCGAGTTAGAAAAAAAGTAAGGGAGAGAGGCTGTGTCCCAAATCGAACCGTGTCTCCTTTGTTTTCTTTAAAAAAAAGGCGACCGTGTCCGCATTTTTCTACGGTCGTGGACGTACAAAGGCGGTTAGAGGGTGCAGTGCGGCGGCGGCGGTGATTTGGGACGCGGCCGCGGTCACAGGCGCAGGGAGTTGTCGTGTGTCGGCCTTAAGTTTTCTTTTCCTCCTTCATCTCGCGCTCTCTGGAGAAACAAGTTCAGTGCGTGTGTGTGAGGTCGTTACCGCGGTGAGTGCGGGTTCAGTTCTCGGCGTTTGGAATGAAATGCGGCTGTTTGACTGAATCCGGAGGTAATATCACATTTATACACACAATTATTCTCTCTCTGTGTGTGTGTGTGTGTGTGTGTGTGTGTGTGTGTGTGTGTGTGTGTGTGTGTGTGTGTGTGTGCGCGTGTGCGCACGTTCTTGCTGATTTGTACAGTTTTCGAGCTAAATGTCTTTGTTTGTTTATTAATTGTGAACTATAAAACAGTGCGCTAATGCTAATCACTTTACAGCTAACAATGCTAACTACCACAGAGACGCTGGCTGATTAGCATGCTAGCACTAGCGCGCGCAGCCAGAACTTTAACTTCTTTATTTTAACAATATAGAAACGATAAAAATGCTGAAAGCGTGACATTAAACACATTATTATTATTATTATTGTTGTTATTGTTGTTTATTATGATTATGGTTATTATTATGATTATGGCCGCTTTACGGGCTGCTGATTTTATAGACACCGAGCAGATTAGTGATTCTGTAGATCCGGTAATCACATCACTACTGTAGCTCACTGGTGGTGATGGTGTAGTTCTGGAGGGTTTGGATGGTGATGTTGGTGTAGTAGTTGTTGTTGATGGTGTAGCTGTGGAGATGATGGTGGAGGTGTTGATTGTGTGGTTGTGGTGGTGTAGTTGTTGTTGATGGTGTAGTTGTGGAGTTGGAGGTGGTGGTAGTGTAGTTGTTGATGGTGTAGTTGTGGAGGTGGTGGTGTAGTTGTTGATGGTGTAGTTGTGGTGGTGGTGTATATGTTGATAGTGTGGTGGTGGTGTAGTTGTTGATGGTGTAGTTGTGGAGGTGGTGGTGTAGTTGTTGATAGTGTGGTGGTGGTGTAGTTGTTGGTGTAGTTGTGGTGGTGGTGTAGTTGTTGATGGTGTAGTTGTGGTGGTGGTGGTGTAGTTGTGGTGGTGGTGGTGTAGTTGTTGATGGTGTAGTTGTGGAGGTGGTGGTGGTGTAGTTGTTGATGGTGTAGTTGTGGTGGTGGTGTAGTTGTGGAGGTGGTGGTGTAGTTGTTGATGGTGTAGTTGTTGATGGTGTAGTTGTGGTGGTGGTGGTGGTGGTGGTGTAGTTGTGTTGGAAGTGGTGTAGTAAATGTAGGAGTGTCAGGTTTTATATTTATACATACTAATACTGTTTACCACATACACATTACTCCTTTCTCTCTCACTGTCTGTCTCTCTGTCTTACTGTCTCTCACTGTGTCTCTCTCTCTCTCTCTCTCACTCACTGTGTCTCTTTCCTGTCTCTGTGTCTCACTGTCTTTTTCTTTCTTTCAATGTTTGTCTCCCTCTCCCTCTCTCTCTCTCTCTGTCACTGTCTCGCTGTCTCTCTCACAGACTTTCTTCCTCACTGTCTCTCTTGTTGTCTTTCTCTCTCAATTTGTCTCACTGTCTGTCTCTCTCACTCTTCCGTCTCTTACTGTCTTTTTCAATGTCTTACTGTCTCACACTCTCTCACCGTTCACTCGCACAGCATTTTGGGAGTTCAGCAATTTCTCTCCTACTGCTTTTATTCTCATTAATGAAAGTGAGTGAGTGTTTGTGTGTGTGTGTGTGTGTGTGTGTGTGTGTGTGTGTGTGTGTGTGTGTGTATATATATATATGTATGAATGAACCTTAGTGTCTGTCCGTTTCCTCTTCTGAGGAACCACAGTGTCATGCTGACAGGACAGTAATAATGAAACACGAGACTGAACCGTCTGTCTGTCTCTCTGTGACTCAGGGTCATGTGACTTTCACTCAGATCATGAAATTCACAAACTGACATCAGAAGGCCACTGTGTCTTCCTCACTCACTGTCCCCCACTGTCTCTCTTCTCTCTCTCACTGTCCCCCACTGTCTCTCTCCTCTCTCTCACTGTCCCCCAGTCTCTCTCCTCTCTCTCACTGTCCCCCAGTCTCTCTCCTCTCTCTCACTGTCCCCCAGTGTCTCTCTCCTCTCTCTCACTGTCCCCCACTGTCTCTCTCCTCTCTCTCACTGTCCCCCACTGTCTCTCTCCTCTCCCTCACTGTCCCCCACTGTCTCTCTCCTCTCTCTCACTGTCCCCCACTGTCTCTCTCTTCTCTCTCAATGTCCCCCACTGTCTCTCTTCTCTCTCTCACTGTCCCCCAGTCTCTCTCCTCTCTCTCACTGTCCCCCACTGTCTCTCTCCTCTCTCTCACTGTCCCCCAGTCTCTCTCCTCTCCCTCACTGTCCCCCACTGTCTCTCTCCTCTCTCTCACTGTCCCCCACTGTCTCTCTCTTCTCTCTCAATGTCCCCCACTGTCTCCCTCTCTCTCTCCTCTCCTTCTTTTACTGTCTCTCTTTTCTCATTTACTCACTCACTGTCTCTCTCTCACGCTCTCTCTCTTCCCCTTCTCTTACTGTCTTTTCTCTCACTGTCTCTTACTGTCTCTCTCTCTCTCGCTCTCTCTCTCTCTCTCTCTCTGTGTTGTGCTTGTTGGTTAGATGATTGTCACCTGGCCCTGAGATGTAACCAGGAGATGTGGGTTTATTAATGATGCTGGAGCTCGTTACATTCTCAACTTCAAACCTCCTTCTGTTACAACATTAGTGTACTAATTCAGAGCTACACCAGGCGCGTGTGCGCGCGTGTGTGTGTGTGTGTGTGTGTGTGTTTAGAGTGTGTTCTCTACATCCTATGTGATGGGACAAAGTCTCTAAACTCAGTGAAGAGTCGTGATAACGGAGAAGATCAATGCGTTTCAGGAACATTAGGTCACGATCGCTTCCGTCTCTGATCGGTCCTTCACCTGCTTACACACACACACACACACACATATATATATATATGGTTGAATTCTTGAATCTGATTGGTTAGACGGTGTGGGACGTTTATACACCTGTTTGTATAAATCTTTTATTGCTATAGCGCACATGAAATTGTCATAAGCACTGTCTGGCACTTTAGATCTTTGTCTTGGTTTTGTCTGGTGTTTGGGGGTCTCGGTGTCTGTCTAGTTTGGTGTTTGGGGTCTCTGTATTGTGAGATCTTGGATCTTCTGCTGATGTTTCAGAAGAATGTTGAGTTGATTCATTTCCCCAGGCCGGTACTTCAGTGATGATGATGATGATGAAGGCTGTACTGCTGTGTGTACACACTGATTAGCCGTTATTAGCGCATAGCTAATGAGCCGTATGGGGTTGTTTATTTTTCCACAGCGTGACTGAGTGTGCTGGTTTTGATCCGATCCCCTGACCCGTATCAGTGCTGATAAAGGCTGTCTGTGTTTACCCCCTCACACACACACACACACACACACACCCTGCTGTTCTGAACTTTACACCTGAGTAATATCTCAAAACACGCACACACCGAGTCTCTCTGTAGCCCAAACAGGGGGCGGAGTCACTGTTACCATGCCAACATGTTTTTCCAAGTACAGCATGACCGAGTGTATTATTAATTTAACACCACAGATTCACACTGTTCAAGTTTATTAATAGAAAAATAGAAATGACCTTTAGAGTGTGTGCGTGCGCGCGTGTGTGTGTGCGTGCGCGTGTGTGTGTGCGTGCGCGTGTGCGTGCGCGTGTGCGTGCGCGTGCGTGTGTGCGTGCGCGTGTGTGTGTGCGTGCGCGTGTGTGCGTGCGCGTGTGTGCGTGCGCGCGTGTGTGTGTGTGTGTGTGTACACACGCACGTGTGCTGAAATGTCACAGGGAAGATCTTTTCTCGTCCAGGGAATGTTGCAGGAAATTCCTTTAATAGACTTCTTACAGAAATCCTTTCCTGATACACGCACGCACACACACACACACACACACACACACACACACGCATGCGCACATCAGGTTGCCTTAAAATTAGCTGCTTGAGAAAAGTGTATGTTGCTTTTATGAAAAATTATACACCCACAGTTTCTCTTTTCTCCCTCTAACTATTATTGCCGACAGTATTGTGTGTGTGTGTGTGTGTGTGTTGTGTTGTGTTGTGTAGGTAAAGCAGTGTGTGGTAGCTGAGGGCCATTGCCATATCACACCACCTACCAGGATTACCATGGCAACACACTCCCACATGCGTACACACAACCATCTCAAAACATCAATCCCAAAAATCACCTCTCATCCTCTTTTTTTTTTTTCTACTCTTCCTCTTTCATCTCTTTCTTTTTTTCTTTCATTCACTCTTGCTTTCTTTTTCTCACTCAAACTGTTTTTTTTTCTTTTTCTTTGATTTGCCCCTCCCTCTCCCTCTCTCTTTCTCTTTCTCTTTTTTTCCTGTCTACATATGGAAACACCCGTGAGAGTTTATCAGACGTGACAGTGTGTTGCCTAGTGACCGTCTCTTAGCTACAACACACCGGTCAGTGATATTGAAGGTGTGTGTGTGTGTGTGTGTGTGTGGTGCTCAGGTTTGATGTTGGTGTGTGAGGTGTTTAATAACCTGTTGCTGTTGTAGATCAGAGTGTTTTTATCCGTTTAGGGTAACGCAGCAGGCCGGTGAGGCTGTGAGAGTGACGCGAGTGCGCTGAAACAGAAACAGTCTTTCGTTATTCTCTGAGCCGATGCAGGAATTTCCCTCCTCAGGAATGTTGTTTGCCTTAAGCAGCGGCCCGCTTGCATTTTCAGACCATGAGACTCGCAGGACGTCTGGAGGGGTGTGTGTGTGTGTGTGTGTGTGTGTGTGTGTGTGTTTCATTACAGCAGTCTTCCTCTGGCTGTTCCTCTGCAGTTTTCCTGGATTGTGTCCCTGTAGCTATGAAATCGTGTGTGTGTGTGTGTGTGTGTGTGTGTGTGTGTGTGTGTGAGAGCGGAGCATAGTCTGGATTTTGCACTTATGTTCCAGTATGTTGGAGCGATTCTGACTCTGTGAATCAGTGTTGGTTATATAGGAAGGGACTGACTCGGTGTCGGATGTGCAGGAGCGACTCTGACTCGGTGAATCGGTGCCTGGTATGCAGGAGCGACTCTGACTCTGTGAATCGGTGCCTGGTATGCAGGAGCGACTCTGACTCGGTGAATCGGTGCCTGGTATGCAGGAGCGACTCTGACTCGGTGAATCAGTGCATGGTTTGCAGGAGCGACTCTGACTCGGTGAATCGGTGCATGGTTTGCAGGAGCGACTCTGACTCGGTGAATCGGCGCCTGGTATGCAGGAGCGACTCTGACTCGGTGAATCGGTGCCTGGTATGCAGGAGCGACTCTGACTCGGTGAATCGGTGCCTGGTATGCAGGAGCGACTCTGACTGTGCAGTGTTGCATGTGCAGGAGTGACTCTGTTAGTCAATACTGACTCAGTGTTTAATTGACTCTGTCTCGTCTCTTTTCTTCTCAGATCCTGACGAGATCCAGGCCGATGGTGACTCTGAGCCGAGACGAGCCTCACCACCATGTCCTAACACCCCGCCCTCTCCTTTAAAAGCCCCACCCCTTCCTCCCTCCACATCCTGTCCCCCTTCTCCCCCGTCCTCGTCTTCTCCGAGTTCCAGCGTTCCTTACAGAGAGATGAGTCTGAATCCTCACCAGACCCAGGACTCGGAGCGGGATCTTCCCTCCTCCTCTTCCTCCTCCTCCTCCTCGGTCAGGAAGACGCCAAAAAAGCGGGGCATCTCGCTCCGGTCGCTCTTTCGCAGACGGCGTTTGGACACAAAGTCACGTAAACCGCGGACGTCGGCGGGCGGCGTGGACGGCATCGCTAGCGTCGACAGTGTCGTCCAGGCAGAGATGCAACAGCAACAGCAACAGGAAGTAGCGTCCACATCGTCCTCCACGTCCTCCGCATCGTCAGAGTTCCTGGAATGTCCCCTGTGTCTGCTGCGCCACGCCCGAGATCGCTTCCCCGACATCATGACGTGTCACCATCGCTCGTGCGCCGACTGTCTGAGGCAGTACCTGCGCATCGAGATCTCGGAGAGCCGTGTGAACATCAGCTGCCCCGAGTGCTCCGAGCGCTTCAACCCCCACGACATCCGCATGATCCTCGGAGACCGCGTCCTCATGGACAAGTACGAGGAGTTCATGCTCCGCAGGTGGCTCGCTGCTGACCCCGACTGCCGCTGGTGCCCCGCCCCCGACTGCGGGTAATGCTCACTTACGTGTGTGTGTGTGTGTGTGTGTGTGTGTGTGTGTGTGAGAGAGAGCTTGTGAAAACTTCCTCTTAATGTTCTCAAATCCGAGGGGTTTTAAAACCATTCTGATCAATCTGCATTAGAACTGCACTTTACAATAACTGACACACACACTCCGTGACGTCATGACGACACACATCCCGGGTGCTGAGCCGAGTGATTCCCAGAGAGAGGCGGAGTCAGGAATCAGAGTTCAGATGAAATTCCTGACGGATTTCCTGCTGGGCTCTTCGAACTGATCAAGCAGAATGCAGCCGCGTTTGTTAACCTGCCGATTCCTCCAACAGGGGTGTGTGTGTGTGTGTGTGTGTGTGTGTGTGTGTGTGTGAGAGACAGAGAGGGGGAGAGAGAGAGACAGAGAGAGTGTCGAACCATAACCTGTAATCAGCTGTGCACTAATGCTGAGATGTTATTGGGACAGAGCCGGTGGTTGATATTACCTTCGACCCGTCTCCATGGCACTGTTTGTTTTCTCACAGCTATCAGCGTTAACGTTTATGCTAACATCCTGTTGCTATGAGTCTGGATTTCCATCGGCCGTGAGCGCTAGTGTTTATTTTCCACTTTTCCACAATAACAAAGAACGGCGTGTGTGCGTGCGTGCGTGCGTGTGTGCGTGTGTGTGAGCGATAAAATAATAGTTAGATATTTACAAGCCAGATGGTGTGTGTGTGTGTGTGTGTGTGTGTGTGTTGCGTGCGTGCGTGCGTGCGTGCGTGCGTGCGTGCGTGCGTGCGTGCGTGCGTGCGTGTGTGTGTGAGTGAGCGATAAAATAATAGTTAGATATTTACAAGCCAGATGGTGTGTGTGTGTGTGTGTGTGCGCTCCCTGTAATGATACAGTGCCCATGCAGCACTGAAAGTTAAATGACTTGCTCAAGAGCCCCAAAAGTGTCAGTTTGTGAAGATGGGAATTAAACCCGGACCTGAATCACTCCCACTGTTGGATTTGTTGTTCTGTTAAGGGGAAAAGGCTGCACGTGTCAAACGTTGACTCCTGTTGTGCGTTTCAGGTACGCAGTGATCGCGTTCGGATGCGCAAGCTGCCCCAAGATCATGTGTGGACGTGAGGGATGTGGGACGGAGTTCTGTTATCACTGTAAACAGCTGTGGCACCCGAACCAGACCTGTGACGCAGCCAGACAGCAACGAGCTCACAGTCTGAGACTGAGACCCTTCAGATCTTCCTCACTCAGCTACAGCCAGGAGAGTGGTGCTGCAGGTAACACACACACACACACACACACACACACACACACACACACACACACACACACACACACACACTCACACTCAGCTACAGCCAGGAGAGTGGTGCTGCAGGTAACACACACACACACACACTCACACTCAGCTACAGCCAGGAGAGTGGTGCTGCAGGTAACACACACACACACACACACACACACACTCACTCAGCTACAGCCAGGAGAGTGGTGCTGCAGGTCACACACACACACACACACACACACACACACACACACACACTCAGCTACAGCCAGGAGAGTGGTGCTGCAGGTAACACACACACACACACACGAGTAGCAAGACCTCATACTTAAGAAATGTTAATGTATAAAACATAGCCACATCACTGTAACTGTGTGTGTGTGTGTGTGTGTGTGTAGCAGACGATATAAAGCCCTGTCCTCGCTGCGCTGCTTACATCATAAAGATGAACGACGGAAGCTGCAATCACATGACCTGCGCTGTCTGTGGCTGTGAGTTCTGCTGGCTCTGCATGAAGGAGATCTCTGACTTGCACTACTTAAGGTAAACACACACACACACACACACACACAGGCTCTTACACTCACACTGTCACACACACATGCTCACACAAAATCACACACACTCATAAACTGCCATAGACCCTCACATCCCCTCAGGAAAACCTCTGTCCAAATACTTATGAGCCTGTTTGTAATTGGGTGAGCAGGTTGTTGTTGTTGTTGCCATGGTAATTTATTATTATTATAATTTTTTTTTTTATAGTCCCTCAGGTTGCACGTTTTGGGGTAAGAAGCCATGGAGCAGGAAAAAGAAGATCCTGTGGCAGTTGGGAACGCTGGTCGGAGCTCCGATCGGAATCGCGCTGATCGCCGGCATCGCCATCCCGGCCATGATCATCGGGATCCCGGTGTACGTGGGCAGGAAGGTACGCCTCACCCTTACGCTCTTTCAGTCATGTGACCTGATGTGATCTTTACAACCAATCAGCACTTGAGTTATAGTCCATTCTCACGTACGGGGTCCTGACGTGTTTGTGGTCGAGGCTAATTCCTGCATGTAGAATGGGTCGACCAGGGGATCGGAATGATCTGCACCAGGATTGTTCAGATCGGATTATCTCTGTCTCGAGGAAACGTTTCGGTGTTAATCAGAAACGTCTGGCGCCCGCAGACACGAACGAAATCTGTGCTATTTGAGCAATGTTACACTCTGCTCTGACCACATGACACAGCAGATAGTGGTAGTACAGGCGGGCGGTTGCCATGGTAACCAGGTTTTGTGACTAGCGGGGGGAGTGAGATGTGTGATCTTTATAAATGTTGATTTTTAAACTACATATACATCAAAAACCACGGTGAGGAAATGAGGACCAATATCTGCCCAAAAATAATCGGACACCTGACTTTTCCCAAAACTGTTCCACAAAAGTGAACAAATCCAGCTCCATGAAGATCTGCTTTCCATGGGTTTGGAGGTATGTGAAAGATCTCCTGCTGTAGAGCTTTTTCACACTGACTGCACCCCAGGTCTCCTCACCTTCTCACCTCCATCAGTACCTGACTTTACTAACACCCATGTAGCTGAAGGAATCTACACAAATCTCCATAAAATCTAGTGGAACATCTTCCCAGAAGAGTGGAGCTCATTATAACAGCACATGGAAACTAAATGTGGAATGAGATGTTCATGAAGATGGTTTGTGTCCACACACTTTTGGCCGTATCGGGTATCTAATTGTAAAGTAGATTCTTTAAATGCATTTGTTATTATATAATAGAATTTATGTTCTACACACACACACACACACACACACACACACACACACACACACACACACACAGGTCTGGATCGTCACTGGTCTTCCGATATGGTATCGTTTCCATAGAAACAGCTTTTCTCTTTTCTTTTTATCATCAATAACAGCACTTCACACGTGTGTGTGAGTGTGTGAGTGTGTGAGTGTGTGAGTGTGTGAGTGTGTGTGTGTGTGTGAACTTACTCCTCCACATTCTGCTTCTTGACTGAGATTCCGCCCCAGATATTTGTGTTTGTGTATTTCGCTCATCATCAAGATAACTGCCAGCTTCCTGGATTCCTCAGAGGTCACAGTTCTCTGGATCACATTCTTCTGCGTTCTTTCTTCACGTAGTTTTGTTTTTAGTTCGTTCCCTCGTCGAACACGATGTTCCTTTAGTTCTATATTTATTTTAAACCTGATTTCGAGGAAACTCGCGTATTGTCGGTGTTGATCCATTAAAACGTATACACTGATAAGAAATAACATTCTGATGACGTTCTAACATCCTGACATGACGTAACACGGGCATTATAACACTCTGAGTGGTGAAGTGAAGAACACTGATCTTCATCATGGCTCCTGTTAGTGTGTGGATTTATTATCAGGCAGCAGGTGAACATTTTGTGCTCAAAGTTGATGTTAGAAGCAGAAAAATGAGCGTAAGGATTTGAGCGAGTTTGACGTTATTGTGACGTCTAGACGTCTGGGTCAGAGCGTCTCCAACACTGCAGCTCTTGTGGGATGTTCCTGGTCTGCAGTGGTCAGAATCTATCAAAAGTGCTCCAAGGAGGAACAGTGGTGAACCGGCGACAGGGTCGTGGGGGACGAGGATCATTGATGCTCAAACTGCTGAAGTTCATGTTGTTAATGATCGACGGGTCACGACTGTTTTAGCAGCAGAACACAATATTAGGCAGATGGTCATAATGTTATGGCTGATTTTGTGTTTTATTGGATTTATAAAAAAAACTCTCACCGTCTGTTCCCGACGTTCCTCCACAGATCCACAGCCGCTATGAAGGAAAGGAAATCTCGAAGCACAAGAGGAACCTGGTGATCGCCGGAGGAGTCACGCTGTCCGTCATCGTCTCGCCCGTGGTGGCCGCAGTAACCGTCGGTGAGCGAGTTCGAAAAGAGCGATAAGTATTAGACCCGTAATGATTCTCTACTCGAGTCTGTTCTGTACGGCAGCGATACGACTGCGTTCAGCACAGGGAATTATCTAACGTTTGGATTAGACGCAGGAACTTTACGTCTCTTTTTTTAAACCGTAGATAATTAATTCGGTTTCTATAGCAACACCTTACTGTATTTACACGTATGGATATGTTTGAAACGCGTCAGCGACGTTTAGGTGAAATTAGCCTGTACGCAGAGAAGACACTGTTTATTAATATCGTGTGTGTGTGTGTGTGTGTGTGTGTGTGTGTGTGTGTGTGTGTGTGTGTGCACACAGGTATCGGAGTGCCCATAATGCTGGCCTACGTGTACGGCGTGGTTCCGATCTCTCTGTGTCGCAGTGGAGGCTGCGGCGTGTCTGCGGGGAACGGGAAAGGAGTGCGCATCGAGTTCGACGACGAGAACGACATGAACGTGGGGGGAGGAGCAGCAGTGACGGGTCAGTGTCTGAGCGAGTGTCCCTCAGTGGGCTCCTCACTCTACATCTACTCCGTCCTGTACAGAGCGAGTGTCTCCATTCTTTCATATGAGACTAAGTTGGTCTCTCTCTCATTGTCTGGCTCTCTTATTTACCCCACTGTGTCCCATTTACCCCCCCTCTCACCCCTCTCTTTCTCTCTCTCTTTCTCTCTCTCAGAATGTTTTGTTCCTAATACTCAAGAATCTGTGTAAGCAATTGTGTTCTACACGTCTCTCATTATTCTCTTCATCCTCATCGTCCCCATCATGGAGTCGTGCCTTGCTGTAGGACAGGAGACGTACTGCTGAGAATCAGTCTTGTAGTAGATTGAGTACGCTGCTCTTTTTTGTGTAGTGTTGACGTGTGTGTGTGTGTGTGTGTGTATGTGCGTGTGCAGACAGTACGTCGGTGGCAGAGACGAGGCAGAACGCAAGTATCGGGGGCAGTGTTGGGGGTCTGACTGGTTCCCTCAGTGCCAGTGGGAGTCACATGGAGCGAATCGGAGCCATGAGGGACAACGTGAGCGAAAACGCCAGCACCATGGCACTGACAGGAAGTTTATCAGGAAGTACCGTGGGCCACTGTTTTAACAGGTATCTCACACACAATCACCACTGACACACACTCACTCACTCACTCACCACACACTCACCGCTGACACATACTGACTCACCATACACTCGTTCACCACTGACACACTCACCACTGACACACACTCGCTCACGACTCACTTAGCACACACTTGCTCTCTCACCCACTCACTATCCACTCACCACTGACACTTGCTCACCCATTGACACACCACACATATTTACCACTTTCACCAAGCCCCCCCCACCCCCTCTCTCTTTTGGATTTGCCCTCTGTCTGATTTAACCCCGCCCTCTCTGTTTGATTTACCACTCTCAATTAATATACTTTTTACCCCAGTCTGACTCTCCCCTGCCCAGAGTGAACCTCAAATTAGGTGAAATATCACGCGTATATCTCCAGCTGCCCCCTACTGGTCAATATCCACATTATCACATGACCTGTTTCCTAAACCCAAATTCTACTTAGTTGAGCTAACGAAGCTTTTTAGATGTTACAGACACACACACACACACACACACACACACACACACACACTCTCTCTGTCACAGGATGTTTTGTTTATTCATCATCTCTGTGTGTGTGTGTGTGTGTGTGTGTGTGTGTGTAGGTTGGAGGTTCAGGCGGACGTACAGAAGGAGCGCTGCAGTCTGAGTGGAGAGTCTGGGACGGTCAGTCTGGGGACAATCAGTGATAATGCGAGTACCAAAGCCATGGCTGGATCCATTCTTAATGCCTACATGCCCCTGGACAGGTGAGGAACCGGGGCAGGGGTGGATCTGCCCCTCCTTATACACCCTCATCTCCAGCACAGGGGGAGTTAAAGGCAGTGTGTGTCAGAGTATTGTGACTATAGACGTGTGTGTGTGTGTGTGTGTGTGTGATGGCCTAGTGGCTAAGGCTTTGGATTTGAAAGTTAGGAGTTCAAATTCCAGCCACACCAAAGTGCCACTCTGGGGCCCCTGAGTAAGGCCCTTAACATTAGAGCTACAGTGTTGTGTGAACGAGATGTAAAGTGTGTGTGTGTGTGTGTGTGTGTGTGTGTGTGTGTGCGTGTGCAGAGAGAGCAGCAGTATGGAGGTGCAGGTGGACGTGGAGTCGAAACTCGGGAAGCTCCGTCACCACAGCGGCAGCAGCAGCATGGAGGAGGGAAGCACCGGTGGCCGGGGCGTCTGCCCTTCCACCTGCCCCCACGAGGGCAAATACGGCTCGGGGAAGAAGAGCAAAGGAAAGATGCGCAAGAAGACGGGCGGCACAAAGATCAACGAGACGCGGGAGGACATGGACGCTCAGCTGCTGGAGCAGCGCAGCACCAACTCGAGCGAGTTCGACTCTCCGTCTCTGAGCGGCAGCCTGCCCTCCGTCGCCGACTCGCACTGCAGCCACTTCTCCGAGTTCAGCTGCTCCGACCTGGACGCCGCCTCGCGACCCCCCGTGGCCATCAGCCCCCTGCCTGAGGTGGAGAACGACCGGCTGGAGCACGGCCCCGCCCCTGCGGCCCGCCCACTTAGCTCCGCCTCCCTCAGCCCAGAGAGCTCGCCTAAAGAACGCAATAACAACGCTGCTCCCGAGCCGAGCGCTCTGCCGCGCAACGTCTGTATTCAGACTGAGATATAGCGCTTCAGCTAAACCCCACGCTAGCTTTCAGTCCTCACACACACACTCACACACACTCACACACACACAAAGATTTTATATAATAATTAAAAAAGATTTCTAGAAGTTTCTCCACTAGTCATTTTCAGGCGTGAGGAGGACGATGGTGGTGGTGATGAAGACAGGAAGTGACTGCAGGTTTATTGAGGTCTAGTGGATGTTCAGCAGGTGACTGACGTGACGACGACGATGATGATGAAGATGTAACTGATGATCACACGGATGCCTCTATTCCATCTGTGACCGCGGGTTTTCTCCTCGCGGAACCACCGAGTGTTTCAGATCATGTGCCGATCTTCAGCCGCCGTATCCTATCAGGGCCACGCCCACCGACCCGCCTTCATTCTCCACGCGCCAATCCGTAACCTTCACGTCACAATTATACGGCGGTCGCTACAACGACTCCTAAAGTATTATTTATGATTGTTGTCATGGAAACAGTGCCCCCACTCGATCTTTTAGATCCGCCTTCCCGCGCAAAACAAACAAACAAAAAAATCTAGGTATTAAAAACCGAAAGCTGTTTTTTGTGATGGAAACGTCAAAAAACGTGTTTCATTCTTTTCTGGGTGACGTTTAAATGGTCCTCCTGAGAAAAGCAGGTCCCTCAAAGGGTTCATCAAAGGTTTTCTTCAAGCGTCCTCACATGTTGTTTAAACCCTCCTCAGTGGCTTCCTCAGAGGATCCACCTGGGACGCTTTCTGCTGAGGAACCAAACCAAAGAGCTTTTTCTCTCTCTACTGCTCATTTTTTAAAAAATATTCAGTATTTCCTGATGAAGACCTGATTATCGGCACATGTGCGTACACACACACACACACACACACACACACACACACTCTTTTACAGGCTCGGTTCTATCTGTGGTTGGAAGATTTTTATTATTTGTATCTTTGAGCTGTGTGTGAGAAGGTGGAGACGTTGCGGAGACGTTGACTGTGTTTCCTCATAGGGACCAGCAGGAGGATGTTAATAATCTGAGCAGATTGTTTTTGTTTTTTTTCTGTTCTGTTGCAATAATTATTATTGTAAATGATATTTTTTGTCTTTTCTTGTTTGAAGGTTCTTTTAGTTTCATGTTTTTCTCTTTTATTTTCCGTTTTTGGGAAAAGGTCGTTATGTGGAAGCTCTGTGTGAGGGGGCTGATACCTACACCCCCCACCCCACACACACACACACACACACACACACACACACATGTTCAGGTGGAACACGATTAATACGTGATTCTGGGTTCGTACCCGTGTGGACTCTTGGTGCCTTTTTGACTTATAAAAGAAGCTGTTTGAGTTTCTCGTCCCTTCGTTCTGTCTTTCAGAATTAAAAATAAAGAGAATTAAAGCCTAATCTGCTGTACTGATGTCTCACGATGTCACTTCCTGTTTACTTTTTTTTTTCTTCCTTTTACTAAATGTAAATTGTTTGTTTTTAGTTTCGGTTTGAAACACACACCCTGTTCATTATACAGGTCACATGTTCCCTGTGGGCGTGTCCCAAACCGCAAGCATGTTCTCAATTTCTAGGCCAGATGTTGGCTGTGGGCGTGTCCCAACCCGCTCCCTGTAACCGATGAAAGAACTCCGACTCGGTTCTGTTTTTCAGAAAGCTTTATTTATCATTTTCTCGCGATATTTACAGCATGGATTCGTTTCTCTCAGCATGCATTCGCTCACGCCGGAAATCATGACATCAGATTTTTGCATCTTTTTATTGCATAAGTAACTGTGAGGATTTCAAGTTTAAATATAAAAACCTGTATTGGGTGGCATTGTGTTCACGTGTTCACGTGTTCGCCGACACATCTGCAGATTTTCAGGCAGCAAGCAAACTCCGAGCAGCGACTCTCAGACAACTCCAGCAGAGCAGCGAGTCTCGGACAAGCAATATGTCTCACAGCTGTGAGTCTAAGATGAGCAACTTGGACCAGCAAGGAGTCTCAGAATAGACCTGCAAGTCTCCGACAGGAGCCGGGATTCTGCTGGACTGAGATTCCACAGGGAACTCTGGGATTCTGTAGACGAGAGGTTTCTCCAGGGATCAAGGAGGTTTCTATGGGGGTTTCAGAAGGACTGGGTTTCTACAGGAGTAGCTCAGTGGTTAAGACCTTGGACGTCTAAGCAGTGGGTTGAGTTCAAATCCCAGCATCATCAAGCTTCTGCTGTTGGGGCCCTTGAGCAAGGCCCCTAACCCTCAATTGCTGTTAAATATATTTATATATATATATAAAAAGAAAAAAAATTGTAAGCCACATTCCATAATTTTAATGTAAATAAATTTCCGATTGGAAAGCCTTGAGTTTCATTGGGCCCTTGAGCAAGGCCCCTGACCCTCATTGCTTAGTGTATAAATAAGCTTTTTATTTGTAAGTCTCTCTGGTTGAGGACGTTACCCGCGCTGTGAATGGACAGAGGTTTATACTCCATTAGCTCTGATTAGAGAGAAACCACATGGGTTCTAATATTGGCACCGTTCACTCGCCCCGACTCGCTGCTCTAAAGCTCCTGCACTTAGAACACACACACACACACACACACACACACGGGT
>MU592027.1:422971-427971 GCA_024362625.1 Silurus asotus | reverse complement strand
ATGGTGTATGAGTGTGATTGTGAATATGATGGTGTATATGATGGTGTATGTGAGTCTGTGGTGAGTGTGATGGTGTATGTGAGTCTGTGGTGGTGAGGGTAATGGTGTATATGAGTGTGATGGTGAGTGTGATGGTGTATATGAGTGTGATGGTGTATATGAGTGTGATGGTGAGTCTGTGGTGGTGAGGGTGATGGTGTATGTGAGTCTGTGGTGAGTGTGATGGTGTATGTGAGTCTGTGGTGGTGAGGGTGATGGTGTATGTGAGTGTGATGGTGTATATGAGTGTGATGGTGTATATGAGTGTGATGGTGAGTCTGTGGTGGTGAGGGTGATGCTGTATGTGAGTGTCATGGTGAGTGTGATGGTGTATGTAAGTGTGATGGTGAATATGATGGTGGTGTGATGGTGTATGTGAGTGTGATGGTGCATGTGAGTGTGTGGTGATGACTGTAATGGTAAGTGTGATAGTGTATAAGTGTGACTTTGACTGTGAGTATGATGGTGTATGTGAGTGTGATGATGAACGTGAATGTGATGGTGTATATGAGTGTGATGGTGTATGTGAGCGTGATGGTGTGTGAGTGTGATGGTGTATGAGTGTGATGGTGTATGTGAATGTGATGGTGTGTGAGTGTGATGGTGTATGTGAGTGTGATGGTGTATGAGTGTGATGGTGTATGTGAGTGTGAGTGTGATGGTGTATGAGTGTGATGGTGTATGTGAGTGTGTTGGTGTATGAGTGTGATGGTGTATGTGAGTGTGATGGTGTAAGTGAGTGTGATGGTGTATGTGAGTGTGATGGTGTATGAGTGTGATGGTGTATGTGAGTGTGAGTGTGTATGTGAATGTGATGGTGTATGTGATGGTGTATGAGTGTGATGGTGTATGTGAGTGTGATGGTGTATGTAAATGTGATGGTGTATGAGTGTGATGGTGTATGTGAGTGTAAGTGTGATGATGTATGTGAATGTGATGGTGTATGAGTGTGATAGTGTATGTGAGTGTGATAGTTTATGAGTGTGATGGTGTATGTGAGTGTGATGGTGTATGTGAATGTGATGGTGTATGTGAATGTGATGGTGTATGAGTTTGATGGTGTATGTGAGTGTGATGGTGTATGAGTGTGATGGTGTATGTGAGTGTGTGATGGTGTATGAGTGTGATGGTGTATGTGAGTGTGAGTGTGATGATGTATGTGAGTGTGATGGTGTATGAGTGTGAGTGTGATGGTGTATGTAAGTGTGATGGTGTATGTGAATGTGATGGTGTATGAGTTTGATGGTGTATGTGAGTGTGATGGTGTATGAGTGTGATGGTGTATGTGAGTGTGATGGTGTAAGTGAGTGTGATGGTGTATGTGAGTGTGATGGTGTATGAGTGTGATGGTGTATGTGAGTGTGAGTGTGATGGTGTATGAGTGTGATGGTGTGTATGAGTGTGATGGTGTATGTGAGTGTGAGTGTGATGG
Organism: Silurus asotus; assembly: GCA_024362625.1. Lineage (NCBI taxonomy): Eukaryota > Metazoa > Chordata > Actinopteri > Siluriformes > Siluridae > Silurus > Silurus asotus. Next base: position 426,500 of record MU592027.1, on the reverse strand, counting down.
TGTATGAGTGTGATGGTGTTTGTGAGTGTGAGTGTGATGGTGTATGAGTGTGATGGTGTATGTGAGTGTGAGTGTGATGGTGTATGAGTGTGATGGTGTTTGTGAGTGTGAGTGTGTGGTGATGACTGTAATGGTAAGTGTGATAGTGTATAAGTGTGACTTTGACTGTGAGTATGATGGTGTATGTGAGTGTGATGGTGTATGTGAATGTAATGGTGTATGTGAGTGTGATGCTGTATGTGAGTGTGATGGTGTATGAGTGTGATGGTGTATGTGAGTGTAAGTGTGATGATGTATGTGAATGTGATGGTGTATGAGTGTGATGGTGTATGTGAGTGTGATGGTTTATGAGTGTGATGGTGTATGTGAATGTGATGGTGTATGAGTGTGATGGTGTATGTGAGTGTGAGTGTGATGGTGTATGTGAATGTGATGGTGTATGAGTGTGAGTGTGATGGTGTATGTAAGTGTGATGGTGTATGTGATGGTGTATGAGTGTGATGGTGTATGTGAGTGTAAGTGTGATGATGTATGTGAATGTGATGGTGTATGAGTGTGATGGTGTATGTGAGTGTGATGGTTTATGAGTGTGATGGTGTATGTGAATGTGATGGTGTATGAGTGTGATGGTGTATGTAAGTGTGAGTGTGATGGTGTATGTGAATGTGATGGTGTATGAGTGTGAGTGTGATGGTGTATGTAAGTGTGATGGTGTATGTGATGGTGTATGAGTTTGATGGTGTATGTGAGTGTGAGTGTGATGGTGTATGTAAATGTGATGGTGTATGAGTGTGATGGTGTATGTGAGTGTGAGTGTGATGATGTATGTGAATGTGATGGTGTATGAGTGTGATGGTGTATGTGAATGTGATGGTGTATGAGTGTGAGTGTGATGGTGTATGTAAGTGTGATGGTGTATGTGAATGTGATGGTGTATGAGTTTGATGGTGTATGTGAGTGTGAGTGTGATGGTGTATGAGTGTGATGGTGTATGTGAATGTGATGGTGTATGAGTGTGATGGTGTATGTGAGTGTGAGTGTGATGGTGTATGAATGTGGTGTATGAGTGTGATGGTGTATGAGTGTGATGGTGTATGTGAGTGTGAGGGTGTATGAGAGTGTGAGGGTGTATGAGAGTGTGAGGGTGTGTGAGTGTGATTGTGAGTATGATAGTGTATGCGAGTGTGATAGTGTATGTGAGTGTGTGTGATGGATGGTGACAGAGGAAGTTGGTTTTTGAGGATAATGGAATTTGATGATGGTAAGATTTAACATTGGTGTTAGATGCTGGTTAAATGTGTTTGAAGGAGGAAACTGGTATTCAATGTGAAAGTGCCAAATGCACCAGAAGAGGATGTAGAAGTAACTCAGTGAGATGAGGTGATTCAGTGTTTCTCTGTAAAACAATGATGAAGTTCTCAGAACAGGTGTATTTGTGTGTGTGTGTGTGTGTGTGTGTGTGTGTGTGTGTGTGTGTGTGTGTGTGTGTGTGTGAGTGATAAGGACTAACCCTTCTGCTGTTCGGCTCTGGCTGCTCGTGCCTGGAGAGCCTCAGCGCTTGGTTCTTCATTTCGGTGCTGCTGTGCTGAAATGGGAACATTAGGAATCGCTGGAAGTTTCTCTCTCCAGTCAGGACCATCCTGCTCTATTAGCTGCTTTGTGATTCTGATGAGGAACACAAAAACAAAAATCCTCAAATCCATAATCTCCACCTAAACACTGATTACCTCGAGTGAAAAGACCTCCAAGCCAGAGATTTCTTATCTGTGTTCTTATCTGTGTATAGAGTGGGGAGTGTTGAAGAGTGTTGGTGTTTGTTTGGGAGTGTTGGAGAGTGTTGGTGTTTGTTAATAAGTGCTGGTGGTTGTTGAAGAGCATTGGTGTTTGTTGGAGAGTGTTGGTGATTGGGAGTAATGGAGAGTGTTGGTGTTTGGGAGTGATAGAGAGTGTTGGTGTTTGTTGAAGATTGTTGGTCGTTTTTGGAGAGAGCTGGTGTTTGTTGGAGAGAGGTGGTGTTTGTTAAAGAGTGCTGGTGTTTGTTGGAGAGCGGTGGTGTTTGTTGGAAAATGTTGGTGTTTGTTTGGGAGTGTTGGTGTTTAAAGATTGTTGGTTGTTTTTGGAGAGTGTTAGTGTTAGTGTTTGTTGGAGAGTGCTGATGTTTGTTGGAGAGTGCTGGTATTTGTTGGAGAGCGTTGGTGTTTGTTGGTAAGTGTCTTTTGGTTAACTAGGGTGTAAGGGTGTTTATAAGGATAACACTAGTGTGTAATAGTATGTTGTTGGACCTTGTGGGTGGTGTTAACATTTACTAAGTGATTTTTCTAGTGTTGATGTTGGTGTCTGACTAAAAAAATTGGTAGTTGTTGGTGTTTGGTTATTGATTATTATTGATATTTGATAGTAAATATTGTCAATTGTAAATTTTGAACTTGGAAAAAAAGACATTGTTGGTGTTTTAGAGTTTACAATAGTGTTTATTGTTAAATACAGTATAAGACTTTTATGGTGATTAATGGTGTTTGTTTTTATGGTTAACAAGTATTTAAAGGTAAAGAATGGGTTTTATGGTGTAGAAATACCTGTTGTCTTTTTACTGCTTCAGTAATATTTGATAGGAACTTTGGTAAAAATGTAGTGTTGGTGGTGTTTATGTGGCTAATATCAGTATTTTATGGTGTTTTCATATACAGCTGTAGTATTTAATGCATTAATTGATGTGATCAGTGGTGTTTTTTCACACCCCTCCATATTGTACCTGTTTACACTGTCATAAGCCGCCTGCATGCTGGAGTCAATCTGCAGGACGGTTTTGTAATCTACATACGCCTTCTTGTAGCGCTCCAGAGCCTCATAGGCCATCGCCCTGCGGAGGAGGGGCTTCAGAGAGAAGGGGCGGAGCTCCAGAGCACTGAGAATTTAATTGGATAAAAAAAGGGATCAGAACTAATCTGCGTGTCACCAGTGCAAATAGATCCACAGACAATGAACACACACACACACACACACACACATACACACACACACACACACACACACACATACACACACACACACACACACACACATACACCAGGATGTAAAACTGTGACAGAAAAAATTTCACGCTTAATACGTATTTATAGAATTAATTGTATTATACATTTACATTTACAAAACAGTGTCCAAAATATTATACAATATCATTTATTATGTACTCAACTATTTACCTCTTTATGTGTTTATTTTAGTAACAACAAAAAAACATCAATATAATAGTAATCCTAAATCCTAAATCCAGACAAAGTGGTAACAAAAAGTCTGAGAGCAAGAGTGAAAACGCTTCTATTTTACTTTTTTTTCTAATTAAATGGAATTGTATGATTGGAATCGTAAGGTGGCAAGTCAAAGTGTCAGAGCGAGTCAGAGCAGGGTGTATTTGGCGAGTAAAGAGCAGGGTGTATTTGGCGAGTCAGAGCAGGGTGTAGGTGGCGAGTCAGTGGCGAGTCAGAGCAGGGTGTATTTGGAGAGTCAGAGCAGGATGCAGGTGGCAAGT
>MU592027.1:405471-417971 GCA_024362625.1 Silurus asotus | reverse complement strand
TATTTTATAATAAAAAACAATTATTTAGTTTGCGTTTATTTAGAATGTAATTCTACAGTATTGTTATTAATAAAAAATTATTTTATAAATGTATTATTTTTCTTATAGGTTTATGTTTGTGTGTTAAACATACAATAATACATCCTGCTGCATTAGTATTCTGTGTGTGTGTGTGTGTGTGTGTGTGTGTGTGTGTGTTCTTCCTCGACATGCTGTAACCTGTGGAGCAGTGGTATGAAGAGACTCTTTCCTGTATCTCTATAAAAAAATCCCAGAAGTCACAGAGGACTTTATGAACAACAGCAGAAAAGTGATTCAGAGATTTTTTTCTTTTCACAAAACTGTATTTCAGGATTTCACTCATACACACGTATTTACAATCTCACAAAAATTCAAGGAAAAAAAAAATGCAAAAAGAAGTGAAGAGAAGAATGTGTTGCTCATCTGGCGTCAAACACGACCACTGAGGAGCAGAGTTAAGGAATAAACACACACCTTCCACATAAGAATAATGTCTCCTTATATACATATATACATGTGTAGTGTTGGGTGTACTAGATTGTGAATGGACTGTTACTATAGAAACCATAATGCATTACAACAAGCATATTAACCCTGAATAACCTGCGAGAGAGACGAGGCGAGACCTGAGAGAGGCGAGATCTGAGAGAGACAAGGCAAGACCCGAGAGATGGCAAAACATGAGAGAAAGACGAGGCGAGACGCGAGAGAGACGAGGCGAGACACGAGAGATGGCAAAACATGAGGGAAAGACGAGGTGAGACGCGAGAGAGACGAGGCGAGACACGAGAGATGGCAAAACATGAGGGAAAGACGAGGCGAGACGCGAGAGAGACGAGGTGAGACGCGAGAGAGACGAGACCAGAGAGAGGGCAAAACGTGAGAGAGAGAAGAGGTGAGACGCATGTTAAGGGAACCCCCCCTGCCCGCCCTCACCCCCCCCCTTTAACCAGGCTTTTTGAAGTACAATAAACACTACTGGTTATTACAAATTAGATCCAGAGCTCATTTCCTGTCCACTTCACAAGCACGTTTGTGTAACACCAGTAATACCTCATCTATGTGCCTGCGTTAGTCACAGCGGCGTGGGCAGAGCCTGGCGCAGAGCAGATCACTGACCACTCACAGTACAAAGATAATATAACTGTCCTGATCAACATCTGGTCTCTGCCCACACTAACGCCGGTAACATGATTGAGTAATAAAGGATACGTCTCTTCGTCCTCTTCTTGTACATGATCCTGTAGCCGCACTCTCGGCAGCGGATCGGATCTCGTGCCTTGATCTCGTTCTCTGTGTGACACTCTGGGGGAAGAGAAAATATAAAACTGATCCTACAATATAGGAGAGAAGTGTCCTCACATTAGCTCTGTTCAGACGGGATTCGTTTTCCACTGGGAGGTTCGGAATCTGATTCGAAATTTGTCTGGGATTTGAAAGCTGAGGAATTTTATAGAAATATTACGCTGTATTTTCTTTTCTAAAAACTCTGCTGTTCCTGTGGGAACAGGCGAGTCTCACAATTACACAGAAACTCACTCATTCACCAGGAGTTTCACATCAGGATGTCATACTTTACTCAACACTTCTGAACACATCTGCACCTGGATCAAGCCTGAAATCCCAGAGATCCTCCTCATCTCACATGAGTCATAATCCTTTTATAATCACTCATCACATGGAAAACGAATGCTGTCTGAACCCTCCAGTTATCTATCCGAATCAGGACACGAATCTACACCCGTCAGCATGTACAGAAATGTGATTTATATTCATATTAATGCAGAAAAATGTTCAATAACTTCACACCTCCGCAGATGTAGATCATGGGCTGCTGTTTAGGAGGCGGGATGTCTTTCTGAGAGTCCATTTCTAATAAGAAAAACAAACAAAACCTAAATATTTGAAAACAGCACAGAAATAATGAGTATGTAAATAAACGAGCTGGTTAGCTAGCAAGAGAAAAACTATCATGCTAGTCAGCACGTTAGCAAAACAGCGGGCGCGTGCGAGCAGGCAGACCAATACAAAGCAATAACAAATGTACCAATTACAGTCGATATTCATGTTATTTTTCAGCGCTCGACTTATTTAATCATTACAACTGATGGTGATTATAAACCAGACCGCTAGCGGTTACAGTTACCGGCGAAAAACGTGCGCTAGCTCCGGGCTGCTGCTCCGTCCGCGTCCCACGCATGCGCACTGTTCTACCCACGAGGCTCCGCGCATGCGCGCCGTTTCAAACCCAAAGTTATCGAGCGCGTTGTTGTGTTCCGCGTTCTCTGTGTCCGTGGACAAAGAAACGTGCAGATCAATAGATACGATCTATTTTTTACATTCACTGTTACGAAATCTGTAATAAAGAATACAATTGAATATGGAGGATAACATTTGTAGTGATCGTCCAGGCAGAGGAACCGAGCTGAGAAGGATGTGCTGCAAGTTAGAGCAGTAAAGGATGGAGATGGAAATGTGTTGACTAGTGAGGAGGTGTTGAGAAGATGGAGGGAGTATTATGAGCAGCTGATGATGAGGAAAATGAGAGAGAGAGAAGGTTGGATGGTGTGGAGATGTGAAGCAGGATGTAGATAGGATTAGTAAGGAGGAAGTGAGAGCAGAGTTTAGAAGAGTGGAAAGTCAGTAGGACCAGATGACACACCGGTAGAAGCGTGGAGATGTTTAGGAGAGATGCAGTGGAGATTTTAAACAAATTGTTTAACAGGATTTTGGAAGGTGAGAAGATGCCTGAGGAATGGAGAAGAAGTGTGCTGGTACTGATCTTTAAGAAGAAGGGAGATGTGCAGACCCGCAGTGGATTTAGAGAAAGTGTACGACAGGGTGGAGAGAGGAGTTTTGGTGTTGTATGAGGAAGTCTGGTGTGATGGAGAAGTATGTGAGGGTGGTGCAGGACATGTATGAGGACAGTGTGACAGCAGTGAAGTGTGCAGTAGGAACAATAGACTGGTTCAAGGTTGTTAGGAAGTTTTCCTCTCTAGCTTGAAGGACCATATAAGGATTCTCACTATCTGGTGTGCGCTGATCAGGGTTAGGGTTAGGATTGTACTCACCCCAGCGCGTCAGTAAAAACACGGTACAGGATTCAGAACACTTTACTTTACTGGGTATAGAATTGATTGTACATGAGGTGATTGCGTGATGCAGAATGCCTGCAGCGGCTCCGTGTTCTGGCCTTTTATACTCCTGGTGGAGGTCGGTGTGCTGTGACGTCACGGGTAGCTTGTCATTGCTTGGTAAAATGTATACCTGCCTCTAGTGGTGAAGCATGGAATTACAACTAAATAAGAATCCTTTCTAACAAAGGTGGAGGTTGGTCTGCATCAAGGATCAGCTCTGAACCCTTTTCTGTTTGCAGTGGTGATGGACAGGTTGAAGGACGAGGTCAGACAGGAGCCTCTGTGGACTATGATGTTTGTGTATGATATTGTGATTAGTGGTGAGAGTAGGGAGCAGGTGGAGAAGAGCCTGGAGAGGTGGAGGTACACGCTGGAGAGAAGGGGAATGAAAGTCAGTAGGAGTAAGACAGAGTACATGTGTGTGAATGAGAGGGAGGACAGTGGAGGGGTGAAGTTGCAGGGAGAAGAGGTGGAGAAGGTGGATACAATTATTTTGGAATGAATTTTGAAAATGTGTTAGCTGTAAGAGATTTTTCATTATTCTTTAGAGATGTTTTGTTTGGGTTCTTTCTCATAGACGAAGAAACATATAATAAACATTTTATTAAGTCCAGCTACATATCCGTTCTGTTTAATCCTTAAAGTAATTGCTGGAGAGGTGGAGGTACACGCTGGAGAGAAGGGGAATGAAAGTCAGTAGGAGTAAGACAGAGTACATGTGTGTGAATGAGAGGGAGGATAGTGGAGTGGTGAAGTTGCAGGGAGAAGAGGTGGAGAAGGTGGATAAAATTATTTTGGAATGAATTTTGAAAATGTGTTAGCTGTAAGAGATTTTTCAATATTCTTTAGAGATGTTTTGTTTGGTTTCTTTTGCATAGACGAAGGAACATATAATAAACATTTTATTAAGTCCAGCTACATATCCGTTCTGTTTAATCCTTAAAGTAATTGAACGCTGTTAAGACAGTAAACCTGTGCCAACATTTTGATTGATTTTGCTAATACTTGGATTTATATTGAGGAATTTACTTGTGACTTGCGCTTTGCTTTATTTGTTTAGTCGTTAAACTATTTATTTATATATTTGGTTTTTTTTCCCAGGCATAATTTATTTTCTTTCTCTTTTTTTTCTCTTTTTTCCCCTTTATTTTCTTTCTGTGTCTGTGTATGTATGTGTGTTTACATACACGTGTGTAAAAAAATTTAAATATAATTATAAATACAAAATCTGCTTTGCGCATGCGCCCTATTTCAACAAGCGCGACATCTCGCGAAAACAAAACCATCGTCTGCGCATGCGTCCTCTACTCACGCGCCACTTCCTGGTCGGGTAAAGATGACGTTGCCGCGCCAGGTGTAGTTTCCCCCCACATTTTCTTTTTATTTACACCTTAAATGTAAACCAGAATACAATGATGACACTTCGCCTCAGCCTGAATAGTGTAACACGTGTTTCTAAAAGATAAAAATAACCATTTTGTGTGAATTGGTTGCAGTTTGGCTTCCGCGAGAAACAAAAAATAGAATATAACAGGAAGTAAAGCGCATTTTTACGTCATGATCTGAAGCCCAGCTGCGTTTCAGGTGAGATCTGAGATTTATATAAAGTTTACAGGGTTTTATGTGTGTATTTGGATTGTTCCTGCATGAGGAAGCAGTGTTTCTGAGAGAAAACGGGTTCTGAAGTGTTTATGGGCAGCAGTGACTTCATACTTTCAGTTTCTGTTCAGGAAGAAAAACTGTGTGTGTGTGTGTGTGTGTGTGTGTGTGTGTGTGTATATATCTTTATTTTTCAGAAATAGGATACAGTAATAGTTCTAATACTAATACTAATAGAGTAATCATATGAACTGTGTGTGTGTGTGTGTGTGTGTGTGTGTGTATATCTTTATTGTTCAGAAATAGGATCCAGTAATAGTTCTAATACTAATACTAATAGAGTAATCATATGAACTGTGTGTGTGTGTGTGTGTGTGTGTGTGTGTGTATGTATATATATGTGTGTGTGTGTGTGTGTGTATATATGTGTGTGTGTGTTCTAGTAAACAGCACCTGTATTTTAGACCGTGTCTGTCTGAAAGTCCCTATAAGGCATGGTGTTATGAGAGCAGGTCTGACCTGTACATCTGTCATATAACATTCATATACCAGTCATAAACACTTCATATACCTGTCATATACACGTCATATACACTTCATATACCTGTTATGTACCTGCTACCTACACGTCATATACACATCATTTACATTATATACATGTCATATACCTGTCATATTCTTTCACATACTCATCATATAACAGTCATAAACATGTCATACACCCGTCATGTACCAGTCATATACACGTCATATACCAGACATATACACGTCATATACCAGACATATACCAGACATATACACGTCATATACCAGACATATACACGTCATTTACCAGACATATACACATCATATACCAGACATATACCAGACATATACACGTCATATACCAGACATATACACGTCATATACCAGACATATACACGTCATATACCAGACATATACACGTCATATACCAGACATATACACGTCATATACCAGACATATACACGTCATATACCAGACATATACACGTCATATACCAGACATATACACGTCATATACCAGACATATACACGTCATATACCAGACATATACCAGACATATACACGTCATATACCAGACATATACACGTCATATACCAGACATATACACGTCATATACCAGACATATACACGTCATATACCAGACATATACACGTCATATACCAGACATATACACGTCATATACCAGACATATACACGTCATATACCAGACATATACACGTCATATACCAGACATATACACGTCATATACCAGACATATACACGTCATATACCAGACATATACACGTTATATACCAGACATATACCAGACATATACACGTCATATACCAGACATATACACGTTATATACCAGACATATACCAGACATATACACGTCATATACCAGACATATACACGTTATATACCAGACATATACCAGACATATACACGTCATATACCAGACATATACACGTTATATACCAGACATATACCAGACATATACACGTCATATACCAGACATATACCAGACATATACACGTCATATACCAGACATATACACGTCATATACCAGACATATACACGTCATATACCAGACATATACCAGACATATACACGTCATATACCAGACATATACCAGACATATACACGTCATATACCAGACATATACCAGACATATATACGTCATATACCAGACATATACCAGACATATACACGTCATATACCAGACATATACACGTCATATACCACAATCAGAAGCTTGTTCAGACATGTTGTGTGTATCAGGCTGATGGTGTTAACACTGCTCCTGCATGGAGAATGAAACGATCAGAAGGTTTCAGGAGCTGAGATACTGAGAAGAAGAAGAGGAAGTAGTGTTTGGTTAAGTGTTGTGAGTCAGGCCGGTATCTGATGTTTGTCTGATTCTTGCTCATGTCAGATGACGCCGGAGAGGTCCAGCCGTTCGTGAAAGTGCTGACTCGTGTGAGTAGAAGGTAAGAGAATTGGAACACAGCCTAAAATAATTTTTTTCCCCTCTGATGATCAGGATGGAGGATGAAAGCGTGGAAGATCGCAGCGTGGAGGTCCTTCAGATCCCTGCTAGTTTGGAGGATGACCTGCTGTGGCTCTACTTTGAAAACAAGAGGAGGTCTGGAGGAGGGAACCTCATTTCTCTGGAAAGGACAGGAGACAAAGCTGTACTGGTTTTCGAAAATGCAGACGGTGAGATTCGTATATGTGTCTGAATTAAAATGTGTAAAATACAAACAGAGCTCTAGATGTGTGTGTGTGTGTGTGTGTGTGAGTAGCTGCGGTGAGGGTCGTTGAAAAAGGCTCCCACACTCTCAGCAACGCCACACTGATTGTACGTAAAAAACCCTGGAAGGATGTTGGGAAGCTTCTGCTGCGTGGGCTGTCTCTCACCACCAGTCATGACATGCTGGAGCTTTACGTGGAGAATCTGACGGGGATCGAGTCGGATCACTACACCCTGTATCCGTCTCCGGGGAAAGACCTGGTCCTTGTTCACCTCCACCAGCCTGCAGCTGAAGGTCAGTGAGTAGACACACAGTAACACACACTCCACGTGTTCTTGTGCCATTTTTTTTTTACAAACTTTCTTCTGGACAGATTTTGATAAGATGCAGAGCAAAGTCTCGAAGCGATCCCTAGACGGAGCGAGAGTCACTTTGGAGCAGGTGGAGTGCACAGACTCCATCGTGGTGGAGAACCTACACCCTGACCTGACCGAGGATCTGCTCGCGCTCTACTTTGAGAGCAGCCGCAGTGGAGGAGGAGAAGTGACGGCTGTGAGCAGGATCTCATCACAACTCGCTAAAGTCTCCTTCAAAGATGTGCAGAGTGAGTTACACGTGAGACACGTGTGTTTTAATATTATACAGTATAGGGCCGGTTTATTACACTACAGGCCACACCCACTATATACACACCACACCCACTATATACACATATAGGTCAGACATACTAAATACAGGCCACACCCACTATATACACACCACACCCACTATATACACATATAGGTCACGCATACTAAATACAGGCCACACCCACTATATACACACCACACCCACTATATACACATATAGGTCAGACATACTAAATACAGGCCACACCCACTATATACACACCACACCCACTATGTACACATATAGGTCAGACATACTAAATACAGGCCACACCCACTATATACACATATAGGTCAGACATACTAAATACAGGCCACACCCACTATATACACACCACACCCACTATATACACATATAGGTCAGACATACTAAACACAGGCCACACCCACTATATACACACCACACCCACTATATACACATATAGGTCAGACATACTAAATACAGGCCACACCCACTACACTAAGGTCATACACTATTCTTGGCCACACCTATTTTATAAGCCATACTTATTGCACATAGGTCACACCCACCAATCAGAGGCCACGCCCACCACATAGGCCTCTATGACTGTTTGAGACTTTTAAAAATGTTTTTGTTCCCCAGCTGTAGACAGCGTGCTTCAGAAGCCTCACAGACTGGAGGAGACGGACCTGATCGTGAAACCTTATTATTCTTTTCTGCACCCGGAGGAAGGAGCGTCTCAGGAGACGTTGCGGAACGGGACACCTCAGAGCGAAGATGATCCGATGGGCCCTGTATCTCCTTTGAACGTCCTTCACGCTGATCGCACCAGCACTGGATCATCAGTTACACCCAGTCAGCAAGCTGTCACCATGAACCCTGACCTCCAGATCACTTCAGAACCCCTAAACACTTCCATAACCACCAGCCAGGTTCTTCAAGCTCCACTCAAGCAACAGCCTTGTGTCTGTCACGTCTCCATCCCCGACCCCAGCAAACGTGAGCTCGTGTCTCTCTGTGACGTTCCTGAGCAGCTGAAACAGTCCCACCCTGATTACAAGATCGCAGTCATGCAGAACGGCGTGAAGGTGGAAGCCCCGAGCCAAGACGAAGCCGAGAAGCTGAAGAGCAAGGTGCTGGAGTTCCTGAGCGGCGTGTCGCAGGTCCACGTCCCCATCAGCGAACTGAAAGCAGAGTTCCTCCAAAGACAGGACGTGAGGAACAAGCTGATGGACATGCTGAAGCTCCAGGGCCTGCCCTGTACCTACACGGTGACGGGGGGCGTGCTGATTTTAAGCTCCGCCTCTATGCAGATGGTAAACCGTGCGTGTGACGTGGTGAAGATGGAGGTCAGCGAGTCCGTCCTGCCCATAGAGCCTGAGAACAAGTACATGATCTACTCCGAGGATTGGAGTGCCTTCCTCCAGACTCTGCACACGTGCGTCGCCAGAGCGTCCCCCGAGGAGGACTCCGTCTCCATGGTGACGCTGAAGGACCTGGAGCAGGAGGTGAAACAGAACATTGTCCGGTTCCTCAGCACGCCCATTCAGAAGGAGATCGTACTCAGCATGCAGCCTGCCATGCTCACCTACATCCAGCTGCACCATCAACAGCTGCTCATGGACATGGCGGAGGTCGTCATCTTACCCCTGGACACCGAAGACGGATTAAGTGTGAGTCACCACACGGCGTTTTCATGACTTCATTAACATGTTATAATCATCAGTATGTTTATTTATTATAAATACATAATAATTATAATCATTAATAAAATATTTACATAATAAATGGCTTTTCTTGAATAAATGAGCAGATCCAGGGAAACCCCACAGCGTGTCAGACAGCAGCCGAGGTTCTCTCCAGCGTGGTTTCCTCCACCTACACCAAGATCATCACGGTGAACCAGCCGGGCATCGCTCGCTTCCTGCTGCAGGACCCTGAGGGGATCAGCATCCTGGGGGAGATGACCGCCAAGTTCCAGGTCTACATCAACCTGGAGATGGTGCACTGGAAGCCGCTGGAGGACCAGGTAAGAAAAGTGAAACTGGTATGTTCTAAAGATTCATCAAACACACTGATATAATTAAAGTGTTTCATCTTTTAATGTTGATGATTTCGGCTCACATTTAACAAAAATCCACCAATTCACCATCTCAAAAAATCTGAACTTTAAAAGACCAATAAAAAAAACATTTTGATTGAATTGTTGGTCTTCTGGAAAGTGTTTATTTACTGTATCTGTAATCAATACTTAGTCGAGGCTCCTCTTGCTTTAATTATTGCCTCATTTGGGCGTAACATGGAGGAGATCAGACTGTGGCATGGAGGAGATCAGACTGTGGCATGGAGGAGATCAGACTGTGGCATGGAGGAGATCAGACTGTGGAACTGCTGAGGTGGGATGGAAGCCCTGGTTTCTTTGACAGTGGCCTTCAGCTCATCTGCAATTTGTGGTCTCTTGTTTCTCATTTTCTTGACAACATACAACATTTTCTTCTCTTTCATTTGAGAAGACGACTTTTTCCCACTGAGCAACAGTCCAGATCTTTTTGTCCTTTGTCCAGGTAAGACACCTCTGACCTTCTGTGTTTGAAGGCTCTTGAAGCACCGACGCCAGCTGCAGTCCACTCTTTGTGAATCTCCACAAATTCTTGAATCTGCTTCGTTTCATCTTTTTCTACCACATGATTTCATTCCATTCAACTTTACATGAATGTTCTTGGATCCAGCAGTCTGTGAACAGCAGCTTCTTCAGTGATCATCTTTTGTGCAGGGGGTCAATGATCGTCTTCTGGACAACTGTCGAGTCAGCAGTTTTCCACCATGATTGTGGAGACTGAACCAGACTGAGACGCCATTTAAAGACTCAGGAAACCTGAGCAGGTGTTTGGAGTTAATGAGATGATTAGAGTGAGACATCCCGAGTCTCCAATATTCAACTTTCTCACAATATTCTCATTTTCTGATACTGAATTTTGGGGTTTTATCAGCTGTAAGTGGGTGGTACTGAAGACCCGGGTGTGTGAAGTGAGTACGAGGTTGTACAGACCAGTCACACAGTTGTGTGTGTGTGTGTGTGTGTGTGTGTGTGTGTGTGTGTGTGTGTGTGTTTATTTTTTATCTCGCTGCACATCTGAATTCTGTTTTTTTCAGGACATCTTTGCTGTGGCGTGGAAAATGATGTCGAGTCAGAGCTTCGTGAGAAGCTCATCATCTGAGGGTTTGAGGGATCTAAAGGCGAGTGCTTCCTCGGAGAACGATAAAGACTTCTCAGGTTTCTGTTCTTGTTATTCTGTTGTCACGTGATCGCACAGGACTTATGAGACGTCACTAACCGGCTTCACCTCGTGTGTCTCCTCAGCTCGTTTAGAGGAAGCCAAGATGATCTTGTTGATGGAGAGCGATGGCTCGCGCACAGCGGCGGAGGAGATGAAAGTGGAGGAGAAAGAGACAGAAGAGGAGGATATGGATCTGTACACAGACACCTTGTCCTCAGGAGAACAGGTAAAATCCAGGAGCAGCTTCTTCTAGAAAAGAAACAAACACCTGGTCTCTTTCGTGTGATTTCTATTTCTTTTTAACAATGAGATGAACGGATAGATGGTATCAAGTATTGAATTGGGACCCATGGCCTCATGGTTTATCTTCTAGATACTGACATTCATAACTTCTAGATAATTATATAGTTCTAGATGCTTCCTTGTTAAAATGTTTAAAATTCCCCTATAAGACCTCTGTGATTTTCCTGAATGCCTCAGGGTCCTAAAGTCAGCCTGTTGTGTTCTTTCAGTTGGAAACCCTGGAGTTGAATAAAGCTAAAGATCAGCAGGAGGATCTCATGAGTCTGGATGAAGATGCTTATCTCTCTCTGGCCATTCAGATGTCCATGGAGTCGAGTCAGAACCAGGATCGCCGGGCGGAGGAGGAGTTTCAGCAGGTCCTCCAGCTCTCCAGAGAAGAAGCAGCTTCAGCGGACGAGAGCCTGATGCTGGTGAAGGCGGTGGACGAGTCTCTGCAGGAGGCCATCAGCTCAGCCAACAGGGCGCAGATCGAGGTGTTCGCGTGTTACACGCACGACCTGGTGCGCGTGGACATTGCCCTGGGAAAGAAGGTGGGCCTGAGGCAGTGCGAGGAGAAACTGCAGCACAAGAGCTTCAGGAAGCTTTCGGCCTTCCACCGCCGCTGCCTGGACCTCATCAGGAGGAAGCACGCCGTCGACATCCAGATCCAGGGAACCACGGCCATCGTCTCAGGGTTTAGAGACTACGTGGCCGGAGCCATGCCCGACCTGAACGCGCTGCAGGAGAGCGCAAGCGGCGTGACCTCGGACGCGGAGATCCTGAAGACGGTGCAGTGGGCGTGGCACGAGGGGGAGCAGGCGGCAGGGGGGACGCCGTACCCCCCCGAGGCCACCGTGTTCATCGAAAACGCCTGGAGGATGAAGCAGGACAAACTCGACATCCTGTTCAATAACCAGCCCTACACCATCGACTTCATAAAGATGCAGGAGTTCAGCGTGTCGTCCGGAAGATCCGTCCCCATTTCACGCAAACTCGTTAGCTCGCTCGACCTCTACACCGAATTCCAAGGTCAGGCTCGGAGTCAGAAAAGTGCATGCTGGTTCTTCACCTCATTCTCCTGTAGCCTGTAGAGTAAAATACAGGAGAGATCATCAGGGGCCACTTTTTACTGTACTTTAGTTTTTATCCATACGATTCCGTTATTAATACTGATACTAATCAATACCGAAAATCTTATACTGTGGAATGCTGAGGAAATCTCTCTCTCTCTCCCTCTCTCTCTCTCTCTCTCTCCCTCTCTCTCTCTCTCTCTCCCTCTCTCTCTCTCTCTCTCTC
>MU592027.1:396191-403691 GCA_024362625.1 Silurus asotus | reverse complement strand
CACATACACACACATACACACAAACATATACACACATACATACAAACACAAACATATACACACACACACACACACACACACACATACATACACACAAACATATACACACATACATACATACATACAAACCTGAGATTATCACCTGAAGGTTCTCCTTTGAGTTTCCTCCAGTATGTTGCTATGGTTACGGGCGTTTATTAGCAGAGAGAAACTGGTTGCAAACTTCCTAAACTTCAGTTTAATCACTGTGTCCAGCGTTCACACTCACCAGCGCTGTTAATAAACACTACACAGTGCAGGTGTGATTTGTGATTGAGACACAAATCCTAAAATAACAAATGTTTTTGTTTGTTTTTCTCCGTCCCCACAGCGACGGCGTTCGGTCAGGGCGTATACTTCGCCGTGAAGTCCTCATACTCGTTTTCCGACACTTACTCTCCCCCGAACGCAGACGGACACAAGTTTATCTTCGTAGCCCGAGTCCTGACGGGAGACTTCACCCAGGGGAAGCACGACATGCGCGCGGCGCCGCTCAGACAGAGCGCAGACGTCCCGGTGCGCTACCACAGCGCCGTGGACAGTGTGAAGGAACCCAGTCTGTTCGTCATCTTCAACGACACACAGGCATACCCACAGTACCTCATCACCTGCATGAAGGTCTCCGGGTGACGCCCACACACACACACACACACACACACACACACACACACACACACACACACACCTCCCTGCATTTACTTTTCTGTTCTCTTACATCATCAAATTATTCATCAGACTTTTAATCTCACACACACACTCACACACACTTCATTAGCAGCTTACGCAGGAGGACTGTGTTTTATCTGTCCAAAATATTAATAAATGGCTTAAGACACGTGTGTGTGTGTGTGTGTGGTTAATGTGTGTTTCAAATCTTTATACACAATAATAGTATTATTTGTATTATTAATAATAAGAGTCATAATAATAATCTTATGCAGCTCAATGTGCTGCTTTTCTACAAATAAAAGGCAAAAGAAATTCATAAAAAATATATTCAATAGAAATTAAGAATCTATCAAAAGTGTTTCAAGGAGGAACAGTGGTGAACTGGCAGCAGGGTCGTGGGGGACGAGGATCATTGATGCACGTGAGGAGCAAAGGCTGGTCCGTGTGGTTCTGATCCAACAGACGAGCTCCTGTAGCTCAAACTGCTGCAGAAGATCATGATGTTGATGACCGACGGGTCACGACTGTAGGCATTTTACTATATTATGTTAATAAAATATTATATTGTGCCAGATTTGTGCATATGAATCATTTGTTTTAAAAATATTTTTTGAAAATTAATATTTCTGATATTTGTAAATAGATAGAACTTGATTGTCATTGCAGGTGCAGATAAATATGCAAGTATATGTACAGCAAATAATTACAAAGGCTCCAAAGTCCTATCAACTTTCCCTTTTACTCACAGATACTCTTCTATCACAAATCACTCCTGCTATCACTCTTCTCCACCCACTCCACCCTGCCTGCACTCTTTTTTTCTTATTATTTTTTACTTTTATTCCCCTTCTCTCCAGCGTGTACCTCCACTTCTCCAGGCTCTTCTCCACCTGCTCCCTACTCTCACCACAAATCACAATATCATCCACAAACATCATAGTTCATGGAGACTGCTGTCTGACCTCGTCCTTCAACCTGTTCATCACCACTGCAAACAGTAAAGGGCTCAGAGCTGATCCTTGATGCAGTCCAACCTTCACCCTGAACCAGTCTGTCGTTCCTACTGCACACTTCACTGCTGTCACACTGTCCTCAAACATGTCCTGCACCACCCTCACATACTTCTCTGACACACCTGACTTCCTCATACAATACCACAACTCCTCTCTCCACCCTGTCGTACGCTTTCTCTAAATCCACAAACACACAATGCAGCTCCCTCTGACCTTCTCTATACTTCTCCATCAACATTCTCAAAGCAAATAATGCGTCTGTGGTGCTCTTCCTCAGCATGAAACCATAATGTTGCTCACAGATGGTCACCTCTTCTCTCATTCTGGCTTCCACTACTCTTTCCCATAACTTTATGATGTGACTGATCAACTTTATTCCCCTGTAGTTACTGCAGATCTGCACATCTCCATTATTCTTAAAGATCAGTACCAGCACACTCCTTCTTCATTCCTCATTCATCTTCTTACCTTCCAGAATCTTATTAAACAATCTAGTTCAAAACTCCACTGCATTTATCCTAAACATCTCTATGATTCTACTGGTATGTCATCTGGTCTATCGACTTTCCACTCTTCATCTTTTTAATCTCTGCTCTCACTTCCTCCTTACTAATCCTATTCACTTCCTTCTTTACATCTCCACACCATCCAACCTTCTCTCTCTCCCATTTTTCTTCATCTTCTCAACACACTCTTCTCATTAGTCAACACATTTCCACAGCTCGGTTCCTCTGCCTGGCCAATCGCTACAAATCATTTTCTCCTTCCTCAGTGTCCAACTTCTCCTACAGCTCCTCATATGCCTTTTCTTTGGCTTTTACCACATCCCTCTTTACCTGCTGCTGCATCTCCTGTTTCTCCTGCCTACTTTTCTCATCACTGTCATTCCGACTTCTGTTTCTCCAACCTCTTTCTCCTTCTGCTCTCCTGCACTTCCTCATTCCACCACCACATCTCTTTGTCTTTCTTTCTATTTCCAGATGTTACACCAAGAACCTTTCTATCTGTCTCCCTCATCACTTCTGCAGTAGTTTTCCAATCATCCAGAACCTCCTCATCACCACCGAGCTCCTGTCTGACCTCTTCCCTGAACCTCACACTACACTCTTCCTCATTCAGTTTCCACCATCTTATTCTTCTGTCAGTCTTCACTCTCCTCCTCTTCTTCTTCACCTCCAAAACCATCCTACAGACCACCATCCGATGCTGTCTAGCTACACTGTCCCCCACCAACACCTTACAGTCTCCAATCTCCTTCAGGTTGCATCTCCTACATAAAACATAGTCCACCTGTGTGCACCTTCCTCCACTCTTATACGTCACCCTATGATCCTCCTTCTTCTTAAAATAAGTATTTAACCTGTCTGATCGTTACCATGTTGTAGACTTAAATGGGGAACTATAAAGTTTATGCATGTAAATTATGGTGTGCCACAAGGTTCAGTTCTGGGACCCCTGCTCTTCACAATATACATGCTTCCCATAGGAAATATTATTAGAAGGCATGGGATTAGCTTCCACTTTTAACCCTGATGATACCCAGCTATAAATCTCATCAAAACCAGGTGATACGCTCAATTAGTTTGGAAACTGAGTGTGTTAAAGAAATAAAAGACTGGATGATTCATAACTTTCTATTATTAAATTCTGATAAGACGGAGATTTTGACCAGAACACAGAAGCTCCATAGTACATATGCATTCATCTATATATTATATTAATAGTACACATACATCTGTAAATTACTGTTTATAGTCCTATATTACCGTTCTCTTTACCTTATATAAAACATGTAAACACTGTATATCCTGCACTTGCTGTGGGACTCTGCTTAGACCCAAACTGCATTTCGTTGCCTTGTACTTGTACATGTGTAATAACAATAAAGTTGAATCTAATCTAATCTAATCCAGCATTTCAACCTGCATTTAGACGGATGTTCTGTAACCACTAGTTCAACAGTAAAAGATCTGGGAGTTATTTCAGAGCAACTTGTCTTTTAAAAATCACATCAACCACGTTACAAAAACAGCTTCTTCCACATTAGAAATATTTCTAAGCTAAGAAACATGTTGTTTATATCTGATGCAGAGAAGCTCTCTCATGCGTTCATGACCTCCAGACTGGACTATTGTAATGCATTACTAGGTGGATGTCCTTGAGTCTGGTTTCTCTCAAGGTTTCTTCCTCATAACATCTGAGGGAGTTTTTCCATCACTGATGACAGACAAAAGATTTTTCGTAGTTCGAATTTTTTCACATGCAGATAATTTTTTTTTAAAACACCAACTATTTAAATTTTATTGTTAATGAATGAATTAGTTGAAGAAAATTATAAACTAGGGTTTATTGTTTTTTTTTTTTTTTGGTGTGTATTTTAAATAATAATTATTAAGAGAAGAAATAAACCTTTATTCGTCCCACAGTGGAGAAATTTCCATGTTACAGCAGCAAAGAAAAAAAGGTAAAAATACACAGTGGAGTATAAACACAAGAGAAAACAATAACAGTAGTAGTTACACTATCAAACAAAACAATTAAAATATATTATTACATTATCATTATAGCTAGAAAATAATTTATTAAGGTTCCAAGTTGAATTTTTTCAAATTAATTTATTTATTTGAAAAAATATTTCCCAACCGCTCGGAACTACATGTACTGATTTCCTCGTTGACTCCGGAACTGTATCAGAGCTGCACCGACACCGCAAGGAATTCTGGGATGTGTGATGAATGGACCGGGCAACAACATTGGTGTTAGCTTGCTAACCGGCTAGCGCTTTATTATTTTATTTAATTCTGGTAATTAATTATTGTATCATTTTATATATGGAAAAAATTAAATGCTAATCGTGTGGATTTGTTTGTGAAGCGATACGCGGATTATTAGGAATATTAGCATCTTAATTAGCATGTTAGCGCGTGTATATCAGCGGATTGTAACATTTATTATTATTATTATTATTATTATTATTATTTGTTATTTATTGTGATACACTGGATTTTGTACCATGTTTCCTGCACTGTATGTACATTATATTATACTACCCCGGATGTAGTGCTCTTCTATATTAATAAGGTGGTTTGGGACTGAACCGTGGTTAAAGTTCAGAGGTCATGCACTTCGTGTAGGGCGCATGTACAGGGTGTAGGTGTGATTGAAGCTGATCCCGGCGTTCTGCCCCCCCCAGGGTGTGATCAGAGAGATCCTTCAGGATGTACGCCGTGTTCCGTCAGGCGCATAATCCCACAGCCGTCGAGTTCTCCGTCTACTGCAACTTCATCTCCAGCCAGGAGAAGAACCTGGTGGTGGCCGGAACGTCTCAGCTCTACGTCTACAGGATCATCCACGATTATGAGGTTCACACTCATCTTCATCGCCATCAATATGTTCATCTTAATCATTCCTCACCATCACTATGATTATCTACATCACCATCTTCATCATCATCATCTTTATCGTCAACATCACTATGTGCATCTTCATCAACAAGAATTTCATTACCTATCATCATCATCACTCAACATGTCGCAATCATCACTATTTTCATCTCCATTACTCACATCTTCATTGTTCATCACTCACCATCATCACCTGTGTGAGAGATAAAGATGATGATGATGATGAAGAGCAGTGTGAGTGTATCAGTGTGTGAAATTGTGTTTTCTATTTCAGAGCTCTACAAAATCAGAGAAATCAACAGGTAAGGAGCTTTTACATGTGTGTGTGTGTGAGAGAGAGTGTGTGTGTGTGTGTGGGAGCGTGTGTGTGTGGGAGCGTGTGTGTGTGTGTGAGCGCGAGTGTGAGCGGGCGTGTGAGAGCGTGTGTGTGAGCATGTGTATGAGAGAGTGTGGGAGCGTGTGTGTGTGTGTGTGTGTGTGAGTGTGTGTGTGTGTGTGTGTGAGAGAGATTCTGATGATGTGATGTTCCAGATGGTAAGAGTCGTAAGGAGAAGCTGGAGCAGGTGGCCTCCTTCTCCCTGTTTGGGAACGTGATGTCGATGGCCAGTGTGCAGCTCGTCGCCACCAACCGAGACGCTCTGCTGCTCAGCTTTAAAGATGCCAAGGTGCAGATTGTGTGTGTGTGTGTGTGTGTGTGTGTGTGTGTGTGTGTGTACTTATTGTATAGTGTGCGTTTGTTAATAATGTAAGTTTATAATATGTTTGTTTATAGTGTGTGTGTGTGTGTGTTGACAGCTGTCTGTGGTGGAGTATGACCCGGGGACACACGACCTCAAGACCCTCTCTCTGCATTTCTTTGAGGAACCAGAGCTTCGGGTGAGTCTGACACAGAGTCAAAGAGTCAGAGCAATTTCTAAAGAAACGAGAGTCAGAAAGATTTCTGAAGAGTCAAGAGTCAGAGCGATTCTTTGAGGAGTCGCAGTCAGAGCGATTCTTTGAGGAGTCGGAGTCAGAGCGATGCTTTGAGGAGTCGGAGTGTGAGTCAGAGCGATGCTTTGAGGAGTCGGAGTGTGAGTCAGAGCGATGCTTTGAGGAGTCGGAGTGTGAGTCAGAGCGATGCTTTGAGGAGTCGCGGTGTGAGTCAGAGCGATGCTTTGAGGAGTCGCGGTGTGAGTCAGAGCGATGCTTTGAGGAGTCGGAGTGTGAGTCAGAGCGATTGAGTTTTTTGTTGTTCCTACAGGACGGTTTTGTGCAGAACGTTCACATCCCTACAGTGCGTGTGGATCCTGAGAATCGCTGTGCAGTCATGTTGGTTTACGGCACGCAGCTCGTCGTCCTGCCCTTCAGGAAGGACACGCTGACTGACGAGCAGGAGGGGATTGTAGGCGAAGGGTATGTGTTCCAAACCACACAATCATCAGTCCACTGTGGGCGTGTCCCAAACCACAATCACCATCATCATAATCATCATAATCATCATCATCAGTCCACTGTGGGCGTGTCCCAAACCACAATCACCATCATCATAATCATCATCATCATCAGTCCACTGTGGGCGTGTCCCAAACCACACTCACTATCATCATAATCATCATCATCAGTCCACTGTGGGCGTGTCCCAAACCAAACTCACCATCATAATCATCATCATCAGTCCACTGTGGGCGTGTCCCACACCAAACTCAGTGTCTGTGCTCTGTCCTGCAGGCAGAAGTCCAGTTTTCTCCCCAGCTACATTATCGATGTGCGTGAGCTCGATGAGAAGCTTCTGAACATCATTGATATGAAGTTCCTGCACGGTTACTACGAGCCCACGCTCCTGATCCTGTACGAACCCAACCAGACGTGGCCCGGGTACGCAGCTTTCTTTCTTTCTTTCTTGACTGTAATGTAATGCGCCATATTTGGGCGGGGCTAACCTGGGCTGCTTTGATGTTAGACGTGTTGCCGTGCGTCAGGACACATGCAGCATCGTGGCCATCTCCCTGAACATCATGCAGAAGGTCCACCCCGTCATCTGGTCCCTCAGCAACCTGCCCTTCGACTGTACACAGGTCATGGCTGTGCCCAAACCCATAGGTCTGAGTCACACACACACACATGCACGCACACACACGCACAATACACACACACGCGCACTATACACACACCCACACACACACATTATTGAAGCAGTCATTTCTGGATTCATTTGAACTGTGATATGTGTGTGTGTGTGTGTGTGTGTGTGTGTGTGTGTGTCAGGTGGTGTGGTGGTGTTTGCCGTGAACTCGTTGCTCTACCTGAATCAGAGCGTCCCGCCTTTCGGGGTGTCACTCAACAGCCAGACCAATGGGACGACGGCGTTTCCTCTCCGTAAGCTCTGATTGATTTGA
>MU592027.1:388691-393691 GCA_024362625.1 Silurus asotus | reverse complement strand
GTAATCCTGAGCCTGACCTGGAGGTGGTGGTTTGTTCTGGATACGGGAAAAATGGCGCCTTGTCGGTTTTACAGGTAAAACCTTCACACACCACCTTCATCCAGAAGAGCCTTCATCCCTCTAGCTCTTTCTGTCTCTCTCTCTCTCTCTCTCTCTCTCTCTGTCTCTTTTTTTCTGTGGTGATGTGTGGTGTTTCTTCACCCTGTTCCTACTCTGATCATATTTCTTTCCTTCTCTTCTCTCCAGAGGAGCATCAGGCCCCAGGTGGTGACGACCTTTGAACTCCCCGGGTGTCACGATATGTGGACGGTGATCTCTAACGAGGAGAAAACTGAGCAGGTGAAGAGAGAGCGTGGTGGAGAGAGAGAATCAGAGAGAGCAACTGTGTGAAGCTCCTCAGTAATCTTCTCTCCTGTCCTGTTTTCAGCCTCCAGCAGAGGGCGAGAGTGAGAGCCAGGAGGACGCTGAGAAACACAAGCTCACTGTGGAGGATGAGAAAAACAAACATGGCTTCCTGATCCTGAGCAGAGAAGATTCCACCATGGTAGGAAGCTGGGACCCCTGCAGTGTGAACTCCTAACATACTGCGTGGACTGTGAAGGATAACTTGTGTGTGTGTGTGTGTGTGTGTGTGTGTGTGTTTAGATCCTGCAGACAGGGCAGGAGATCATGGAGCTGGACACGAGTGGATTTGCCACTCAGGGCCCCACTGTTCACGCCGGCAACATTGGGGACAATAAATACATCATCCAGGTGTCACCCATGGGCATCAGACTGCTGGAGGGAGGTGAGACAGAGCACAGTGTAACAGAACCTGGGGTTACAGCGTAAAAACACGGTGTTACAGCATAACAGAACGCGTTGTTACGTCGTAACAAAACACTGTGTAATAGAACGTGGTGTTACAGTGTAACAGAACACGTTGTAACAGTGTAACAGAACACGCTGTGATAGTGTAACAGAATGCAACGTTATGGTGTAACAGAATACAGTGTAATAGAACACAGTGTAACATTGTAACAGTGTAACAGAACACAGTGTAACAGAACACAGTGTAACAGAACACAGTGTAACAGAATACAGTGTAATAGAACATGGTGTTACAGTGTAACAGAACAGTGTAACAGTGTAACAGAACACAGTGTAACAGAACACAGTGTAACAGAACACAGTGTAACAGAACAGTGTAACAGTGTAACAGAACACAGTGTAACAGTGTAACAGAACACATCTTTACTGTTTAACAGTTTACTGTGTCACTGTGTAACAACATGGCGTTGCGGTGTAACAGAACACAGTGTATCAGTGTAACTGACCAGAACAATTAATACACACATACTCAGTAAGAGTAGCTCAGTGTACACACACACTCACACACTGAGAGAAACTTGGTATACAAACATACACACACACACACACACACATACAGATAGTAACCTGAGTATACACACACAGTGAGTAACTTGTACACACTTCACACTGTTGTGTCTGTGCAGTGACGCAGCTTCACTTCATTCCTGTGGATCTGGGATCTCCCATAATCCACTGCTCCGTGGCCGACCCCTACGTAGTGATCATGACGGCAGAGGGAGTCGTTTCCATGTTCGCCCTGAAAACTGACTCATACATGGGGAAGACTCACCGCCTCGCTCTGCACAAACCACACCTCCACACGGTACATCCGTCTGTCTGTCTGTCCGTCTGTCTGTCTGCCTATTTTATCACCTGTCTGTTTATTCATTTATCCTCTCTCTCTCTTTCTCTCTCTCTCTCTCTCTCTCTCTTTCTCTCTCTGATAGTTTTCTGAGTGTCTTTATTTTATTTCCTAGTGAACATTTCAATAAAAACAGATGTGTTCTCTTCAGTTAAGATTGTAACAGAATGATTTTTACACTCTCTCCACCACTCTCTCCATCACCCTCTCCATCTGCACCACTCTCTCCCCCACTCTCTCCACCACTCTCTCCATCACTCTCTCCATCACCCTCTCCATCTGCACCACTCTCTCCACCACTCTCTCCATCACCCTCTCCATCTGCACCACTCTCTCCACCACTCTCTCCACCACTCTCTCCACCACTCTCTCCACCACTCTCTCAACCACTCTCTCCACCACTCTCTCCATCACCCTCTCCATCTACACCACTCTCTCCATCACTCTCTCCACCACTCTCTCCATCACCCTCTCCATCTGCACCACTCTCTCCATCACTCTCTCCACCACTCTCTCCATCACCCTCTCCATCTGCACCACTCTCTCCACCACTCTCTCAACCACTCTCTCCATCACCCTCTCCATCTCCACCACTCTCTCCATCTCCACCACCCTCTCCATTTCCACCACTCTCTCCATCTCCACCACCCTCTCCATCTCCATCACTCTCTCCATCTCCATCACTCTCTCCATCTCCATCACCCTCTCCATCTCCATCACCCTCTCCATCTCCATCACTCGCTCCATCTCCACCACTCTCTCCATCACTCTCTCCATCTCCATCACCCTCTCCATCTCCATCACTCTCTCCATCTACACAGCTCTCTCCATCTCCACCACTCTCTCAATCTCCACCACTTTCTCCACCACCCTCTCCATCTCCATCCCCCTTTCTTCCCCCATTACACTCTCCACCACACTCTACATCATCACCCTCTCCATCTCCATCACCCTTTCCACCAACCTCTCCATCTGCACCAACCTCTTTATCTTTATTACCGTCTCCACCACCCTCTCCGTCTCGATCACTCTTTTCAGCTCCACCACCCACGCCATCACCCTTACCATCTTCACCACCCTCTTCACCACCCATTCTCCATCACGTTGATCATCACTGCTGTGTGAAATGTGTGTGTTGTGTGTTTGCCATTGTAGCAGTCACGTGTGATCGCTCTGTGCGCGTACCGTGACGTGAGCGGAATGTTCACCACAGAGAACAAAGTGACCTTCTTATTCCAAGAGGAAACAGTGAGCAGGAGCCAATCAGAGTCCGAGACGCTCATCCATGACATCAGGTACTCATTAATTACCTTCTTCCCCACCATGATGATGATGATGATGATGATGTGTTAAATAATTTTTCTGTCCGTGTGTGTGTGTGTGTGTGTGTGTGTGTGTGTGTGTGTTCACCACCACAGGAGAGGGGGGGGGGGGGTTAAATAATGTCTGTGTGTGTGTGTGTGTGTGTGTGTGTGTGTGTGTGTGTGTGTGTGTGTATGTGTTCAGTACCACAGTAGATGATGAGGAGGAGATGCTGTACGGGGACTCGAACCCTCTGATGAGCCCCGGGAAAGACGAGTTCAGTCGCTCAGCAGCTTTTTCCCAGTCTGATCGTCCTGGAGCTCAGAGCAAACAGGAACCCACACACTGGTGCATGGTGGTGCGAGAGAATGGCGTCATGGAGGTCACAACACACTCCTTTCATTCATCCTTTCATTCAATAAATTATACATTTAAAATATAAACTATTACAAACAACAATAATGTAATATTGTTTATTAGGGGTCTGTTATTAGCAAAAATATTATATCCTAATGTTTTTGGGATTTTATTGCTGATGATTAGACGATATTTAGCTGTGTGTTATCGTGCTGGTACATTAAGGACCATGGACAGCTGCCTCCTAAAGCTTTTTTTGTTGATATTTTTTATATTCGGTGGTGGTCAGTACACAGCAGTGACATGAAATAATCTTTTTCAAGCACAAGTCTGATGTGTGTGTGCACTGGATAGGTGTGTTTTGTTTGGATTTTGCGATAATGTCAAATTGTACATCGGTAAAACAATTGTGTTGATATTATTGTAGACGATGTATATATATATATAAAAACTCCTACACCCCTAATGTACAATAATAAATACATATAAATATATTTGAGTTTATAAATTGTTGTGTGTCTTCTCAGATCTATCAGTTGCCTGAGTGGAGGCTGGTGTTCCTGGTGAAGAACTTCCCGGTTGGTCAGCGCGTGTTGGTGGACAGCTCCGCCGGCCAATCAGCTGCTCAGGGTGAGACGAAGAAGGAGGAAATGACACGTCAGGGAGAGATCCCACTCGTCAAAGAGGTGGTGCTGGTGTCACTGGGATACAACCACAGCCGACCCTACCTGCTGGTGAGTGTGTGTGTGTGTCTCTGTGTGTCTCTGTGTGTCTCTGTGTGTCTCTGTGTGTCTCTGTGTGTCTCTGTGTGTCTCTGTGTGTCTCTGTGTATGTGTGTGTGTGTGTGTGTGTGTGTGTGTGTGTGTGTGTGTGTGTATAGCTGAGTGTGTGTGTGTTTATTGTTAACCATTCTACCTCAGCATCCATAATGAATCCCCCCTCCACTTCTGCCCATCTCTCTCTCTCTCTGTCTCTCTGTCTCTCTCTCTCTATCTATCTCTATCTCTGTCTGTCTCTCTCTCTTACTTTTTCTCTTTCTCTCTCTCTCTCTGTCTCTCTCTCTCTCTCTTTCTGCAGGTTCATGTGGATCAGGAGTTGTTGATCTATGAGGCATTTCCATATGATCAGCAGCAGGGGCAGAGCAGCAACCTCAAAGTGCGCTTTAAAAAGGTGAGATACAGAGAGAGAGAGAGAGAGAGAGAGAGAGAGAGAGAGAGAGAGAGACTCGGCTCATGTCAGTATTTTGACACTAGTGATAATTTATATAATATTTATAACAATAGTACAGACACATACACACACACATACACAGATACATACATACAAAAACACACACACACACATACACACAAACACACATACCGAGAGCAGAAAACCAGGTTTAAATTGAATATTTAATAAAAGAGATTGCAAAGAAAAAAAAATACTCTGAAAATAATAATAAAAAAAAATCCTATATGTCGTGCGTGTGTGTTCGCGTGTGTGCGTGTTCGCGTGTGTGCGTGTGTGCGTGTGTGTGTGTGTCCCAGATGCCTCATAATATTAACTACAGAGAGAAGAAATCCAAACTGAAGAAGGAGAAGAAATCCGAGGCTCCAGGAGACGAGAGTGCTGGGGTCAGAGGTCG
>MU592027.1:368691-383691 GCA_024362625.1 Silurus asotus | reverse complement strand
GATATATTTCCATGGGCTGGAGTGGAAGATCTCCAGCTGTCGAGCTCCAAACCTACTGAACATGAATGAATGTGAACGCTGACTGCACCCCAGGAACCTCCTCACCTTCTCACACATCATCAGTATATGGCTTTACTAACACCAATGTGTCTAAATGAATCTCCACATGATCTAGTGGAACATCTTCCCAGAAGAGTGGAGGCGTATCATAACAGTGAATGGAGACTGAAGGATCCAATGGTCAGGTGTCCACAAACTTTTGACTGCACAGTGCAGATAAAAAAGACAGAACTGAAAATCAAAGAACATCATCTTCAGATGAATCCAGAGGAAAAAAGTGTCATGCAGGTGAATGAGCGACTGAGACCAGGTTACGGACTCAAAATCAGTCCAAGCGTGACGTTACCACCATCGTGCTTCACCATGTTCACAGTTATGTTTCTGCAAATGCAAAGAATTTCGGTTTCTTTAAACCAGAGGCACTTTTTTTTTTTTTTGAGTCTTTTTGTCTTCAGCGTCTCCTGACTAACATCTCACTGACGTTTGGAGTGATGTTTGTCTCAGACTGATCCATTTGAAGATCAAGGCTGTGTGTATTTATATACACACACACACACACACACACACACATATATATTTATATATATATTAGGGCTGTCCAAATGAGCGCATTAATACGCAAATTCATTTTAACGGCACAAATTTTATTAAGGCACAATTAATGCAGCATTTCTGTTTAAATATTTTAAATAAAAATATCAAAAATGTGGGGCAAAATTAAAACCTTCAATGCAACACGTTTATTCACGCCGTCTTTTCTTCACTCACATATTTAAAAAAAAATTATTCACTTTACCCACATTTTTTTATCAATAAACATTTGTTTTACTGATGCGCCGAGTCTCAAATCAGCACCAAAATCCACCATGATGCAACATCCGGCAATTAAAACCGTCCGTGTGGAAACATAGTGAAAGTTGCGTTTGGTGTCCTGATGATTTACGTCATTTAAAACACCAGAATTACTTTAAAACATTTACAGGAATATTTAGTCTTCATGCTTTATGTTGTTATTAAAACCATAGCCAACATACATTTGCATAAAAGTATCCATATTATCCATGTACATGTTTATTAAAAAAGTATTAATTTAAGGTACATTTAAAACAGATAAAAATGTGCGAATAATCACAAATATTGTAATCGATTGACAACCCGAATATATATATATATACACACACACACACACGTGTGTGTATATACACAATTATAAAGGAACAATTATAGCTTATTATTATTCTTCATTAGAATATTAAATGAGGTGTTATAGATATTGTGATTGAGCACCACATCATGCTTTCCCCAGTATTATAGTAACACAAGTCCTGCAGTACTGCAGTGGACTTCCTTTATTAAACTACTAAATTAAGTAAAGTTAATGTAAAAAGCTGAAGACAGGAAGAAGTGAAACTTTATATATATAAAAAAAAAAAAAGCTCCACAAGTAAATAAAGTCTTTGGCTATTTGAGGTACTGATACGTCTCCGGATTGAGGGAGATGAAACCACAGTATGAGAGAAGCTGCAGCAAACCACGAGTGAAACTCATCATCATCATCTCCGACCTGGAAAACACACACACACACACACACACACACAACATCACAGTATTAGATGACAGGACTCAGGCAGGGGGTGTGGCCTAAAGTCTACAGGTGGTTTAGTGTATGATTATTAAACTTTCTTGACCTTAAAGCAAATTCAAACTTCACATCTTCCCAGAAACTCCACATCCAGCGCAACAGAGTGGCCCGGGGCAGCAGCCTCGACTCGTCCGCTCTGGCTTTACCCCAACCTCGCACAGCACTGACACACACACACACACACACACACACACACACACACACACACGACAGAGTGAGTCTGCATAATCAAACCTTAAAAGTTCAGATTTAGTGTGTAGTGTATTATAATAATGTTTTATAAAGTATATGTAGTTTGCGTAGTATACAGTATACAGTGTGTAGTTTGTATAGTGTACTGTATATAGTGTGTAGTTTGTGTAGTGTACAGTATATAGTTTGTGTAGTGTACTGTATTATATACTATGTGTAGTTTGTGTAGTGTACTGTATATAGTGTGTAGTTTGTGTAGTGTACAGTATACAGTGTGTAGTGTACTGTATTATATACTATGTGTAGTTTGTATAGTGTACTGTATATAGTGTGTAGTTTGTATAGTGTACTGTATACAGTGTGTAGTTTGTGTAGTGTACTGTATATAGTGTGTAGTTTGTATAGTGTACTGTATACAGTGTGTAGTTTGTATAGTGTACTGTATATAGTGTGTAGTTTGTATAGTGTACTGTATATAGTGTGTAGTTTGTGTAGTGTACTGTATATAGTGTGTAGTTTGTGTGTACTGTATAGTGTGTAGTTTGTATAGTGTACTGTATAGTGTGTAGTTTGCAGTGTACTGTATATAGTGTAGTTTGTGTGGTGTACTGTATACAGTGTGTAGTTTGTATAGTGTACTGTATACAGTGTGTAGTTTGAGTAGTGTACTGTATTATATACTATGTGTAGTTTGTGTAGTGTACTGTATATAGTGTGTAGTTTGAGTAGTGTACTGTATTATATACTATGCGTAGTTTGTGTAGTGTACTGTATATATTGTGTAGTTTGTATAGTGTACTGTATACAGTGTGAAGTTTGTAGTGTACTGTATACAGTGTGTAGTTTGTATAGTGTACTGTATACAGTGTGTAGTTTGTCGTGTACTGTATACAGTGTGAAGTTTGTATAGTGTACTGTATACAGTGTGTAGTTTGTATAGTGTACTGTATACAGTGTGTAGTTTGTATAGTGTACTGTATATAGTGTGTAGTTTGTGTAGTGTGCTGTATATAGTGTGTAGTTTGTGTAGTGTACTGTATACAGTGTGTAATTTGTGTAGTGTACTGTATATAGTGTGTAGTTTGTGTAGTGTACTGTATTATATACTATGTGTAGTTTGTGTAGTGTACTGTATATAGTGTGTAGTTTGAGTAGTGTACTGTATACAGTGTGTAGTTTGTGTAGTGTACTGTATATAGTGTGTAGTTTGTGTAGTGTACTGTATACAGTGTGTAGTTTGAGTAGTGTACTGTATACAGTGTGTATATTGTGTAGTGTGCTGTATTATATTCTATGTGTAGTTTGTGTAGTGTACTGTATATAGTGTGTAGTTTGAGTAGTGTACTGTATTATATTCTATGTGTAGTTTGTGTAGTCTACTGTATTCTTTACTGTATGTAGTTTGTGTAGTTGTTGTGACCTCTTGGCCATGAGGGCGTAGCGATCTACTGGAGCTCCCAGCGCTACGTTGATGCTGCGCACGGTGTTGATGTTGCGGAAGATGAGCAGCATGGGTCGAGGCAGAGATTTCAGCACCTCCATGATGCTGTCGAAGCGCTGAGCGGCCATGGTGCGCATGTAGGACGTCTCCTCGCGGCTCAGGATGTTCCCCAGACCCAACTCTCGCATGTTGATGGGACGCTGGAGGAGCATCTCACAGAACAGGAAGTAGTCTGATGTGATGGAGATACGAGGCGTTAGTAGAGGATAGAAACGGTGTCTGTGGTGGAGGGTTCCCCGGGGAAGAAACCGGTGAATCCTTCTGCAGGATTTAAACCTGATTGTCGTAGCGTTTGGAGCAGGATGATTAAACACTTCATTCTGTGGAATAATGTACTAATATTTGAGCTGACCTTTGACCCCGAGGTCATTGGAGGATTTCTTCATGGCGGCTTCATCTCGGAGGACAATAGAGCGCCACAGCTGGCACAGAGCTTCTCGGTCTCTGACACAACACAGCAAACACACAGCGTTAAATGGAACAACAGTAGAGCTGAGTGCAGTGTGTTCATTATTCATGAGCTGCTCGTGAATATTAATGAGCTTGTGGGCGTTACCTTTTGCTGAGGTGTTCATACAGTCCATGATCTAAGAGAACAAGTTCAGCTTTTTTATCAGGACCTCTTCTTACCAACACTGTAACACACACACACACACACACACACACACACACACACACACACACACACACACACACACACACACAGACACAGACACAGACACAGACACAATTACAATCTCCCCACTGTCTTTGTTTCTTTACTCCTTTTATTATGGGGACATTCAGTCCTCACACTCACATTCACACACACACTCTCACACACACACTCTTACTCTCACACACACACACACACTCTCTCATTACCGTTTCCTGGATGCGGGTCTGCGTGTATAAATCCAGTGTAAAATATCTGTTCGGCGAAAGTCTTGATCAGTTTCTCTGCAGTCTGAGGAGCATCAGCAGAAACATGTTGTTGATGATGATGATGATGATGATGGACTGCAGTGAAAGTGTGTGTTACTCACGTCTTTTAAACTCAGGCCCTGCCTCCTGATCTCCTCGCTGTTGTTGATCTTGCATCCATGGCAGAACTCGGCCGTGAGGACGCGCTGGTTTTAGGAGCAGAGCTGAGGATTAGTGTGTGTGTGTGTGTGTAACAGTGTGAGTTATGGTGTGTAATAAGAGTGTGTGTAACTGTGTATGTGTGTAACAGTGTAACAGCGTTTGTTAGTGTGGGTTAGGGTTATGACTGTGCATGCAACTGTGTGTGTAACTGTGTGTGTAACAGTGTGTGTAACAGTTTGTGTGTGTGTGTAACAGTGTGTGATCTCAGTACCTTGCTGGTCAGCTCCCAGAACACTTTTGGTATGACGATGAATTTAAAATGCTGCAGTTCCTGGGCACAGCGCTCAGAGTTTCTGCCCTCGTTCTCAAAATCCAGCTCCTGCGCCAGAGTTCCCTTCAGGTCCTGCAGATCACACACACACACACACACACGCACACACACACACACACACACACACCACACACACACACACACAGAAGGCTGCCAATATATGAAAATATTCGTGTGTGTTACGGCTGTGTGTGTGTGTGTGTGTCTTATGGCTGTGTGTTACGCTGTGTGTACAGTCCCGATGGACAGTGAGGACGCAGTGAAAGACATCTTATGGTGTTTAGATGCGAGTTCTCACGTAACAGTGCGTGTCGTGACCTCACACAGACCTTTAGGACCCAGCGGAAACCGAAGCTCGGGTGCATAAACTTCACTATATCCAGCAGGATCTCCAGCGTCCTGATGTCTCCATCAAAGCGATCTCGGAGGTCTATATACTGCACCTGCATACAGAAGAACCGCAAACCACAGTGCTGTCACATGACCAGACATGACACATGTTTAGGAAATAGAACCTGCTCATTTTTATTCCTAAATCATTCATAGAAAGTTGACTGGAAATGTTTGTGTTCGTGTTGCCAGATTTGAATAAACCCCCCCCTAATAACCACACACACACACACACACACACACACACACACACACACACACACACACACGATAAGGTTGGAACACAACAATTCCTGGTTTAATTCTCATTTCCTGGCTCTAACAGTCCATCATCATCAGATGGTGGGTCGTCTCACCTTTACAGCCACAGGGGTCCCGTCATGCAGCTCTGCCTTGTGCACCTGCGCTAAACTAGCAGCTGCTACAGGCTCGTACTCAAACGTCTTAAAGAGTTGATCAGGAGTGGAATTGAAGTCCTCGAGGAATAAAGCGTCTACCTGAATAACACACACACACACACACACACACAGTCAGTGAGGATAGTATTCATTCTCTTGGCTCCCCACCAGCCACATTATTCCCGTCACCTCTTTGTAGCGGCGGTTCAGCGCTTTATCCTCCAGGACCTGCAGCGTGTGGATGTACTCCGGAGGGAGCAGGTGGTTGAAGGAGCACAGGCCCTGTCCCAATTTAATGTACACTCCACCGTTCCTCACTGCTCCCTCCACTATGCTGTCTGCCGCCCGCTGGTGACACGCCGACATGGCAGCCGTGAATTCAGTCCTTTCCTGCACACGGAGAAGCTTTAAATGCGAGATGAATTTTAGAACATGATTAAAGCAGAGAATAGAATCAGGGTCGTACTTCATCAACGCCACGCAGAACCACGTTAGACGTCCACCAATAATCCACCGAGATCAGCAGTCCGACATACAGAGATCTGAAATCATTCACACGTGAATCAGATTTTATGCACATTCATTCCTCATATTCCCCGTGTCTGTATTGACCCTGAACCCCACCCACAACCCCCCACACAACCTCCACCCACAACCCCCCAACACAACCCCACCCACCCACCACACAACCTCCCACAACCCCCCACACAACTCCACCCACAACCACCCCCCCAACCTCTCACACAACCTCCACCCACAACCCCGCACACAACTCCACCCACAACCCCATCCACAACCTCCCACCCACACAACTCTACCCACTACTCCACCCACAGCCTCCCACACAACTCCACCCACACACACAACTCCACACTCAAGTGTGAGTTTGTCACCACCCTCACCTGCAGAAGCGTCCTGTTCCCTCTAACAAGATCCTCATCTTCCTCCTGTCTCTGGGGTCAGAGCGAGCGTAGTGCACGCCCACCACCGCAGGAACACCCACTGACACACCAATCAGCAGCTTTCTCAGGGGTCGAAGACTCCGCCCACTCCTACAGAAACAACAAGATTTACACTGCGATTCTAATCACACGTCCGTCTTTCATTTTCTTTCTCCCTTCTCTCGGTCCGTCCATCTGTTTGTCTGTCTGTCCATCTAATTTACTGTCTGTCTGTCCAGTCATCAGTCTGCTGTCTGACCAACTCTTGCTTTTTGTCTGTCTGCCTGTCTGTTTCTCTGTCTGCACATTTGTCTGTCTCTACATTTTTCTTTCTGTCTATTTCTGTGTCTGTCTTTCCTAATTTACTGTCTGTCTGTCTATTTCTTTCTCAATTTGTCTGGACAGACCTGTTTTTCTGTCAGCTGTCTGGCCATCTCTTTCTCTCTTTGTCTGTCTAGTCATTCTATTCATTATTCTGTCCATTCTTTTGTCGTCCTCTGTTCATTTCTCAAACTGTCTTCATCTGTCCGCCTTTCTGTTGCTATCTGTCCCACTCTGCCTTTGTGTCCCTTCATCTATCTGTCTGCCTATGTGTCCATCCATCTCCTCTGTCTACCTCTACCCCCCCCACCTTTCTCTCTCTCTCTTTCTCTCTCTCACCTCTGTGTGCTGAAGGATTTGTACAGCAGCATTCGAGTGTTTGTGAGATTGGAATATTTCTGCAGCAGAGCGAAGTGACGCCGACACACCCGTAACTGTAACACACACACACACACACACACACACACACACACACACACACACACACACACACACACACACACACAGTTAGAACAGGGTTAAGGAGTTCAGGGCCGTGAAGCTCCGAGAGAAAAACACGTCAATTCAAGTCCTAGAGAATTAAAATAGCAGTGTGTGAAAGGCGTGTGTTGAGCCGCGAGGACACGAGAACGTGAGGACGCGACTCCACACTTTCATCAGGGAACAAAATGTCTCCTTTATTTACACGCATGGGGCCCCGGGGTCCGGGTCAAGTACATCGCTCTGAACTTTCCTTTCAACTCTGTATGATGTGATCACACTCATCACACACACACACACACACACACACACACACACACACACACACACACACACACACACATGTGTCCTGATAACACACTGCAGTGAGAGAGTTTTAACCTCCACGCCTGAAACTCTTTGCTGTGTCTCTTGTAAAACTCCAGAGATGTTCTTCACTAGATGGAGATGTTCTTCTTCATCTCAGAGCAGATCGGTAGGATTGAGGTGTGGTGACTGGGCAGGTGGTTCCATGATAAATCACTCCAGACGTCTGTCTGCTCTCTAAATAACACGTACAGAACTCAGACGTGCTCTTCAGCTCATCGTCTGGCTGTACAGTGAAGTCGATCCTGATGAGCCGCAGTCCAGACGGAACTGCACGGTGATGAAGTGTGGAATAGGAGACGTGTTGGTTCCATTAACCATTAAACTTCCACCTCCACGTGTGACTGTGGGGGTGTGTCTCTGTAATCAGTGAGCTGAGAAGTAAACAGCGTGAGCAGGGTGTAAACTTCGACCTCCTTTTTCTCCTCTGTACACTGGACATTGCTCCATAAACGAGTGGTGATCTGCTTCACAGCGAATCACAATGCAAACAAACAAACAAACAAACAAACAAACAACCTGCAGCAATTATAAAGTAATAACTATGAAGATTTAATTTATTAATATGAGGATTGTAGGTCGTTAAGAAGAAGGAGGATCACAGGGTGACGTATAAGAGTGGAGGAAGGTGCACACAGGTGGATTATGTTCTATGTAGGAGATGCAACCTGAAGGAGATTGGAGACTGTAAGGTGTTGGCGGGGGACAGTGTAGCTAGACAGCATCGGATGGTGGTCTGTAGGATGGTTTTGGAGGTGAAGAAGAAGAGGAGGAGAGTGTGGACTGAAAGAAGAATAAGATGGTGGAAACTGAAGGAGGAAGAGTGTAGTGTGAGGTTCAGGGAAGAGGTCAGACAGGAGCTCGGTGGTGGTGAGGAGGTGCTGGATGATTGTGGAAACTACTGCAGGAGTGATGAGGGAGGCAGCTAGAAAGGTTCTTGGTGTGACATCTGGAAATAGAAAGGAAGACAAGAAGACGTGGTGGAATGAGGAAGTGCAGGAGAGCAGAAGGAGAAAGAGGTTGGAGAAACAGAATTGGGATCGACAGAGTGATGAGAAAAGTAGGCAGGAGAACAAGGAGATGCAGCAGCAGGTGAAGAGGGATGTGGTGAAAGCCAAGGAAAAGGCGTATGAGGAGCTGTATGAGAAGTTGGACACTGAGGAAGGAGAAAAGGATTTGTAGCGATTGGCCAGGCAGAGGGACCGAGCTGGTAAGGATGTACTGCAAGTTGGAGCAGTAAAGGATGGAGATGGAAATGTGTTGACTAGTGAGGAGAGTGTGTTGAGAAGAGGCAGATGTAGAGGACAGGGGGGATGGAGACGGATGATCCACTGTGGACCCCCTGATGGGAGCAGCCAAAAGAAGAAGAAGAAAAAAAGAAGATGAAGGAGAAGAAGGGAGAAGGTTGTGTACTTTTGAGACGGTCCCTTACACTCTGCCATCAAGGACAATGGAATACGAAACAAATCTTTACGTTTTTCTAAAATATTGTATAATTATTTCACAGCTCCACACTGACCAGAGCCTTCATCATCATCATCATCATCATCATCATCATCATCATCATGCAGTCACGTGTTGCTGAAGAGCACAGGATTTTAATAAACATGTGCAGGTGTACAAATGTGATATCTGATTTAATAAAGAAGGGAACAGGTCAGTTATTCTCTCTCTCTCTTTCTTTCACACACACACACACACACACACACACACACACACACACACACACACACACACACACAGAGCTAGCAAGGCTGAACACCGGTTAGTTAGCGACCTGAACACCAGCTCGCAGCTCCACACACTACACACAGGAGGAGGAGGAAAACAGCATGACCCTGATGTCTCTGTACACATACCGTCTCCGCCGCCATGACCGCGGGGTGAAGCGGATCCACTCCCCCAATCTCAGCTCCTGAATCCGGAGAAACTCCACACTGTGGAGCTGCTGCTGTCAGAGGGTATTGAAATCCTGTGTCCTGTGAATAAAACGGTCTCTTTACGGAAGTCTACCGGAAGTTAAGCGTGTAGAAGTACAGAACTGATATTGGCGGTGCACGCGCATGCGCCCTAGTCGTTTCTGATTTTTAAACTCGCGGTAGTTCAAATCGCCGCCACCGCCGCCATCTTTACTACAACAGACTAAATCTATTACAGAACTAATTCTATTTTATTCTATTCTACTCTATTCTACTACAATATAATATATTCAATTCTACTATTCAATATTGAATTATATTCTACTACACTACAGTATACTATATTCTATTATATTTCTATTCTACTATACTATACTACACTATACTATAAACTTTCATTCGGCTTCTATATTCTATAAAATTATACTATTCAATATTCTATTTCTATTCTACTATACTATATTCTATTCTATTTCTATTCTACTATACTATACTCTATTCTATTCTACTATACTATATTCTATTCTATTTCTATTCTACTATACTATACTACACTATACTATATTCTATTTCTATTCTACTATACTAATTCCTATTCTATTCTATTCTACTATACTATACTACACTATACTATATTCTATTCTATTCTACTTTTCAATATTCTATTTCTATTCGACTATACTATACTGTATTCTATTCTATTTCTATTCTACTATACTATACTCTATTCTATTCTACTATACTATATTCTATTCTACTATACTAATTCCTATTCTATTCTATTCTACTATACTATACTCTATTCTATTCTATTCTACTATACTATACTCTATTCTATTCTACTATACTATATTCTATTCTATTTCTATTCTACTATACTATACTACACTATACTATATTCTATTATATTCTACTTTTCAATATTCTATTTCTATTCGACTATACTATACTCTATTCTATTCTATTCTATTCTACTATACTACACTATACTATACTATATTCTATTATATTTTACTATTCAATATTCCATTTCTATTCTACTATATTATACTATATTCTATTCTATTCTATTTCTATTCTACTACACTATACTATATTCTATTCTATTCTATTCTACTATACTACACTATACAATATTCTATTCTACTATACTACACTATACAATATTCTATTCTGCTATGCTACACTATAATATATTCTATTCTATTCTACTATGGTACACTATACTATATTCTATTTCATTCTACTATTCAATATTCTATTCTATTCTTGTTAGGAAGTTTTCCTCTCTAGCTCGAAGGACCATATAAGGATTCTCACTATCTGGTGTGCGCTGATCAGGGGATTGTACTCGCCCCAGCGCGTCAGTAAAACTCGGTACAGGATTCAGAACACTCTACTTTACTGGGTATAGAATTGTATATGAGGTGATTCTTGGTGTCTTCTGTTAGCTGCTGTTCGGTAGGTTGTGTGATGCAGAATGCCTGCTGAAAGGCCACTGCTGAAAGGTTAGTGCTGAAAGGCCACTGCTGAAAGGTTAGTGCTGAAAGGCCACTGCTGAAAGGCCACTGCTGAAAGGTTAGTGCTGAGTGACAGGTTGCACGATGTCGGATGGCCACTGGTCAATGACGACAGAGTTACTGATGGAGGCCGGTGCACTGTGATGTCATAGGTAGCTTATCATTGCTTGGTAAACTGTATGTCTGTCTCTAGTGGTGAAGCGTGGAAATACAACTGCATAGGAATCCTTTCTTACAATTCTATTCTACTACACTATAATATATTCTATTCTACTATCCCATATTCTATTCTACTATTCTATTCAATTCTATTCTACTATACTACACTATTCTACTATATGGAGTGCATTCCACAGCAATTCTACTCAATTCTATTCAGTATTCAATTCTATTCTACTATAAAACACTATATTCTATTCTTTTCTATTCTATTCTATGTTACTTAACTGTACCACAAAATACTAAAATGTACTCAATATAGAAATTTTTTTCTATAGGGTTTAGTTCAGAACTCTCTCTCTCTCTCACACACACACACACACACACACATATCTCACAAACATATAAAGACACACCCCTTTTATAACAATACTGTAAAATGTTTTTATTATTTAAAGAATATAAATCTACAAAGAGAACAGGATATTGATTGGTCACAAATAGTTACGTAATAAAAACGCTGGTATAAAAGGAAAAGGCTGTTGTTATATAAAATTCAGTAACGCTGTATATAAAACGGATTTCCAGACACAAGCCATCGACGTCTCTACG
Source organism: Silurus asotus (assembly GCA_024362625.1). NCBI lineage: Eukaryota > Metazoa > Chordata > Actinopteri > Siluriformes > Siluridae > Silurus > Silurus asotus. The sequence goes on along the minus strand of MU592027.1, from coordinate 371,794 downwards.
CTACAGGAAATCACTCGCACAGGTCATATGAGTAATACGTCATAACATCCGTACAGATTTATATATAAAACACAAATAAATCGTATTAAAAAAATAATCACAGGATTTACCTCCATTTGTTGTTTTTTTGTTGTTTTTACAGACGTACGCTGTGATGACGAATGTAAAAAGTGATATTTGGGAAAAATTGATGGATTGCACTTATTTGTGGCTGTTAGGTTTTCTAAATGAAATAAACTCATGTAGCACCGACTTTGATAGGAAATGTACTATAAGCTTTGTTTATTAAGTGTGTGTGTGTGTGTGTGTGTGTGTGTGTGTGTGTGTGTGTGTGTGTGGACATTACATAGTCCGTCACCGATGTAACCGGTCCCTTTAGCAGCTCAGGGGCAGTGTGGTGGTGTTCGAGCCCCCCAGTTGCCCCAGTGCCATGACCAAGATGTCCTTTTTTTCTTTATAAAAGCGTAACTCTCGCCCAGCGAGCCGCGCCTCCTCCAGCTCTCGCTCGGTGGCCGCCAGCTCTCGCGCCACGCTGCCCGACACGCCGTGCTCACGGTTCACCCAATCCGCCGCCATCTGCGTCCTCATATCATCGTCCAGAGCGCGGTGAGAGTAATGAGCCAACACCTCCTGCATACACACACCCACAGAAACTCACTTGTATGGAGGGGCGGGGCTATGTTGTGATGTCATAATCCACACTTTTGGTTAATGGTTTATAGTAACACTCACAGCTTTTTGTTTTGTTTTGGAGTTTTTTAGGAACATTTGTCTTTTGTGTGTGTGTGTGTGTGTGTGTGTTAGACATAACGAATCCCAGACCTGGCGAGAGCACTGTCTCTCTCTCATGGCTTTCAGACTTCCGTTCCAGTGCAGCAGCTGGAAAACCGTCATCAGCTCCTGGAGAACATGAACACAACATAAAAAAATCACTGATGTAGAGCAGCATCACACTCCAGTGCAGGAAACACACACTCCTCACACGTCTCACACTTTTCTCACATCTCTCACCACTGGGGTCATGCAGCAGAACCAAATCCCTTCTCAGGACTAGACATGTGAATGAAAGAGATTTAAGGAAGTGTTACCTGGAACTCCAGCATGGATTTGCCCTTGTTAGACTCCAGCATGAAGCGGAACGCTCCGATTCCCGTGTTGGGGTTATCCGCTTCCTCTCTGTTTCCCTGGACACATTCAAACACTCGCTGAAATCTGATTACGTTACATAAAAATCACAGGATACAGACAAATACGACCTCACGTGAGACGAACATAAAACATTTAACACTTGCAGAAGTGGGCGTGGCCTAAACCAGTTTATTGTTGTTGTTTTATTCAGCTAACCCCACTTGAATTTAATTTAATACAATTTTATTTGTATTGCGCTTTTAACAATAGAAAAACTCCCTGAGATGCAAAACCTTGAGAGGAACCAGACTCAAGAGGGAACCTCATCCTCATCTGGGTTCCACCGAATGTCCATTTATTACAGATAAATGATGTTGAGGTGCAGTGATGGAGATCAGAGCAGACTGTAGTCCCGAGTCAGTGTAGGAGAGTGTAGATATTAACTACAGTCCAAATCCTCAAAACTCCAGTCTCCATGAAGTTATTACTTTACAGTTATTGTTTTAGTTTGGACTTAACTGTGATTTCTTCCAACGTATTTATGTGATTATATCTCCAAAAAAAACTTTTTTTACATGAATTTTGACATGAATTTCTAATTTCATACACGTTCAAATTAATAGACGTGTCCTGCAAAAAAACATGGCCTATAGTTCTGAAGAACTTGGAGGGAAAAATTCTTTAAAAAAAGAAAAGAGTGGAATGAGACGGAGTGTTTTCCTCTGATTGTCCTGCAAGCTTCATGTCTGAGGCGCATGAAAAAACTAAACCACTCAAAACGAGTGAAAAGCATCAAAAGTGAGCTGATGATCGTGATGATAATGAGTTCACTCGTGTTCAGTCGTGTTCAGTGTGTGTTGGCGTCTATAAACTCACGTTGAAGGAGGCCAGAGCTTCACACACGCTCTTCTCGATGAACTCGTCTGTGATCCTGCGTGACGGATGCTCGTTAAACACAGAGTTCATTAGTGCTATTTTGGCTGCGCTGCGTCTCGCTTCAGCTTTCGTCGGACAAAACTGGGAACAGAACACGATAAGAGAAGCTCCAGCTGAGATGAAATCATCTTTATAAACATCAACATTATTATAATTATCCCATTTTTCATGCTGCAGCATCTCTTCTTAAGCCCCGCCCCTCCAAAAACCAAAAAGAAACCAGACGTGGTACCTGAAAGCTTCCGAAGCAGCTGCCTCCAGGGAGACTGACATAGCAGACATATGGAGGACTGTTAGAAGGAACCATCTCATACACCACCAGCGCTCCGTTCTTCAGCTCGGCTCCTCGAGATTGTTTCATCTGCCAGAACTCCTGCAGAGCCTCCACCACGTTCACTGAGAACCAACCAGGAGACACCGAGAGAATAGAAATGCAATTACAGTCATAAGTAAGTCATAAACTTGTGTGTGTGTGTGTGTGTGTGTGAGTGTGTGTGTGTGTGTGTGTGTGTGTGTGTGTGTGTGAATATAGGAACTGATGTTTATACAGTTATTATAGAGTTTATAGAGGTAGTACAGTTATAATATCCCTCGTATGATAATTTAAAAACTTGCAGGGGTATTATAGTGCTCATAGACATATTATTGTGCTCATGGAGGTGTTATAGTGCTCATAGAGATATAGTGCTCATAGAGGCATTATACAGAGTTATTATAGAGTTCATAGAGTAATTATAGTGTTATAGTGCTCATAGAGGTATTATATTGGTTACAGAGGTATTATAGTGCTCATAGAGATATGATGCTTAAAATGGTATTATAGTGCTCATAGATTTATTATAGTGCCCATAGGGGTATTATAGTGCTCATAGATTTATTATTGTGCTCATGCAGGCATTATAGCGATCATAGAGTGATTATAGTGCTCATAGAGGTATTATAGTGCTCATAGAGCAATTATAGTGTTCATAGAGATATAGTGATTATAATAAAATTATAGTGCAAATAGTTATTATAGTGCTCATAGAGGTATTATAAT
>MU592027.1:353691-363691 GCA_024362625.1 Silurus asotus | reverse complement strand
GTCCATAGTTACCCCAAGGTTACGAGCAGTGGCTGAAGGGGAGAGCAGAGAGTCATGAAGTGTTATTTGTAGATCTTGACCTGGAAACACACACTCACACACACACACAAACACACACTAACACACCACCAACACACACACACACACACACACACACACACACACACACACACACACACACACACACACATACTAACACACCATCAACACACACTAACACACCACCAACCAGTGGTGTGAGGTCAGGGTCAGTAAAGTCTTCTCTACTGGACTAAACACTATCAGAAGCTCTAAACTACATTTACAACATAAATTCTAATATTTGTTTGATGAAATTGTAATAATTTCTTTCATCAGTTTCTTCTCTTCATGTGGGAGTGTTTCTCTCGGCTGCACTGCTTCAGTGTGTGTGGATGTAGATTTTTTGTCCAATCAGATTTCAGACTCTATGTGCTGCCATGTGAATCTAATCTGCTCAGAACCTTCAGAATCAGTACTGCTGGACTTTTACCATCGAGAATATTACCAACAGCTCTGTTTCTTTATCCAATCAGATTTCAGATTCTCCTCACAGAGCAGATCACTGGCTCAGAATAGCGTCAGCACTGTTCTGTCCTCTGATTGGTTGTTCAGAGGAAAACTGTTACAGCGACTGGTAAAACACGTCCCCAATTTAAACTCTCTCTCTGAAGCCCTTATCCAGAGTGAGTAACGTAGAAATTACAAACTTAATATAAATATAACTCTCAAATTCTACAAACTTGGAAAGTGGTAATTTAAGTATTTCAGGAAGAGGTAGGTCTTCATCGTCGCTTGAAGATAATTAGGGACTCTGCTGTATGGACATCTAGAGGAAGTTCATTCCACCACCTCGGTGCCAGAACAGAGAAGAGCCTTGAAGTGTACTTACCTCTCATTCTGAGAGAAGGTGGTACCAGTGGAGCAGTGCTGGAGGATCTCAGACAGCGTGGTGCAGTGCGAGATGTGATGAGGTCAATGAGGTAAGATGGTGCTGGTCCATTTTTGGCTTTGTAGGTGAAGATCAGTGTTTTGAAACTGATATGTGCAGCTACTGGAAGCAAGTGGAGGAGCAGCAGTGGGGTGGTGTGGGAGAACTTGGGCAGATTGAACACAAGTGCAGCTGCATTTTGGATCATTTGCAGTGGACGAATAGTGTTCAGGGGAAGACCTGCAGCAGAGAGCTGCAGTAGTCAAATCTTGAAATGACAAGAGACTGAACGAGCACCTGGGCAGCCTGTGTGGACAGAAATGGTCGAATCCTTCGGATATTGTAGAGAAGAAATCGACAAGAACGAGCAACATTAGCGACATGTGGGAAAAAAGACAGTTGATTGTCCATAGTTACCCCGAGGTTACGAGCAGTGGCTGAAGGGGAGAGCAGAGAGTCATGAAGTGTTATTTGTAGATCTTGACCTGGAGATGAATCACCTGGGATGACCAGCAGTTCTGTTTTACTGGGGTTGAGTTTTAGTTGGTGAGCACTCATCTATGAAGATATGTCTGACAAGCATGCTGAGATCTGAGCGGACGCTGTGGTATCTGATGGAGGGAAAGAAAAGATGAGTTGAGTGTCATCTGCATAGCAGTGATAAGAAAACCCATGTGAGGATATGACTTCACCAATGGAGTGGGTATAGAGGGAGAAAAGGAAGGAACCAAATACCAAGCCTTGTGGGACACCAGTGGTGAGTCTGCATGGGGCAGATGTGGATCCTCTCCATGTTACCTGGTATGAGCGACCTTCCAGGTAGGAAAACAACCATTCTCATGCTGTTCCGTTGCCTGTGTCAAATGCTGCTGAAAGGTCCAGGAAGATGAGGACAGATGAAGCTTGGCTGATCGAGCAGCATGCAGTTTCTCAGAAACAGACAAAAGTGCCGTCTCTGTGGAATGTGACGCTTTGAACCCAGACTGGTTCGGATCATGGAGGTTGTTCTGTGAGAGTGTGACCATGTCATCTAGTTTATGCAAAACACACACACACACACACACACACACACACACACACACACACACACACACACACTTATATACAGCTCTTTTTCTTTTTCCTACTTCAATATTTACTATTCCATTAATAATTCTATAGTTTTTATATTGGTATTATAGTTATATTACAGTATATTATAGATTATATGCTATATTATATACAGTTTTATTATAGTTTATTGATTATTCTGATTATAATTTGTGTTATGTATCTGTATTCGCTATGCGTTGGCAATACAGATACACATATTTGTCATGCAATACAGCAACCTTTAAATCCTGAGTCTTGAGAGAGAGAGAGAGAGAGAGAGAGAGAGAGAGAGAGAGGGGGAATAATATAATGCATGGCCTCTTATGACCCGTAAAATATTTATAAAAATTTATTTTATTATAATAAAATACAATAAAATATTTAAATCACTTTGAACATCTTTATCTTTGAACAGTTAATGCGTGGCGCCGCCGCTAGAGGGAAGTGTCGAGCGCGCGCGTGAACACAGACTGCACAGTGACTACAACGAAGAAGAAGAGGCCGAAGTACTCCTCCGGAACAACCGAAGAAGAAGAAGCCGCTCATGCAGTGTTGATAAAGTCACATGGCGCAGGGATTCAGAGGAGAATAAAGCGGATTAGATTAATAGATTAGTATAAAGCGGTGAATATGCGGTAAAATCCGTGTCAGATTTCCGCTGTGTGTGTGTGTGTTGTGTGTGTGTGTGTGTGTTGTGATGTTGGCTCGCGCTCCTGCCCGCTGTGTCCTTCAGGGTGTGTGTGATTGTCTCCGGGCTCAGAGCTTCTCTCTGTCCGCGCGCACGGTAACACACCAAGCTTTATATTTATTTATATTTATTTACACTCACATAGAGTCTCTTCTTATTCACTGAATTCCATAAAACTGCCTTAAACGACTTCTTTCTAGAAACTACACCATGATAACATCCTGTGTGTGTGTGTGTGTGTGTGTGTGTGTGTGAGGCAGAACACAGTGGTAGTGGAGAGATGGTGGCAGGTTCCCCTGTCGAAGGAGGGTCGACCCCCGAGACTTTACTCCCGCAGGCACAGGGTTTATCGCTTTGTGGAGGACACCAAACACCAGACCAAGGAGAAGATGGAGCTGCTGCTCACACAGACCGTCCCGAGTGGGTACACACACACACACACACACACACACACACTAACTCAGAAGGATGAGTGTGTGATTGTACAGAAAGTTGCAGATGATCTTAAACTCCACAGCAGGACTGAATGTTCAGGAACTTCAGGATTAACAGTTTAAACTGTTCAATTCTGCACAATATTACAGACCTCATGTCCAGAATGTTCCTCAGATGGTCACCAGGTACCACACAGACGCACATCAGTACAGTGAGACTTTATTGATGAAGAATCAACACTGATTTACTGAAGTGCAGACTTTAGATTCCATCAGCCTGAAACTCCAATGTTTCACACAATGCACACTTTATATTTATTAATATTTTAGAGCTGTAACTTCATTGAAATATTGAATCGTAATTAATCACAACTTAATCACATTTGTATTTGTTTTAAATGCACATTTAATACTTTTCTAGTGTTTATTTCTCTAATCAATACAGATAAATATTGATGCTTTATGCAAATGTATGTTTATTATTAGTGAAACTGAACTCAACATAAAGCATGAAGACTAAATATTCCTGTAAATGTTTTAAAGTAATTCTGGTGTTTTAAATGACGTTAATCATCAGGACACCAAACAGAAATTTCACTATGTTTCCACACGGACGGTTTTAATTGCCGGATGTTGCATCATGGTGGATTTTGGCGCATCAGTAAAACAAATGTTTATTGATTAAATGTCTTTTTTTGGGAAGTTTTTTTATTAAATCTGAGTGAAAATATTCCTGTAAATGTTTTAAAGTAATTCTGGTGTTTTAAATGACGTTAATCATCAGGACACCAAACAGAAATTTCACTATGTTTCCACACGGACGGTTTTAATTGCCGGATGTTGCATCATGGTGGATTTTGGTGCTGATTTGAGACTCAGCGCATCAGTAAAACAAATGTTTAGTGATAAAATGTGTTTTTTTGGAAGTTTGAAGAAGGGTGTGGTGAATAAACGTGAATAAACGTGTTGCGTTGAAGTTTTTAATTTCGTCTTTTTGATATTTATTTATAGATTTTTTTGGACTGTAGATGTCGATTATATCAGTCATCAGTATTCAAACATTTATTTTATTGATGAAGTAACCAGATGAGAAGTTATTAAAGAGCAAACACGTCTCTTCAAATAAACACATACACAAGGTTGTGTGTTAATGTGTGTCATTTTGTATGGGTGTTTAAGGTTGTGTGTTAATGTGTACGGTTGTTTGCCCGTGTGTAAGGTTGTGTATCGGTGTGTAAGTTGTGTAAGGTTGTGTGTCAGTGTGCAAGTTGTGTAAGGTAGTGTGTAAGGTCATGTGTCGGTGTGTAAGGTTGTGTATTGGTGTGTGTGTTGATGTGTAAGTTGTGTGTCAGTGTGTAAGTTGTGCGTCAGTGTGTAAGTTGTGTAAGGTCGTGTGTCAGTGTGTAAGGTTGTGTATTGGCGTGTGTGTTGGTGTGTAAGGTTGTGTAACAGTGTGTGTCAGTGTGTAAGTTGTGTAAGGTTGTGTGACAGTGTGCAAGTTGTGTAAGGTTGTGTGTAAGGTCATGTGTCGGTGTGTAAGGTTGTGTATTGGTGTGTGTGTTGATGTGTAAGGTTGTGTGTCGGTGTGTAAGGTTGTGCATTGGTGTGTGTGTTGATGTGTAAGTTGTGTGTCAGTGTGTAAGTTGTGCGTCAATGTGTAAGTTGTGTAAGGTCGTGTGTCAGTGTGTAAGGTTGTGTATTGGCGTGTGTGTTGATGTGTAAGGTTGTGTGTCGATGTGTAAGTTGTGTATTGGCGTGTGTGTCGGAGTGTAAGGTTGTGTGTAAGGTTGTGTATTGTGTGTCGGTGTGTAAGGTTGTGTGTCGGTGTGTAAGGTTGTGTGTCGGTGTGTAAGGTTGTGTGTCGGTGTGTAACGTTGTGTGTCGGTGTGTAACGTTGTGTGTTGTACACAGAGCTCGGAGGTCGTGGAGACACGGTTTTTGTGAAGAAGTCGGTGGGAAGAAATAAACTCCTGGCTGAAGGTCTCGCTGTTTATCCTTCACCTGAGAACAAGGAGATGTTCACTGAGGAGAGACGCGTGAGAGACACACCCCTCCCCCCAACACACACACACACACACACACACACACTGACTCACTCCTCTAATAAGTTATTACACTCACACACTCTTTTCTTCATCAGTTACTGCGTGAGGGAAAGAGAGAGGACAGAATCCAGACGAGGACAGGACAACTCGTAAGTCAACTTCTCACACACACACACACACACTCACACACACACTCACACACACACACACACACACACACACTCACACACACACACACTAACACTATAATATCTTTGAGTTTTTCTCATGTATTTGTTTCTCTGTTGTCATTTCCAGCATTTTAATAGCAATTCATTATAAATATTTATTTAATCTGATCTTTTTCTCCAGACGGTGGATTTCCTGAAACAGTCCACTCTGGAGATCGGAATCCAGACGGCTCCTCAGCAGCACTTTCTCCTCACCAAGGAAATCGTCTGCAGACATTTTTTGAGAAAAGTGAGGAAGAACCGGAAGTTGCAGTTTCATTTACAGAGCAAAGATTGTCTTTAAATTTACCTCTGTGTGCGTGCGTGTGCGTGCGTGTGCGCGTGTGTGTTTGTGTGTGTGTTTGTGTGTGTGTGTGTGTAGCTGGGCGTGGTCGTCCCTCTTCATGCGCTGACATTACCGGACGAGCCGATCACACAGTTTGGAGATTTCTGGTGTGATGTCACGGTGAGGAATTTCCTTTAGTCTGTGTGTGTGTGTGTGTGTGTGTGTGTGTGTGTACATTTGTATAGTTGTGGTGATTAGATGTGTGTGTGTGTGTGTGTGTGTGTGTGTGTGTGTGTGTGTACATTTGTATAGTTGTGGTGATTTGATGTGTGTGTGTGTGTGCAGGTGAACGGTTTGGACACGGTGCGAGTGCAGTTGACTGTAGGTCCATATGTGGCTCCAAGAGAGAAGAAACTGATGAAACAGGAAGGTGCAGCGACGGAAAACACACCGGACTCAGACGCAGAATAATGATCACAGTCCAGTTTGATTTGACCTTTGACCTAATAAATTTGCATTTTTTTTCTTTAATGTGTCTTTTATTGAAAGTTGAGAAAAAGCGTTCAACACGTCTCTTCATTACCACACGTCTCTTCACTTCTATATAACTTCATTACCACACGTCTCTTTATTACCACACGTCTCTTCATTACCACACGTCTCTTCATTACCACACGTCTCATTACCACACGTCTCTTTATTACCACACGTCTCTCCACTTCTATATAACTTCATTACCACACGTCTCTTCATTACCACACGTCTCTCCATTACCACACGTCTCTTCACTTCTATATAACTTCATTACCACACGTCTCTTTATTACCACACGTCTCTTCATAAACACATCTCTTCATTACCACACGTCTCTTTATTACCACACGTCTCTTCATAAACACACGTCTCTTCATTACCACACGTCTCTTCATAAACACACGTCTCTTTATTACCACACGTCTCTCCACTTTATAACTCACTTCTTCGTAACTTCTACTACACTGTGTGCACGATTATTCGGTAAGTTGTATTTTTGAGGATTAATGTTGTTAGTGTATCTACAGTGCTCTTTATCAATCCAAAATGTTAACAAACCCTCAAACCTGAACATTTAATTAGTAAAAGTGAAGTTTCTTAAGAGAAGATCTACATGTACACGTATTAGAAAATTATCAGTGTGCAGAATTTTTATGCAACTAAATGAAAAACAAAGATTTTCCATCTTCTTTATTTTCACCTGTTAAAACCTGAGGATCAAAAACAAGCTCAACATTTACAAATAAACATTACTGAAATTTCTAAAAGTAAATCCTCAGTGACCAGTAAAACCTCCCTTCTTTTTCATAACAGTCACCAGCCTTCCATTCACGCAGTCAGTCAGTTTTTCTATCTGGACAGAATCAACTTTTAGTGCAGCAGCAACCACGGCGTCCCAGACACTGTTCAGAGAGGTGTACTGTTCACCTTCACTGAACATCTCCTGCTTAAAAGGGCCTAAAAGTTCTTAATAGGGTTGAAGTCAGCTGAAGAAGGGGGCCATGTGATAAGTTTTTTATCTTTAAGGCCTTTACGGGCCACACAGTGGAGAACTTTGATACATGTGATGGAGCGTTGTCTTGCATAAAAATCAGTCTTCTTGAAAGATGCAGACTTTTTTTCTGTTCCACTGCTTGAAGAAAGTGTCTTCTAAAAATATTCAGTGGGTCTGAGAGTTGATTTTGAGTCCATTATCAACCTGAAAAGGTCCAACTAGCTCATCTTTAATAATACCTGCCCATCCCAGTACCCCACCTCCACCTTGAGTTGAAGTGGAGCTGTGTCCATCCATCTGATCCGTCAAGAGTCCCTCTCACCTCATCAGTCCACAAAACCTTTGAAAAAAATCTATCTTCAGATTTTTCTTGGCCCATCCTTGACTTTTCAACTTATGTCTTGTTCAGAGGCAGGAGGATTTCAGCCTTTCTTACCTGGGAAATGTCTCTGAGAACTGAACATCTCGTACTTCTTGACACTTCAGGTAGGTTGCAGTTGTGGGATATGGCAGCACTGGAGGATGATGGGTTTCTGGTGGATTCATGTTTCATTCTTCTCAAATGTTTGGCGGTTAATTTGCGTGGTTTCTTGCGACTCTGTTGACTATTTGCTACAAAACGTATGTTTCTGTGACCACGCGCCAATATCTTATATTTCAAGACTTTTCAGAGTGAAATCTCTTTATGGCCCATTTTTCCTGAGGAGAAAAATCTGTCTAATAATTATGCACAACTTGATATAGGGTGTTGATCTCCTTAGGCCACACCCTCCCTCCTTACACAAATACACATCACCTGATATGCATTAAATCCAATAAGGATTTAAGTTTATACAGACTTTGTGGATAAAATGATGATATGGTCAAAATAATGACGTAATAATTGTGCACAGTGTGTAAACCACTTCACTCCTACGTGACTCTTCACTACTAATCTCTCCAACTGCTGTCTCACTCTATACACACTTTTCACGTTCAGAACTACAGGGTGAGGTGATCAGACTCATATGAACCGTAAATGGAGAACCGGAAGTCTTTATATGGACTTGTTCCTCACAGGAAAAACCTGAAGGAGAAATTTCACCTTTCACACTTTCTCTCTTTATTGTTTTATTACTTCACAAAAAAATCTTGCTGCTATACAGAGTATTACTGGGTTACTACACACACTCGCTCACACACACACACACGTTCATGCAGTTCACAGATTTGTAGCTGAAACAGGAGCTGGTGAAGGTGGAGAAGTTCTTCTAAAGCTAAATGTCCACACTGTGCACTTACTCCAGCAGGCTGATGTAGCGAATGTTTAACTGCAGCTCGTAGTCTCTGGTTAGTGCAGTGCACATGACATCCCTCTGAACTCGACACCAGGGGAATGAGACGTGGCCCAAAGTCTGAAGGCGGAGCAGAGGCAGATGTGTGCTGATCTCAGGCACTGAACCAGAAGCTTCATCTCCAACAGAGCAGAACTCAGGCTTTCCAGGGACGGGGCAGAATAACAGATTAAATGAGTGTGGGCAACTTCTGGTACCTTTAGATAAAGAATGTATATACACACACACACACACACACACACACACACACACACACACACACACACACACACACACCTGGTGGATGTTTCAGGCTCTGTCTCATGTTACAGTTTTCTCTCAATCAATGCTGAAACATCTCACATCAACGTTTATTTCAATTCTCTCTCTCTCTCTCCTTCTGTCTCTCTCTCACACACACACACACACACACACACACACACAGATCTCCTCTAGAAGCCGTATTTGGCCTGAGTTTGTCTGCGTGTAAGTTTGTTTTCAGACCAGCTGTTCTTCAGCTCCAGCTCTCGTTCCTTAGCCTGAGAAACACAAACAAGCATCAGTACACACACACACAGAGAACACACACACACACACACACACACACACATCAGTAGATTATGAAGTAGTACAGACGCTCCCCCACTTTACCAACATTCACTTTCTGAACAAACGTGTTCTCAGAGTGAAATCTGTTCAGGAAAAATAAACTCATATCGCAGGAAATCTGCTGTGAGCTCGTGATCATACACACTGAACTCTGAGCTACTTTTTTTATGAATTTCTTTTTTTTATTTAATGTTATTTATTACTTAATATAAACTATTTACAGTATTTAGATTATTTTGATGTTTTAGTATATTTGTTTATTTGATAGTATTTATGACTTTTACATCAGTAGATTTACAGTCAATAACAAACACTAACAACTCAAACTCATGGTACGAACAGATGTTCAAAACATAACTGATGTGTACGGTGCAGAGCGTCTGTGTACTAAATACAATAAATAAACAAACAGAGACGAATGCAGGATGGACAGACAGAGAGAGAGAGAGAGAGAGAGAGCAAGAGAGAGACAGAGAGAGAGAGAGAGAGAGAGAGAGAGAGAGAGACAGAGAGAGAGAGAGCAAGAGAGAGACAGAGAGAGAGAGTAAGAGAGAGAGAGAGAGAGAGAGAGAGAGAGAGCGCGAGAGTAAGAGAGAGAGAGAGAGTAAGAGAGAGAGAGAGAGAGAGTGAGAGTAAGAGAGACAGAGAGAGAGAGAGCAAGAGAGAGACAGAGAGAGAGAGTAAGAGAGAGAGAGAGAGAGAGAGAGAGAGAGAGCGCGAGAGTAAGAGAGAGAGAGAGAGTAAGAGAGAGAGAGAGAGAGAGTGAGAGTAAGAGAGAGAGAGAGAGAGAGTGAGAGTAAGAGAGAGAGAGAGAGAGAGTGAGAGTAAGAGAGAGAGAGAGAGAGAG
>MU592027.1:326779-347446 GCA_024362625.1 Silurus asotus | reverse complement strand
AGAGAGTAAGAGAGAGAGAGTAAGAGAGAGAGAGAGAGAGAGAGAGAGAGAGAGAGAGAGAGAGAGAGAGAGAGAGAGAGAGAGAGAGAGAGAAAGAGAGAGTAAGAGAGAGAGAGAGAGAGAGAGAGAGAGAGAGAGAGAGAGAGAGAGAGAGAGAGAGAGAGAGATATTAACAGCACTCACTTGATGGATGAGATATGTGATCTGGTGTTTGCGACGCTGTTGTCCTGTCGGCTGATCTCCTTTTTTCTACAATAAAAAGACAAACTGCTAAATGTAAAACTGAAAACGTCTTGTTTTTGTGCCTAACAGTTTATTTCTGTTTATTTTTTGTTAAGGTGATTTGTACACACACCCCCACACACACCCCACACCCCCCCACACACACGTACTTAATAAATGTTATCATTAATACTCATTATTACAAATCATAACACCTGTGTTTTATATCAGAACATTTATAATATAATAATAATAACAATAAGAGTAGACACTGACCTTGCTGAAGGACCTGCGTGGCTCCATCTCCGTCGTCATGTTCTTCATCATCCACTGCTGATGGCCACTGAGCTGATCATCACCTTTAATCTCCAAGAACTTGATCTCCTCTTTCCCTCGGTTCTGTTTCCCCTGCAGCCTGCGGAACTGAACGCAAACAACATTCCCCAGTAAACAACATACAACATTAACCAGTAAACATCATTCCCCAGTAAACATCATTCCCCAGTAAACAACATTCCCCAGTAAACATCATTCCCCAGTAAACATCATTCCCCAGTAAACATCATTCCCCAGTAAACGACATACAACATTAACCAGTAAACATCATTCCCCAGTAAACATCATTCCCCAGTAAACAACATTCCCCAGTAAACAACATCCCCCTAAAGTCCTCCAACTTGGTTCTGCTGCACTAAAATCAAATATAATAAAATAAGATTTTACTAATGCAGTATTCTAATGATTCTGATGATTAATTGGAAAGGAAGAACTTTTTTCTTTATTAAAGATCAGCAGTAAGAGAGAGAAAATGAAACGAGTTTTAAAGTCATTTGTTTTCTTTTTTAGAAAAATAATTTTCTTTATGTTTTAGTTTGAAATTATCCCAATCTGTCATGTTCTTTAGTCTGAATCTTCTTCCTCCAGTTTTCATTCTGCAGCGTCTCGTGTTCCCTGTCCAGAGCCAGCTAGAGTTTATCAGGGTGCGTCAGTAATAATGGTCCGTGGGGAAACACGGTTTAATTGAGTTTAATGGATTAAACAAAGCAAAGGAATTTATGTACTGGAATCACTCGAGTTGCTCAAGGAATCATTTCTCTTTCTTATGATTATTCAAATAAAATAAAAAATCATTCAAATTAACACTTTAATCAAAAAGCGGCGTTACAGAAGTGTTACAGTGTGACGTGAGAGAGAGACGTGAGAGAGAGAGACGTGAGAGAGAGAGAGACGTGAGAGAGAGAGAGACGTGAGGACTCACTGCTTCATCGTTGAACAGAGTGGAGGACTCTGCTTCCTCCTGCTCACAATTCTGCTCCTGGTAAAAACCTGCACTACATAACTCCTGTAAATAAAACACACACACACACACACACACACACACACACACACACACACACACACTTTATTTACACATGGATTGTTTGCAGGTATATGAGAGGGAGAGAGTGTATTTCTGTGTGTGTGTGTGTAAATATTTATTTGTGTGTGTGTTTGTGTGTGTGTATATTTCTTTTTGTGTTGGGGTGTGTGTGTATTTCTTTGTGTGTCTGTGTATTTCTGCGTGTGTGTATTTTTGTCTGTGTGTGTATTTCTCTGCGTGTGTGTGTGTGTGTATGTATGTGTGTACCTGAGCAGCGTGTTTGTGTATGTTTGTGTGTACCTGAGCAGCGTGTTTGTGTATGTATGTGTGTACCTGAGCAGCGTGTTTGTGGTTCTGTGGTAGATACTCGGGGGTGGGGTACTCGTTAGTGCCCCAGGTGGGTCTGGGTTGTGTGTCTGTGCTGGAGGTGAAGTCGAGCGGCGCGTCCTCGGTGCAGGGAGAAGGCTGCAGTGAGGGGGTGTAGGGCTGAGGGTCGGGATACGACGCTCCGACCTCCGGTTCTGCAGAGTTTTCCGACAGGGAGAAGAAATTCTCTGCCACGAGCTCATCGTCACTTCCCTCCTCGTCCGCCGCCATCTGCCGAGCGAACTGCAGAGACGCCGTCTTGGCCGCCGCTTTAATAGCCGACGGAGACGGACTCGCCGCGGACACGCCCTGAGACGCCGACCTCGAGCTTTTGTTGTGAGCGGCGGGGGCGGAGCGTTTGGTCAGGGTGTGCGGCATCAGAGGGCGCTGCGTTTCCTTCACACTCAGGTGTTTGGGTTGGGGCAGGAGAGCAGAAAGACCACCCGCACCCTGAAACATTGTAATATTCACAACACAATACTTCTTAGGAAATTTTCCTCTCGAGCTCGAACGACCATATAAGGACTCTCACTATCTGGTGTGTGTGATCAGTAAAAACACGGTACAGGACACAGAACACTGTACTGGGTATAGAAATGATTGTATATCAGGTGATTCTGCTGTTTAGTGGTTTGCGTGATGCAGAATGCATGCAGCGGCTCCGTGTTCTGGCTTTTTATACTCTTGGTTGAGGACAGTGTGCTGTGACGTCACAGATGGTGACGTCACAGATAGCTTGTCATTGCTTTGTAAACTGTATATCTGCCTCTAGTGGTGAAGCGTGGAATTACAACCAAATAGGAATCCATTCTTACAATATTGTTCAAGAAACAAAAACTCACCTGAGATCCTACTTTCTTCCTCATGGGCTCCTCTTCATCCTCATCAGACTGTACAAATCAAAATCATAATCAGGTATGTTACAGTAAAATAATTATCTGAAGTTTTACAGATACACTAAACAGCCATAAGTTTGTGGAGACCCGAACATATCTTTTGTATGCACTTCTTGAACATGCCATTGCCAGAAGTGTGTAATAAGTGTGAGGGGTTCAGTTGATGAAAGTGATGCAGAACATTGTTGAAGCATCAAAACAGGATAATTAGTTAATGTGAAACTTGACCAGGATCAGGATGATGATCGAAACTGTATGTGTGTGTGTGTGTGTGTGTGAGAGAGAGAGAGAGAGAGAGAGAGAGAGAGAGAGAGAAAGAGAGACTCACGCTGTCCGCTCTTATCTCTGGAGCACTGATCCTGACCGGCTCTGAGCGCTTCTTGGCCCGTGGAAGCTCCAGGCCGGGTACAGGGTTCCCCATTGCGGGCTCCGGGCGCTTGGGGGCGGGCAGGGAGGCGAACATTCCGCCGGCTTTATTCGAGCTGCGTGGCTCTGGGCTCGGATCATCGCGCTCACTGTCGTCGCTGCTGTCGTACGCTACTAAAGACATGTTTCCCCCGGTTCATATAATCTCTCTCTCTCTCTCTCCCTCCCTCTCTCTCTCTCCCTTTACCCGCTCTCTCCTTCTCTCTATCCCCGCTCTCTCTCTCTCTCTCCCTCTCCGCCCCTGACTAGCCGCTAACACTGAGACTCGTCTCTTGCTAACTATCGGACTCTCCGCTGGAGTTTCTCCTCCGTGTAGAACCTGCCCCGTGTTTTCATCCTCCTGTCCCACTATAAACAGCCTGAACGCGCTAATGATCCCTATTTTACCGCAGTGTTCATTATTTGTATTTAATTTAAACGCTAGCTGTAAACCCTGTAAACAAACCCCCGTTCTTCTTCTGTTAACTAGCAGCTTAGCCTTTTTCTTACTTCCGGTTATAAACGCGCTCGCTCACGCCACCACACGGTCTGGAGGAGCTAAAATAAAAGTATTACAAAGGTTTCGAGACAATTTTGGTAACACGCCAATAGATGGCAGCACGAGGCTGCACGCACAGTCACAGGGAGCACCGACCTTCATTAAACAGTGCGCTAAAAGACATCATCCTGTGTACATCAGGAGCTGTGCAACTGGTGCTATTATGTCCATGTGCGTTACCACGTGTGCTTTTTTCACCACGTGTGCACTTTGTCACCGGGCTCTCCTCACATGTTAAACAACATGACCTCACTTCCGCACCCACCCTACTCGCCAGATTTGGCTCCTGTGGACCTCACCCTACTTCCCGAAGATGAAGATCCTGGAGATCCAGTGCTAATCACAGAAGGCGCCTGACACGCTTCGACAAGAAGACTTCCAGGACACGTTTCTTTTTATATAATACTTTTTATATTTAAATATGTTTTGAAGAAAGTCGTTTAAACTCTAATATATTTCAATTCTTCTGCATGATGCTATAAAAATCATCTATAATCAATCATTTCAGGAAACTGACTTTGGGTACCAATATTTATGCACATTGCTTTTCTCTGTGTTATTATTATTGTTGTTGTTGTTGTTGTTATTATTATTATCATCAGTGGTAAAGGAAATGAGACATTTAGACAAACACATTTATTGGGAATTCACGGCATCATCACAGTGTACACAACATACACTCCACTCCTCTGTGCTCCTGCTCAAACATCTCAGTACCAGAAGCTTTTTCGAGGTCTTCTCGGTTCCTGGATGTTCATTTTCTCCATCACTTCCTCCTCCAGAGTCTTCAGAGACGGAGTGTACGTTTTCTCCAGAGCGTCCTCTGGAGATGTGTCCTTCGGTCCGTCTGAAACAGATACACACAGAGATCAGGGTGAGAGAAGTGTGTGTGTGTGTGTGTGTGTGTGTGTGTGTGTGTGACAAAGACAAAGCATGACCCCAAGTGTTTTATTACTTTTACCATGAGAGGAACAACAGGTGATATTTTGATCTGTATTTAGTTACACTTAAGTCCTAAAGAAGCATAAACTCCTCCACAGTTTTCAGCTTCACCTCCAACTCACACTGGAGACTCCTTCCCTCCTCTCTCACCTTTCCACTGCTGTGGGATGATGGCGTCCCTCCTCTGGAAGACGGGTTTGGGGATGATTCGTCCCGTCCTGACTGAAACCCGCACCTTCTCCCCCTCCTCTGTGAACCTCCACTCTGTCTGGGTGGGCTTCCTGAGCAAGAAATAAAGATTAGGTGGATTTATGATGATGATGAGGAGGAAGAGAGTGATAAAAGTGAGGGTGATGATGGGGTGATGGAGATGATGTTGGTGAGGGTGATGATGGAGATGATGTTGGTGAGGGTGATGATGGAGATAATGTTGGTGAGGGTGATGATGGAGATGATGTTGGTGAGGGTGATAGAGATGGTGATACGGAGGGTGATGATTGAGATGATGGTGGTGAGGGTGATGATGGAGATAATGTTGGTGAGGGTGATGATGGAGATGATGATACGGAGGGTGAGGGCAGTAGTCACCTGTCTGTGGGATCCACCAGTGAGATGTCCTTCAACAGCAGAGGAGCTTCACTACCGATGTACGTCCCTCTGTAATCTCCAGACCTGCCGATATACCTGTAATGCTGAGGAGGGGGAAGAGTTTGTTACCCAAATACAGGAAGAGAGGGAGAAGGAGGAAGAGAAGAGGAAATGATGAGATTATGGAAGATGAGGCTTGTCAGAGAAAGAACTCTGTGTATAAACACACACACACACACACACACACTTCTCTAACACTACACCTAAGTGATTCACATTTATAAAAGTATTGGCACCCTAAAGAACCACACAGTTCATATTTTAACCTCGAGAACAACACGAGTGACATCAAGTGTGTGTGTGAGAGAGAGAGAGAGTGGGAGAGTAAATGTGTATGTGTGTGTGTGTGTGAGTGTGTGTGTGTGTGTGTGTGTGTGCGTGCGTGAGAGTGTGTGTGAGAGTGTGTGTGTGAGGTGTGTGTGTGAGTGTGTGTGTGTGTGTGTGAGAGAGAGAGTGAGTGGGAGAGTAAATGTGTGAGTGTGTGTGTGTGTGTGTGTGTGTGTGTGTGTGTGTGTGTGTGTGTGTATACCGTGTTGAGTCCCTCAATGATGACCCAGTTACGGTGACGGAACACCTGAGTGATTTTGCCCTGTTTCCCCTTGTCTTTACCAGAAAGGATCTCAACCTGCAGAGTCACAGACAGATACAAATCAGTACGACTGATAGACAGACAGACAAAGAGAAAGACAAACAGACAGACAAGCAGGCAGAGAAACAGACAGACAAACGGACAAGCTGACAGACAGACAGACAAACACCAAGACGGACCGACAGGCTGACAAATGGACATGCAGACAGACAGATGGAGAGAAAGACAAACATACAGACTCACAGACAGGCAGACAAATGGAGAGAGAAACAGGCTGACAGACAGACACACTAAGAGACAGATGATCAAGAAAGACCTACATACTGACAACAAAGTCAGAGAGAAACAGACAGACAGACAGTCAGACAGACAGACAGTCAGACAGACAGTCAGACAGACAGACCTGCATCTTCTCCTTCACTTCCATGATCTATTAGATTAGATTCAACTCTACTGCAATATACACTTTAAAACACACACACACACACACACACACACACACACACACACACACACACACACACAGTTCCAGTCTACACAGGAGTTTCTCACCACGTCCCCCCTGAACACACTCCAGTCCTCGGGGCTGATCGGCTCCACGAACACCTTCCTCCTGATCTTCCCCGGAGGGTTCAGTTTCCTCGCTGCTACGGTCCACGGCCTGTTCGTCCCGTACCGATAACCACAGGGAAACGCCGCCCTCGCCGCCACGCCGAGCAGAGCCGTCACACGCATGTTTCACACACACACACACACACACACACACACACACACACACACAGTAGTCTAGAATAAGGAAACAGGGACAGATTTTATTCACACAAGTGTAAATAACACAAAATAACCCTTATTATAAATAATATCAAATCAAGTGTGTTTTTAAAACTGATACACTTCTGCAAAAGTTTCATGCATGCATCAGGGACAGAAAGGAACCTGGTGGTTCTTTATCAGCAACATATCAATAAAGATCTACAAAGCGATGAGGAAATCACTACTTGTGATCAAAAGGGTGCAAGCTCAAATCCCAGCACCACCATGCTGCACTGCTGGGCCCCTGAGTGAGGCCCCTAACATCACCTGCTCGAGATAAGTGTAAGTCAATCTGGATGAGGAGGCATCTACCAAATACCATTAAAGTCAATTATTATGTAGACATCTGGACCCAAATTCTGCATCATCTAATTATATATATTCATTTTTATATTTATTTCAGTAAGACACAAAAATAAATAGTGTATAAGCTGGAAATCCTTTACAGACTATTTCAAGTTTATGAAGGTGTACAGGAGAGGGACGAGTTCAGCAGCACAATCTTCATCATCATCATCATCATCATCATCATTATTATTATTATTATTATTATTATTATTATTATATTTATATATCTGATCTGTCCTCATGTTATTCAAGCATCATTACAGAAACATCAAATAAATAATTCACTTTTTTCCTCACCTGTTCAGCAGGAAACCTGCCGGTGACGATTTAAACCCAAATCTCTTAATTAACTCTTTAATTATTACTTTATAGAATATTAATGCTTTAATCCCAAACACACGGCGGTCAAAAGCACGTCCCGGTGTCACCCATTACCACGCATGCGCACAAACTAGAAGAGGATAAGAGGGGGAGGAGACCATCAGGTACTTCCGGTTTACAGGGACAGGAAGTGCGCTGAGTGTAAAAGTCGCTCTGTTTATTTATTATTACTAAATAAATTTCCTCTTTATTGTTGAAACCATATATATTTACTCTTTTATTTTATTTATTTATTCTTTTTTTCCTTTTTTTAATGATCTACTGCACATTTCCTCAGTGACCTTCTGCTCCTCCTGATAGTTAAATAGTTAACCGATAAGGGACATTGACTATTATTATTATTATTATTATTATTATTATATTTTAACATTGAGTACTAATATGTGTTACACATTCTGACTGTCCACTTGTTAAAAGTACGTTTTCGTTAGTACTCAATGTTAAAATATAATAATAATAATAATAATAATAATAATAGTCAATGTCCCTTATCGGTTAACTATTTAACTATCAGGAGGAGCAGAAGGTCACTGAGGAAATGTGCAGTAGATCATTAAACTAATATACTGTTAAGATTTTCATTGTGACCAAACAAAACTTCATTCTTGGAGATGTTTCCATGTGATCTACGCTGCCAGTGGTGTCTTTTCTGATCAGAGAAGAAACACACAGCATATGTTCTTCTTGAGTTTAATGCAGATAACAGACAAGTATTTATACACACTGGAACAAACCTGAGCTAAAACTGTTCCTGATTGGGTAAGAAGACAATAATAACTGGAGATGTGTGAGTCCAGATAAAGACTTCCTGTAGACCTCACATACTCACATGGTAAAGATCTTATAGACACTGAACAGATAACAGTAATGTGTCTAGAGAACCAGTGTGAGAACTATCTTTATCTTAACACTAACACATACAGTCATCAAGATTAACCATATCAGAGCTTCTACATCTCCACTGTTGCTCAATGAGGCGCTTCAGAGCAGAAAATGCAGTAACGTCAGATCCGGTGTTATTCGCTAAAACAGACTGCTCCACTTATCTCATAATTATGACTTAGTATCTCATTTTGGTATCTGGTTTTAGTGAATCAACCACATTCAATGCAACCAGCCTGATTACTGAACACAAACAAACGACTCTTTTAACAAATGTATGTTTAAATATGCATGTAAGTATAATATATATTATTATAGTTGATTTAGATGAGATCTTGTACAGTAGCTTGAGTCTTCAGGATTGTCTGAACATTCGTTTATCAAGTGACATCATATGACAACAAAACAAAACAAAAGTTTGGGGGTGGTTTTAAATGTGGTTTCTGTGTATTTCGTCTGTGTTTTTGACCAGGACTTGATACACATTTATATATAATGTGTATTATTTGTTATGCTTTCGAAAATTTAACTTAAACTCGCTACAGGTTTGTGTCGAGATCAAGAAACAGAAGTTCTATTTACTTTATCATCTCATTTAATTATTCAATTCAGATCTCAGGTTCAGGTAAAGTCAGTCTTTATTGAATTTTTATAGACCGGTGTAAAAATGTGCACCCCAGTGTATACATGTAAATCAGAATCCACAAGAACCATGCAACCATTCTCATGCCACCCCATAAACCATTTTCTAGATCATCTCCGATTGAGAATATATGTACTGTACACACCGATCAGGCATAACTTTATAACCACCTGCCTAATCTTGTGTTGGTCCTCTAGTTCCTGACCTGTTCCTGACCAGGAGCTTGTGTGTTGGATCGGACCACCCAGATCAGCCTTCTCTCCCCACGTCTAGACGTCACAATTTGTCAAAATCTCACGCTCGCCCATTTTTCCTGCTTCTAACACGTCGAGTTTGAGGACAAAATGTTCACCTGCTGCTTAATAAATAAATAAATCCACCCACTAACAGGTGCCATGATGAAGATCATCAGTGTTCTTCACTTCACCATGTTATAGTGGTATAAAGTTCTGCCTGGTCTGTGTTTATAAAGTAGTTTGTGTGTATGAATTAGACATGAGCCATAAGTTCATGGACATGTATGATGGTCCAGGGGTGTTGGTGTGTCCCAGCCCCGCCTGTCCTCTCAGCACGTCTGGGGAAAATAGACAGAAAAGAAGGATCAGCCAATCAGAGAGCGGGGTACAGTCTGTATCCGAGGCAGACGAGCCGAGCGGACCAATCAAAGCGGGTTTTGCTTTGTAGTCAGGCAGACATAAGGACGTTCGTCCAATCACAAAATGATGCGCAGGGATTTTTTTGCTGTTTATTTGACTCAGGTACTTTTTTCTTTTCTTTTCGTTTATTTTTTTTTAAAGAATAAACCGTGCTGATATTTTCGTCTTTTGCCGAACACTTAATGCGGGCTGACAGTAAGGGCGCGCGCGGCCGCGGATCCGGGGCGCTTGTATCCGGCTGAGAGGGTTGGGGGTGCAGGCTGTATGCTAACGTTAGCTAGCATTAGCTAGCATTAGCTAGCATGAAGGTGTTTCTGACTAGCCGGGTGAAATCTGACTAGCATGCTAGCTCACTGCGGTGTAATATCAGTGTAGAGTTTCACTTTTAATACATCATGTATTTTATTTTTTGATTAGGCGAGATGGGAGGGCGATTAGCTGGGTGGCTAACTCGCTAATCGTCCTCCTGTCTGTGTTATGCTAGCTCCCCGGATTAGCCGCGAGCTCACCCCCCGGCGTTGTGCTTGTTTTGGTCGGTGTGTCCTGACGTGTTTTTCACCTTCTGTCTCATGATGAGATTTTAATTCATAATAAATGTGTGTGTAATTGGTTTCATCGTGCATATAAACAATGCATGGACACATGGCACGTGACACGTGTGTGGGTGTGTGTATTATGCTGTGTATTAATATTGTGTTGCTCTTATACACTTTTTTTTGTGGCACTGAGTGTATAATCCCTGCCCTGTTGAGTGTGTGTGTGTGTTTTCATGAGTGTTTTACACTATAAATATATATTCAAAAATATTGATGGCCCAACTCTCCCTCCTTCTCCCTCCCTTCCCTCCTTCTCCCTCCTTCTCCCTCCTTCTCCTCACCATTTGCACTCTTTCACTCATTTCCTGCTTTCACAACGCAGCTGACGCGATAAGAAGCGTCCAGAAAGGTCGTGATGACATCACAATGTGCTGATTTGCATAATCATTATTACACCATCATGTTCATTTGCATATCAAAACTCGTTCACAGGAAAAGAGGACGGAACCGAACGTCGGTCGAACTCGGGTCGTTCTAGGGCGATGATTATAAACGCACATAAACAGCAGCTCTGAACGCGAGTTTCTTCTCCGTCCAACATCTTTAGTCTGTTAGAAACCTGCCAAAGTAATAAAAACTCAACTGTACTTAAAAACCAACTCGCACCTGCTCGCTGACATTGGAGACTCCTTCCTTCAGCGTTACACAAACATCAGAACAGAAGTCTTGTGCGTTCGGTGATGGATCAAAAGAAAGATAGAGTACTTTATTAATCTGATAAAGACATTGTAACTTATCCTATTAGAAGAAGCGCATTAATATAAACCAACCCCTTCTAACCAATCAGAATTCAGAAGCGTCACAGCATGAATTATTATTTCCTACAGAACCACATAGTGACTGTTTACAACATATTTACACACAACATTTTCCTAAACGGTTTTAAATCTTTAGAAATTCGACATTATGAAGGCTGCGAAAGGAAACGTAGCGCTCACGTGTAATTATCGTGTTATTAAAGACAATTGCGTGTGTGTGTAATACGAGTCTTGTTGATCCCAGAGCGGGTCCTGAATGCTGTTTGTTTCCCTGAGCCACGATGGAAGACCCAATAAAGGCAGAAGATTCGGCTGCAGAGGGAGACGCCAAACCTGGCATGCTCCAGAAGCTCAAGCTGAACATCTCGTAAGAGTTTTTTCCTGTTACACACACACACACACACACACACACACACACACACACACACACATATTTCACATATAAAAAGGCAGGTGTCCATGTGCAAAAGAAACCTAATACACACCCAGTGTATCAGTGTCGTTAAAGGAGCTGCTCATGGTAACTTGCAGGTTATATAGGCTGATTTATGTGTAAAAGTTAGTGCACCCTTCCACTTAAATGTATAAACTTTTTATCCTCATTAGGAATAATAAATTCTCAGACTTTTTTCTAACCTTGTGCATGATTTTACAACTTTATTCATATATTATTATATTTATCCATAAACAAGCAGATAAGTGTGTGTATGTACGTTGTAGAAGGTTCTGGATACTTCCGTTCCCCTTCACATCAGTATAATTAGAGATTTATATAATCACATATCAGCTGCTGTGTTTAAAAAAAATAAAACACCTGCTTTTCTTTGCTTCACAACATCATAAGATACAGAGTGTTGCATTACATTCCATTTAATCATTTGGAATACACCATAGCAACCACCTAGCAACCACCTGGGATAAAATATCATCTACCCAGAAATCAACTGGAACACCGTAGCAACCACGTAGCAACAACCTCAGATCGTTTGTCTAAAAATCTGCCTTTCTGCCTTACAACATCTGGGAAAACATCTGTCTGGAAATCAGTTGGAACACCATAGTAACCACCCTAGCAACAACCTGGGATTACATATCAACCACCTAGCAACAACCTGGGATTACAGATAAACACCTGGAACACCTTAGAAATCACCAAAGAGACCCTGAGCAAAAACCAGGGATCATCTGCCTAAGCAGGTTCGCCCTAGCAACCACCTCACAACAACCTGGGATTACAGATCAACCACCCAGCAACACCATAGCAACCAGGATTGATACGGGTATAAATATAAGTAATTTGTTTACTAATTGTGAAGATTTCCACTAAGAGTCGGAGTGTGTGTGTGTGTGTGTGTGTGTGTGTGTGTGTGTGTGTGTGTGATGATAATAAATATGAAATTAGAGACCGGTATTCAGTATGAAGTTCTTCTCTGTTTTGTATGATTGTTATAATTTGCTGTGTGAATAAATGATCTGGATGTGGTAGTTGTGAGGAGTTTATATGGAGTTTATATGAATGGTAATAAGAGAATGTTAGAGGAGCTCATTAGGAGCTGCTGTAGCCCCGCCCCCGGGCTCCTGGCTGCGGGGAGGCTTCGGGCTGTAGACGCGCTGTGTTTCCTGCTCCGTGTAGATCCTCAGAAGATCCAACTCGGATCTGGAACCAGCTCAACCCTAAATGCACAAAAAACTCAAGCAGTCCGGAAGAACAAGTCGCGCGGCCGAGCAAGATGGCGAGATGGAGAGATGCGGAGAAGATGCCATGGGCCAGATCACGGCGAGGTTGCAGAAACTTCACGGACCGCTCGACGAGATATCCAGCAAGATGGACCTGGTGATGCGCCGAGTGGTGGCCGAGAAGAAGCGCGTGTCCGAGCTGGAGGCGCACAGCAGAGCCACCGAGGGGCGCGTGGCCGAGCTCGAGGACGCGCTGGAGAGAGCGCTGGAGGACCTGGAACACGGCCGCCTGTTCTCCAGGGATGTTCGGGTCGTCGGGCTGAGAGAAGGTACAGAGGGTTCGGACCCGGTCAAGTTTTTCGAGACCTGGGTGCCGGGTGTGCTGGGCGTGCGCGAGCGGATAGAGCTGGAGCGCGCACGGCGCACGGGAGCGCGGAGACGCGCCGATGGAGAGCCGAGAGCGGTTCTGCTGAGGTTCCACAGCTACATGGACAAGCGCCTGGTCCTGCAGGCCGCCAGGGATAAAGACACGGTACGGGTGAGGGGCAGAAAAGTCTTCTTTCGGGATTTCTCTTTTCTTGCCGTGCAAAAGAAACGCGCCGAAACCACGTGCGCGCGCAAGCGGCTTCTGCTCAAAGCAGGCTTCAAACCTTCCTCCATGAACCCTACTCAGATCAATGTCCTGAATCCATCTGGAGGAGATGATGTGTACTTAGACCCTGTTAAAGTGGAGACTGCTCTCGACTCTGAGACGCTTCAGCAGGAAGGCGGAACAGAGGAGTGAGTAGAGGTTCTCTCACCACCAGAGCATCTCCATTCATCTCCTTTATCTCCATTCATCTCCATAAACCCCCATTCATCTCCACTACTGCTCTAATCCATACACAGAACTCAATGACCTTAACTCCTGCTTTAGTGGAACTGGAGAGGCTGTTCTACTGTCCATTCAGTTATACTGGTTACCAGGTGGTTTAGATGGTAGCTCATGAGGTTACTAAGTCGTTGCTATGGTATCTCAGGCAGTTGCTAGGTTGTTGCTGTGGTGACCAGGGGAGAGTTATTATGCAGTACAAGGTGTTTATGTGGTTGCTATGGTATTAAAAACAGGTACTAAAGGGTTACTAGGTGGTTGCTATGGTATTGAAAACAGTTACTGAGTGGTTACTATGTGGTTGCTATGGAATTGAAAACAGGTACTGAGTGGTTACTATGTGGTTGCTATGGTATTGAAAACAGGTACTAAGTGGTTACTAGGTGGTTGCTATGTTATCTGAGGCAGTAAATATGCTGTTGGTTGTTATGGTAGCTGAGACACCATTACTTGATGGTTTCTATTCAGTTGCTATGGTACCTGAGGTCATTGCTGCGGTGTGGTTGCTCGGCGGTTGCTATAGTATGTAAAGCTGTTTCTAGGTGGTTACTATAGTTCCTAAGGCAGTTCCTGGATGGTTGTATCTGAGGAATTTACTAGGTGATTACTAGGTTACTATGGTATACCAAGTTACCATAGGTTATTATGGTATGGTGATATGGTTCCCCGGGTGCTATAGTAACGCATGCATTTTTTTCTGGTTGCTGTGTGTTTTTTTTTATTTTATTCCAGTTACAAGAATATCGCCATGGAACCCGAGTCATTTATTCGGTGGTAGCAGGTTGCTGCTGTATCTTGGGTGAATTGTTGGGTGGTTGCTGTGGTACTAGAGGCGGTTGCTAGGTAGTTGCTATGTGTTTTATTTTTATTTTAGGCAGATATTATTGGTTGCTAGGTGGTATCTACAGTGTCTGATGTGGTTACTAGGTGTTTGCTACGGGATGTATTAGTGTTTAAGCCGTGGTTATCATTTGTGCCTCTGGTCTTTCTCTCCTCAGTGCAGTGAACACTGCAGCTCTTAGTAACACACACACACACACACACACACACACACACACACACACACACACACACACACACACACACACACACACTCTTAGAGGGAGAGTAAAGTGCTGTTGTAAGCAGCACTGCTGTACTGGAGCACTGATCTCTACTTGACCTGAGGTGTGTGTAAGACCTGTGATTACTGTAACATCTCAAACTCACACATTTTATATTAGATTAATGATAAAACTCTAAATGAAAATTATTTTATAGAAGAGCAGAATTTGCAAAGCAGAGAGAGAGAGAGAGAGAGAGAGAGAGAGATATGTTTTGATGTTGTGACTCGGGGGGGTTTGAGGTTTTGAGGTGTGATACCTGTTACCTGTAGAGTAACATCAACTTAATCTCAATAGTAAACATGACTTGTTTAACAAATCCTAAAGCTTTCAGAGTCCTGAGGGAGTAACAGGTTTGTGGAGGGGGTGCTGGGTGGTTGCTGGGTGGTTGCTAGGTGGTTGCTAGGTGGTTGCTGCGTGGTTGCTGGGTAGTTGCTGGGTGTTTGCTGTGTGGTTGCTGCATGGTTGCTGTGTGGTAGCTGTGTGGTTGCTGGGTGGTTGCTGGGAGGTAGCTGGGAGGTAGCTGGGTGGTAGCTGGGTGGTTGCTGGGTGGTTGCTATGGTATCTCAAGGCCGGTATTGATGGGGTTGTTAGTCACTCATTACTAACGGCTTTTTTTCCATCCACCATCACACTACTGAACCCCACACTACACCACTAGATCACTACAAAACAAACACAACACAAAACACTGTAAATAACCTCTGTACAATACATGTACATACTACATCCTAACATACTATATCTTTTTTACTCCTCATTACATCTGCACTATTTTCTATCTTTATGTATAGTTATATCCTCACTGTTCATCCTGCCCAACATTTCACATTCATGTATGTGTATATAACGTGTGTATCTATCTATCTATCTATCTATCTATCTATCTATCTATCTATCTATCTATCTATCCATCCATCCATCCATCCATCCATCCATCCATCCATCCATCCATCCATCCGGAACACTGTACCAATAGTATTTGGACAAAACATTCCCCAGACCATTACACAACCCCCACCAGCCAAAACTGTAGCCACACACAAGGTTTCTTCTATAGCAATTGGTGTAAAAATTCTTACCCTACAACCGAGATCTTCCACGGTGAGTTCTGAGATGTCTTTCTGCTCAGCATGGTCATACAGAGTGGCCATTTGAGTTCCTGGTCAGTGAGTTTGATCACATTCTCAACATTTTTTTCCTTTACAGTTTTGCTGGTTTAAAGGTTGATGTTGTATTCATATTTGTTGACCCTGTTTGTTTTTTTTTTCCTCACCACAGTAAAACCGTACAGAGTAAAGTGGAGACAATTTTGGTAAGCACCTGGATAACAGAATCCGAATAACTGGCAGCTGTTTAATGTTCTCAATGCACTCATCAAGGCACTCCTCTATCTCCTCTGTGTACCGTCTTTCCTCAGAGAGACGTGCAGCAGTTTACAGACAACGACAAACTCTACCTGTATTTACAGCTTCCCTCAGGTCCGAGCGCAGGAGAGAAGAGGTACGACTGAGGAATACATACACACACCAGGTGGTATAAAAAAGTTTGGAGACTCGCTCTTTGTTCTAACATGCTGTCCATGATGAAATCGCAGACGTCTTTTGGAGCACTGATTTATGAAGGTCGGCGCTCCCTGTGACTGTGTGTGCAGCCTTGTGCTGTCATCTGTTGGCGTGTTACAAAACTAGTCTTGAAACCTTTTGATACTCCTTGTAAATATTAATAAACAAACTAGTATGAAAAGATTTTCTGAAGCGAGACATGAACGTGTGTGTGTTTGACAGCAGTGACTTCAATCTGGTGAACACGGCCGACCAGCTCCACACCTGCAACTGGATTCGCAGTCACCTGGAGGAACACGCCGACACCTGCCTGCCCAAACAAGATGTTTACGAGACTTACCGGTGAGATCTCACTTCCTGGTTCCTCCAGAGGCCTAACGTTTGTGGACACCTGAGCATAAGATTGCTATGAGCTTCTGTTTAAACATCCCGTTCCACATTTAGTTTTCAGCTGGTGCTGTTATATTGTTTGCTGAAGAACCGTGGTCCTGGGGAAACGTTGTATACGGTTGAGATGACAGTAAAGCCTGGACTTGACTTAACGTGCTCCACTCATCTGGGAAGATGTTCCACTAGATTTTGTGAAGATTCATTGAGACACAGAAATTTGACATGATTTTGTGTGCAGAAGTTGAATATGTCAGAGCTCTATTGCAGGAGATCTTCCACTCCAAACCATGGAAACCACATGTGCATAGTGTGGCAAAAGGATGATCTCTCTCAGATTATCATCTGAGTTCTGGTGAGAAGAAACGCTGGAGCACAATAAGGTTACTGACACGGCGTGTTGTGATGTCTTCTCTACAGGAAGCACTGTGAAAACCTGCAGCAGAGACCACTGAGCGCCGCCAACTTCGGCAAGATCATCAGAGACATCTTCCCCAACATCAAGGCTCGCAGGCTGGGAGGCAGAGGGCAGTCCAAATATCCTTTACATCAACATGTCTTTCCCACACACACACACACACACACACACACACACACTCCTGTACATACCTACAAACATCCATCCATTTATGAACCTGTGTGTATGATTGTTCTTTGACCACGTTGGTGTTACGTACTGCTACAGTGGGATCCGCAGAAAGACGGTGTTAAACATGCCGTTATTACCCAATCTGGACCTGAAGAACGATCCGGTACCAAACGTTACACACACACACACACCTTTACTCTCGAACCCTGCTCCACGTAGGATTATTTTTCCAATGATTGTGATAACATGTCCTTCTACTTTTCTCTTTGATCTCAGCCTCTGAGGATCTTTAAAGCACTATGTACAATAAACCATGGCTTTGATTGGACCCTGTACTTCTGATTTTTTATTCACTGTACTTCTAGTGAAACACTACATTTTTAATCCTAACTCATCACGTGGCCCCTCCCCCTACAGTCCGAGCTGACCGAGCTGGTGCAGACGTACAAACAAGAAGTGACGGAAGCGGCGTGTGAGCTGATCTGCGACTGGGCTCAGAAGATCCTCAAGCGCTCCTTCGACACGGTGGTGGAAATCGCACGGTTCCTAGTGCAGGAGCACATCGTGAACCCGCGCTGCAGCCAGGCCGAGCTCGTCACGTCCGCCTCGCTCGCCGGTACACACACACACACACACGTTTACACACTCGCCCATCTCTGTTTAAGCATTTTACCTCACAACGAAATAACGTGTGCCGATGTGTCACCAGGAGGTCCTGCGAAACCACACAAAGTGATTAAAAAGAACCCGACCACGTCCAGAGGGAACGTAGTAGAGGAGGAGAGCATCAGCCAAGACGCTAAGGTATTTTCTATATTCGTGAGATATACGAGTTGGTATCACAATGTTTGTATTCTATGTGCCACATGTGTGTTTATCTCTGATGAGCACCATGGAGTCTGTGGTGAAGGAAAAGCTCCCTCAGATATTCTGAGGAAAAAACCTTGAGAGGAACCAGACTCAAAAGCAGAACCTCATCCTCATTAGTGATTGTAACTAGAGCAGTTCCTGTGCTATGATGGAGCCTGAAACCTGACTAAAACCTTTCAAAGACCTTGTTCTCTTGTAAGTAGGAACAGAACTGAGCAGCGACAATCTTTTCTAAAATCTTACACATAAATGGGAGACTTGAAATGGATCAGTGATGTTCCTCCGCTTTTAAAGTGCGTGTGCCACTCAAAACAACTCGAACGACTCGTAGCAGCGTCGCCGCAAATTTGCTGAATCACGTCAAACGTCTCTGGCAGACTTGCCCAATTTGATGCAGAATTGTGCGTTTCCTCTTTGTTCTAACTTGCTGTCCATGATGAAATCGCAGACGCACGTGATGATAATATCACCAGTTGCACAGATCCTGATGTGCACATGCTGATGCCTTTTGGCACACTGACGGATGAAGGTTGGTGCTCCCTGTGACTGTGCAGGCAGCCTCGTGCTGCCCTCTGTTGGCGTGTTACAAAACTAGCCTGGAAACCTTTTGATACCGAATGTTATTCAAATTTGTTGATTTATTTTATTTTACAGATTTTACAGAAAGATGAGACTGAGCAGTCTGCGCCTATGAAGTATCTTCCAAACGACAAATCAGCCAGACCTCCTGAGATTTCGCGTTACGGAGGCCGCGAGATGCAGGTGGAAGCTCTGGTCAAGAAACTTCCTCAGCTCCGACCTCGCGGCTCCGTTCCAGATAAACCCCTCCTCTCCGTACACGCGTCCGCTCCCGCCTTCACGCCCAACGACTCCAGCAGCGTCCAAGTGATGCCTTTCACCGTGACGGCGCTCTCGGCCCAGCAACGCGGCTCCACCCTCCCTCTCATGATCCTGCCTCCAGTGACCGTTTCCACACCGACGACGGCGTCCAAGCGTCCGTCCGATTCGTCCGCCGTGGCCGCGGGGCCGCCCCTGAAACGCAAACGAGGCCGACCAAGGAAGCAGAGACCGGAGGATATACCTGGTCAGAACCAGAATGTCAGTCTGAATCCAGTGGTGCTGAACAGAGGGGTGATTCAGAAAGTGCAGTCCTCCTCCTCGTCTTTATCTGCACAGGTGACAGAGACGGCAGTGCAGTGTAAACCAGAGAAACTCCAGCCGCAGCCCATCGTACTCCCGCAGGAAGCGGGCCGGGCCATGGTGATCCAACGTGCTCCCGTGTCACGTGAAAACCGCCTCGTTACCCAGGTGCAGGTGACTCCGTGTGCCACCGCGCATCTGCCCCCTCCCACCGTACACGAGGACCGGGGTGAAGTGGAGATCACACTCACTCCTATAGACCCCCCCATCACTGCAGACGACCCTGTCTGCACTGTGTCTGAGACGAGCCCAGCCGCGGGGGGGGTTCCTTAGTTATTTGTCCCGTCTCTGTGTGTGTGTGTGTGTGTGTGTGTGTGTGTGTGTGTGTGTGTGTGTGTGTGAGATCGGTGACTAACTTCGGGTTGTTCAGTTCTACACGTGTCTGTGTATTTCTTTGCCGTGTGTTTTCGCTTCCTCTGTTCCCTGATTAATTAACGAGGTCTAACGAGCCTCAAAGTCGAACTCAATGTTTTTTTTCTCCTCGTCTCAGAGGTGCCAAAATTTACATTTGAACCTGCTGCCAGAGCAAAACGGAAAACACACAAGAGCAAAAACAAATTAAAAAAACTAACTGGTCGAGTGGCAACGGACGCCTGGACGTGAAAAACACACGTGTAAAGTCCCGATAGCTGTTTTTTATCATACTGGTTATTAGTTACCGGAGCACTAACTCAATATTCACCCTAATAAAGTGTAAGAGGTCAATAATCACATCAGAAAAGGGAAAACGATGAAAGCAGAGAAAGACGGATCATCTGAATACAATCAATCAAACAGAGCACTTATGAAGGGAGAGGAGTCCAGGATACGACCTGAAGAGAAAATAAATCCCAAAAAATCAGTACGCCCTCCATTAAATCCTTCAATAGTAGAAAAAAAACAAAAAAATCTTTAGCTTTTTTAAGAAGGTGGTCCACCAGAGACAGGAGACCCTCTGGCAGCAAGGGGGAAACCAGTGCAGTGGAAGAGGCAGGGAGCTCAGAGTTCAGCAGGAACTGGTTTGCTCCATGACCAAACATACACTACGATACACATACACATCGACCTCGAGCTCCACTTTCCTAGGAAGATGTTTCACCAGATTTAATGGAGATTCATTCAGACACAAGGCGTCATGTCCGAGGCTGGTGGAAGGTTTTGCTGCTAACACGGAGTCGCATCGTTACTGTTTGTTTTCCTATTTGACTTCTGCAGTTTCTGTTAGCGATGGTGGCACCTCTGAGGAGACTCCGCATGCCAAAGTGGTGTCTGTAACGCTTCCAAAAACTGTCAGTACACAACGTTACAGCTCCAACACCTCAGATCATCAACTACACCTCGCCTGTGACAGAGGGATTCTTT
>MU592027.1:276779-321779 GCA_024362625.1 Silurus asotus | reverse complement strand
AAGTTTAGAATCAGACGCTCTCATGGTTCAGGAATCTCATCAGGAACCTCAGAGGAATGTTGTGAATCCCAGAACGCTGGTGGTCACCTGTTCGATCTGCATCTGCTGCTGCTGCTCTGTGGGTCTGCTCGCGCTCTTCTGGGACGCATGGCACAGACGGAATTCAGAGTCACAGAAATTCCCGTCTCCTTCCACGTTATGGAGACTCTCCCACACCACGCTGTCCTCCTGCAGGAAACCCTGATCTGTCACCAGCAGGTACAGGTGACCCTGAGGTATCACACACACACACACACACACACAGTGTTTTAACCTTCTACACTGAGAAAGACGGATGATTCTCCTAGAAGACTTGGGGTATGGTGGATCACCTTGTGCTTGATCATGGTGCTGAAGTGGTTGTTCCTGAAGAAGACACACAGCTCTCCCTCCTTGGCGGTGGTGTTGAGTTCACACAGACCGTGATAGGACAGCTGCGTGGCCGTCGACTCCAAAAACTGCTCCGCTATCAGACCTGTAACCAGACACCACATCTTCATAGTGAAACATCTACACACACATTCCTTTACATTCAGCTTGAATCTAATAAAGCAGTGAATCAGTTTACTGTTTATTACAATTTATGTAAAGAAACCTCGAGCAGGTGCCCTGATCCTCCTGACCGGTTTTTCAGGAAGTTATCGCTTCATGTTTCTAGTCTAAATATGTTCTGGATCATCTGAGGAACGTTCAGGAACATTTATAAAACTCGGTTTCAGACAGGACGAGCTCGCACGTTTCCTTCCCAACCCCCCAGCTGCCCCTCCACCCACCTTCGCTCACTCGGCTGCAGTCTGTGGAGTGTTTGTAGATGATGATCTTCTCCACCAGCTGGTTGTAGCTCAGTTTCCCCACCGCAGACGCCGTCTCTGGGCTCTGGAAAATCAACAAGATTATTATTGTTTATTATACTTATTATCATCATACGCTGAAGAGCCAAAAGTTTGTGGACACCCGACTGTAAGACTGCTATGTGCTTCTTTTTTAAACATCTCATTCCACATTCAATCTCCATGTGCTGTTATAATGAGCTCCACTCTTCTGGGAAATTGTTCCACTAGATCTTTGTGGAGATTCTTTAAAAGTGTGTTAGTAAAGTTAGTTTTGTAGGTGAGAAGGTGAGGAGGCCTGGGGTGCAGTCAGCTATGAGCTATGCTCCTGCACCTACAGAGCTCCTGCACACTTAGTGGGAGCAGTGTGGTGAAGAACCACATATGGGTGGTAAAGTTTTAGCTGTATTGTGTTCAGGATTCGGCTCTTCAGGCTCCTTCACTTTCTCACACAGAACTTCCTCTGTTCCTCTGAGTGTTGATTTAATAACACAGAAGATCAGAACGTGATGTACTGATTGTGAGTAAATGGATGAATAGAAGCAGGAGACCTGTGGATCCACAAGCCAGCCGTGATACAGAGGAATGTCCAGTAAATCAAACACGATGCACTCGGGTGTGTACTCGAAATCCGACACCCCCGTAAAGCGCACGTTCACATCCAGACCCGTCGACAACTTCGGCAGCACGACCATGGCGTCGCTCATGTTCTGAAAACAGAGGAGAACTTTCAACAACAACAACAATAATAATAATAATAATAATAATATTAATAATAATAATAATGATGTAAAATCTTTTGATTTAACAATTTTGTACTTGAAATTAATAAAAAAATCCACAGTTTAAAAAAATATATATTTAATTAAAAAACCACAGTTTAAAAAAAAAAAATGTAAACACACACACACACACACACACACACACACACACACACACACACACCTGCTGAAAATTGAGCTCCATGCCCTCGGCCTTCTCTCTCGGCTTAATAGATAACACACACTCACCTGCAACACAAACACACACACACACACACACACACACACACACACACACACACAGCACAGATTAACATTAACACACGTGTTCAGATACGTTATTGTTTCCATAGCAACTGTAGGAGAAAAGGAAGATTTTACAGAAGGAGTCTTTGATGTTAAAGCTTTGTAGCTGTAAAATAAATAAAGTTCTATAAGGGGTATAAGAGAGAGATGTGTGTGTGTGTGTGTGTGTGTGTGTGTGTGTGTGTGTGTAACCATAGTATAATTCTAGGAACATTATTAAGTTTGAAGCTGAACAGTTGAAATGAGAGAAGCAGGATACCGAGGTGAGACATGAGCTCGTCGATGGTGATGACCTCAGTCTGGGGCGGTAACTTCGCCTGCAGACAGAAACAACACATACAATAATCAGTTCTTTTTACACGTTCAGTAACACGTGACTGAGACGGAGTAAATACAGATACCTTTTTAAAGCTGATTAATGTGTTACGTTCACACCGAGTACTTTTATAGGTGTGTCTTATAAAGAGGAGGGGCGGGGCTAAATTACCCTGAAATAAATGTAATTAACTTTTTTCTTAATGATTTAATCATAAAAGATCACTTACAAACATTAAATGATACAATTTAAGAGTTCAAACCGGAAGTGCAGCTTAAATACTGTGGATTAGAGAGTGTTGATTAGAGGGTGTGGCTTAAAGGTGTGGATTAGGGGGTGTGGTTTAGGTGTGTGGATTAGAGGGTGTGGATTAGGGGGTGTGGTTTAGGGGTGTGGATTAGAGGGTGTGGATTAGAGGGTGTGTGAATTTGATAGTGTGATTTGGGGTGTATATTGGGGTGTATATTGGGGTGTGTGGATTAAAAGGTGTGGATTCGAGGGTGTGGATTAGAGGGTGTGGATTCGAGGGTGTGGATTAGAGGGTGTGGATTAGAGGGTGTGGATACGAGGGTGTGGATTAGAGGGTGTGGATACGAGGGTGTGGATTAGAGGGTGTGGATTCGAGGGTGTGGATTAGAGGGTGTGGATACGAGGGTGTGGATCAAAGGGTGTGGATTAGAGGGTGTGGATTCGAGGGTGTGGATCAGAGGGTGTGGGATAGTTAATTCACACGCAAGAAACTTGTCCTCATTTCACTGTGATATTTGGTTGAAATGACAATAAAAGCCCTTTGACTTGATTTGACTTGATTTGGAATACAGATAATGAATGGAACACATTCCTCAGCCAGTTTCTTTGAACAAATTCAAATCACTTTTCTTCATTCAACCACTAAAGGATTCTTTAACAATGCAGGATCTCACCTTCCATCGGAGGAAGAGGATGTTCATAATGGCCAGCAGGGGGCAGGGTCCATTTTCACTCTGCGTGATGATAGGAGTTTTCTCCCCTTTCCACGTGATCCACTTTACAAAGTAATGCTCCTGTACTGAGGGCGGAGCGGACGAGGGCGGAGCAGATGAAGGCGGAGCAGACAAGGGTGGATCGGACAAGGGCGGAGCAGAAGAGGGTGGAGCAGACGATGGCATTGACATTTCACTCTGCCCCGCTTCTACACTCATGTCGTCACTCCAAGATGGCTCCACCCCATCTTTACCTTCCAGCGCAGACTCCACAGAGGTCTGAGGCTCGTCCGTAGATGCAGACGCAGACACGCTGTTCATCGTGACCTGAGACGTCGTTTCGTCCACGACACTGCTCACGGACGAGGTGATGTCTGAATCCTCCCTCTCTGAGAGGCTCCTGCTGCTCGTGGCACCGGCGTCATCGCTGTCCGTGCTCGTCTGAGATGGCAGCGTCTCAGTAGACATCTTTTCATCATCTCTTTGGTCGTTTGATTTGCTTTTTTCGTCCATCAGTTTCCCTTCATGCATGTCTCCGTGGGGGTCTGCCTGGGGGTCTGCCATGCTCTCGCTCTCACAGCTAGCGGTTATAAAGCGGGAGGCAGTAACGTAGCGTCGCTGTGTGAACTGTGTGGCAGTGCGGACCGTCCCAAGTCTCCACTCATTAAACTACACTGATTGGGAAAAATAATCGGCGTCACCTCGTCATCTCTCCGTCCTCCATCCGGTCACGCTGGGAGATCTGAGATCTTATTAACCTGATCATCTACTCCTCCATCTGCTGAGGACCCTGTCTCACACAGACATATTTCTAGTTAAACGCAGGATGCCGTGTATTTGCGCTTCTGTTCATCAGTGTGA
Source organism: Silurus asotus (assembly GCA_024362625.1). Lineage (NCBI taxonomy): Eukaryota > Metazoa > Chordata > Actinopteri > Siluriformes > Siluridae > Silurus > Silurus asotus. Next base: position 317,704 of record MU592027.1, on the reverse strand, counting down.
ACGTAGAGATTCCTGCGTCTCTGAAACACATCACACCGTAAACCTCACCCTGTTAACTACACAGGGCACCACCCTGGACCTTCTGAAACTCACTACATTTACTGTACTGAACAACAAATCATCAAATCCATTTAATTATCCATAGATGCCGAAGCTTGTGACTATAAAATGGAGTAGGGATTATAGAGTATAGAATATAGAGTAGGCATTATATAGTATAGATTATAAAGTAGGGATTATAGAGTATAGAATATGGATTATAAAGTATACATTATAGAGTATGGATTATAGAGTATAAAGTATGGATGATAGAGTATAGATTATAGAGTAGGGATTATAGAGTAATAGATTATAGAGTATAGAATATAGAGTAGGGATTATAGAGTATAGATTATAGAGTATGGATTATAGCGTATAGAGTATGGATGATAGAGTATAGATTATAGAGTATGGATTATAGAGTATGGATTATAGAGTAGGGATGATAGAGTGTAGAATATAGAGTAGGGATGATAGAGTAATAGATTATAAAGTAGGGATTATAGAGTATAGAATATGGATTATAGATTATAGAGTATGGATTATAGAGTATGGATTATAGAGTATAGATTATAGAGTATGAATTATAGAGTATAGAGTATGGATGATAGAGTATAGATTATAGAGTATGGATTATAGAGTATGGATTATAGAGTATGGATTATAGAGTATGGATTATAGAGTATAGAATATAGAGTAGGGATTATAGAGTATAGAATATGGATTATAGAGTATAGATTATAGAGTAGGGATTATAGAGTATAGATTATAGAGTATGGATTATAGAGTATGGATTATAGAGTATAGAATACAGAGTATGGATTATAGAGTATAGAATACAGAGTAGGGATTATAGAGTATAGAACATAGAGTAGGGATTATAGAGTATAGAACATAGAGTAGGGATTATAGAGTATAGATTATAGAGTAGGGATGATAGAGTATAGAATATAGAGTAGGGATTATAGAGTATAGATTATAAAGTATAGAATATTGAGTAGGGATTATAGAGTATAGATTATAAAGTATAGATTATAGAGTAGGGATTATAGAGTATAGATTATAAAGTATAGAATATAGAGTAGGGATTGAAGAGTATAGATTATAAAGTATAGATTATAGAGTAGGGATTATAGAGTATAGAATATAGAGTAGGGATTATAGAGTATAGATTATAAAGTATAGATTTTAGAGTAGGGATTATAGAGTATAGATTATAAAGTATAGATTATAGAGTAGGGATGATAGAGTATAGAATATAGAGTAGGGATTATAGAGTAGGGATGATAGAGTATAGATTATAAAGTATAGATTATAGAGTAGGGATTATAGAGTATAGATTATAAAGTATAGATTATACTTTATAAAGTATAGATTATAGAGTAGGGATTATAGAGTATAGAACATAAAGTATAGATTATAGAGTAGGGATTATAGAGTATAGATTATAGAGTAGGGATTATAGAGTATAGATTATAAAGTATAGATTATAGAGTAGGGATTATAGAGTATAGATTATAAAGTAGGGATTATAGAGTATAGATTATAAAGTATAGATTATAGAGTAGGGATTATAGAGTATAGATTATAAAGTATAGATTATAGAGTAGGGATGATAGAGTATAAAATATAGAGTAGGGATTATAGAGTAATAGATTATAAAGTATAGAATATAGAGTAGGGATTATAGAGTAGGGATGATAGAGTATAGATTATAGAGTAGGAATGATAGAGTAAAGATTATAGAGTAGGGATTATAGAGTAAAGATTATAGAGTAGGGATTATAGAGTATAGATTATAGAGTAGGGATTATAGAGTATAGATTATAGAGTAGGGATGATAAAGTATAGATTATAGAGTAATAGAATAAAAAGTAGGGATTATAGAGTATAGATTATAGAGTATGGATTATAGAGTATAGAATATAGAGTAGGGATAGAGTATAGAATATAGAGTAGGGATTATAGAGTATAGAATATGGATTATAAAGTATACATTATAGAGTATGGATTATAGAGTATAAAGTATGGAGAACATGGTTGTTGTTCAAATTAAATCCTCAAATAAAATTAATCCTCAAAAATACAACTTGCCTAATAATTCTGCACTCCCTGTAGATTATAGAGTATAGAATATAGAGTAGGGATTATAGAGTATAGATTATAAAGTATAGAATATAGAGTAGGGATTATAGAGTATAGAATATAGAGTAGGGATTATAGAGTATAGATTATAAAGTATAGAATATAGAGCCAACAGAAAAGAAGCCAACAGAAGAAGAACAGGGTGTAGGGATTATAGATAGTTGGGAATAAGGAGTAAGGTGTAGAGAATATTGTGTAGAGAGTAGGGAGTAAAGAGTATGAAGTAAGGAACAGGGAATAAGGAATAGGGACTAGGGAGCAGGGAGTAGGGAACAGGGAATAAGGAATAAGTAATAGGGATTAGGGAATAAGGAATAGGGAGCAGGGAGTAGGGAATAAGGAATAGGGATTAGGGAACAGGGATTTGGGTGTAGGGAATAGGGACTAGGGAGCAGTGCACACTTTAGACACAGGTCTGGGTTCAGTGAGAAGTTAATGAGTAGAAATAAAGAGTGAAGGTTGTTCGCACAACAAAACAAAATAAACGTTTTTACACAGAGGAGATTATTTCAGTTAGCTATAATATTAATTTACAGACTGAACTTCATAAAAACAATAATGATGATAACAACAACAATAATAATAATAACAATAATAATAATAATAAACAGCTGTCCATGTTTACCTGCAGCTCGGTGATCAGTGGAATTCTTCTCTCGGACTCTATCAGTCTCAATCCAGCGGATTTGATTATTTAAATAAAAATAATCCCCTGGTCAGCTGTAAATCTGCCCCCCTGCCCCACTCGGTCCTCATGCGGAAGCGCGCAGCGTCACTCTCCTGCACTTCCGGTTTCTCTTGGATTCTTCCCGACTCACTTCCGGTAAAGCTGTTTGTAAACAGTAACGTCGCGCTCGAACGTGAACGCGCGCGCGCGACCCTGACCGCCATGTACTCGGTGATTTAAAAAGACCCCATAATCGCTTCATAGTGTAGTTTTAATTACGATACAAATATCTACATGAGATTAAAGTGCATTATAAGGACTAGTACATTATATTAAGACTGTATGATAACTTTATATTTATATATAAAATACAATAAATCTAACCGCGTGTCCTCCTGACCAGCAGGTGGCGCTGAATGTCTTATTGACCGAGCGCTGAAAAGTCGCAGAAATAATACGTCACATCAACAGAGGGAAATTTAAACCGGAGAAAAAAACTACTAAAAATGTTTCTCGTCCTGCAAATTTTCCAACACTGCAATGAAAACATTGTTATAAATATTATACTCCAACAAATACCACAGATTCTATTTCAGCACGGTGTGGACTTGCATTTATTTTCTTCCCTACCACTATTCCGGTTAATCCCGCCCCCTGTACATTGATTGGTCACTTTGTTCCAATCCTTAATCACGATTGGCTAACGGTGACGTCGCTCCGTTCGAGAACAATTCTAATGTAATTCCTGAATCAGAAGGCGGGATTTTGACCGGAATACGGGTAAGAGTTTAAGGTGTAAAAAGAGACCCAGCGCTTGCAGCTGCTTCCTTTGTATTCATGTGGAATATAAAGTGCATAAATCGAAGGATCGAAGCAACTTGGGCTGGAAGGACGCAGAAATCATGACTGAAAAGGGGATCCATTTAGCGCGGTTACTGCACGCGGCTGTAAACGAGACGGATGTCAGGTAATCCGTGCAGCTCCTGTAATAAACCACATGTTTAATTCGATTTCCTGCTCTAACACTCTCGATTTCTCTCAACAATACAGTGTTAGAGTAGGACATACACACACTCATACAGAACAGCGAAATAATACACTGCTAATGTGACTCTATGCTGCAGCGAGTCGACTCCTTTGAGACGGCTCTTTTATTTGACCATTGAGAGTCGGCTCACGATCCGAGCGGGTTCTCTTTCAGTTTTAGATGTGGATTAAGATTTAAAGTAGATTACAAAGCAAAAAGGAAGCAAACAAATGTACAACCTTACAGTGTGTGTGTGATAGTTTACCATTATGGAGTTGTTTTCTCGGGAGCAGTAAGAGTCGGTTCACATTGTTGATCCGAGCCAAATGACCCGACTCACTAAGAAGAGCCCGACTTCCCATCCCCAATACATGTCTGTGCTTGTTTAAAGCGACTTCTTCAGTTTCTCTTTAATCTTCTGTTATTTTAGTAAAAACATTTCCTCCGATTTCTTCGTATTGTGCTTATGTCATGTATTTATGCAGTGGTAATAAAAAGCTTTATCAGCGTTTAAAAAAATAAATAAATAAAATGTATGACTTATGATGGTCGGTGCTCCCTGTGACTGTGCGTGCAGCCTTGTGCTGCCATCTGTTGGCGTGAAACATAACTAGTCATAAAAAATAATTTAAGTGCTTATGTTCAGCTTCACTTATTTTCCTCCGTCTCCTTCTTCTTCTCCTCCTTGTGTACCAGGATGGTGGATAATTTACTACAGAGAGGAGCAGAACCCAACCTGGTGCTCGGTGAAGGCGTGGCTGCGGTGCATCTGGCTGCAGGGAAGGAATCTGAAAAAGGCCTCAGGTGCCTGAAGATTCTCCTGCAGAACGGCGCTGATCCAAACCTCAGGTGTGAGAGAGAGAGAGAGAGTTTATTCCTTTTTCCTCCTGGTATTGTTTTATATCACTGTCATTCTGCAGTCTTCTCCATCATACGCTGTTCCTCATCATTGTTTTTATTGCGTTTCCGTGTGCTGTGTGTTCAGGTCTGGTGAGGATCTGACTCCGCTACACATCGCAGCGTTATGGGGTTGCTATCAGAACCTCAAACTCCTGCTGAAGAATGGAGGAGACCCGAGTCTTAGAGATCAGGTGGAAGATCTCACACGTGATTATTCACTAAACACATACAAAACTAATACATATTTTGTGTATTATTCACAACTGTACATTCTGCTGTGTGTGTGTGTGTGTGTGTGTGTGTGTGTGTGTGCGCGCAGACTGGAAATAAGGCAGTGGATTTGGCAGAACAGGAGGAAAACAATAAATGTGCCAGCATTCTTCAGGAATACGAGTCTCGGACGCCCCAACAAGAATACGAGGATTTACCCAAATTCCACTACTGTAAGAGTTTTAGAACGTAAACAGAATTAAGTGTTGAAATAAAGATGTCTGTAAATACACCAGGAGGAAAAAGTATCAGTGCACGCTAATGTTCTTCCAGCCATATGTGGTTCTTCTCCAAAACTGTTGTATCGGACGTCTGTAGAGGCTCAAGCATGAAATCTGATGTTGAGTAGAAGACCCACAACTGTTCCAGAATGATGATGCTCCTGTGCACAAACCAGCTCGTTGAAGATCTGCTTTCCATAAGATGAAGTGGAAGATCTGCTGCTGCAGAGCTCCAACCCTATTGAACACTGCTGACTGCACCCCAGACCTTCTCACCTTCTCACCTACATCACTACCTGACTGTTCCAACACTCTTGTGGCTGAAAGAATCTTCACACAACTGTAATAGAACTTCTTCCCAGAAGATTGGAGCTTATTAGAACAGTGAATGGAAACTAAATGTGGATCTTATGATCGCAGTTGTTATTATACACGTCCATCTTGTCATCCTTGGACACGCATCTTAATATCACTGAAACGCGTCTTTGTGTTTTTTCCAGCGCTCTACTCAGGACACTCGATGAGAGACTGCAGCAGGAACCTGACGCTGATGAGCGATTTCGCAGACGAGCCTCTCAGCAGCACTCGATATTCCTCGTTTTACAGGAAATCCGAGACACACCGGCCCACAGACCCTCACGAGTCCTGGCTGTCCGACGTCTCCGGTTTTAACGCACGTGACAGCGACGTGTTTAGAGAAGGCCTGGGAGGGTCTCATGCTCCAGTTCTCTCCAGCACTCGCCTGTCGGGGGTGGAATTTAAAAGGAGTCCGGAGGTTCTCCAGCCGGGTCGGTGTTTTACCCCGGCCCGGAAGAGCGTCACGTTCCGGGACTGCGACGAGTATTTTCCAGATTTGATACCAAACAGCGAGGACACGAGTGACTCCAGCGTCGATTTCTCGCTGTATCCCGACTTCTTGAGCTCGGGGCGCATGACTACGGTGATGCAGAATCAAGGGATTGATGTGACGTCTCCGGATGACGTGTTCGTGTTCTGCAGAGAAGGAAACGCCACGGAGGATTTTGATAAGACTGTAGTGGGAGGGCCGGCTGTGGGGGACGTGGAGGAGGACGAAGACGACGTATTTGTGGATAAAGTAGTAGAGGTGAAGCGTGACGCTGTGAGCAGTACCAGCGGGTCGAGTCAGTACAGCAGCTGCGACAGCGAGCCGTACAAGACCACCATCGAGGTGCCGTTACCTTCTGAAAACATCTCGCCACCAGATGGTTGGACCATAGGAAGTACAGACTCTGATAACGGGAGGAAGGAGGAAGTTGTTTTGCAGCCACAAGCACCCGATGATCAGCTCGGTGCGATTTCCTTCACTCCGAGTCCATTCGTCACAGGCAGGACCCGGTCACGGCTCAGCCGCTGCTCCCAGAGGAACAGCACCTCGTCTTTTTCTGCCTCGTCTCTGTTCGAGCAGACGCTCCCTACTCCGACACGAACGCGCCGAGATCTTACTCCAAAGGAGTCCAACAGACGTCCCTCTGAAGATGACGGACTAACAGGTCTCACTTCCCACATGGGCAGTCTGTGCGTATCTTCCCAGCTTCACGGAAGCCAAGCCGACACTCTGATTATTTCCGGAAGCATGGCAGATACCATCATCATTCCAAGAGGTTCCGCTGACGAAAGTTCGGAACGTGAAACCTCATCTTCGTCGTCCCGCCAAGAGGTGGACGTGTTTACCGAAGACAAGGAGTATTTAACTTCAGATGTTTCCACATCGGGTGCAGAAATACACAAGAAGGCTCATTCTCAGGATTCCTGCTCCAGCTCAGAGTCGAGCTCCAGTTTCAGTCAAAACCCAGAGGTTCAGTCCACCGGCTGCACCCCGAGATACAGCATGAGCCGAATCTGCAACCGATCCCAAACTCAGTCGCTCGCAAACCTGTCCTACACCCCTGGGGGACGTCCTCTCATCACAGACATGGACGAACCGGTGGAGTATCTTTACACCGATACAGAAGAGGGACACGAGCTGATCGAGACACACGTCCCTCCAAAGTCCAACACGTCTCTGAGCTCGTCCGTCAGCGAGGAGACGGTCATCTACGACTGGCGCTCGTTACAGAACGCAGCCAAAAGTCCAGAGAAGGGGAAAGAAAACCGGTGTCCGAACGAAGTGCTGCAGAGACACAGTAGCTCAGAGACTGAAGGGTTAACGGACCGAGAGCTCAGGCGCAAACTGGTGGAATTGGGAGAGGAACCCGGACCCATCAATCGGGACACACGGCATCTGTACATCCAGAAATTCAGAACGCTGCAGAAGAAACACGTGAGTCCGAAATCGGTGCAGGATCAACCGGCGTCAGTCACCGGTACGTACAAGACGGTTACGGTTACACATGAAAGCAGCTTATGGAGTAATTATTATTAATGCGAGTCGTTATTCATAGCAGAGTTTTTTCCCTGTGTGAGTTTCAGGTTACAGTCCAGAGCTGAATAACGCGTTGTGCTCCTTCCACCTGCCTGACTGTAAAGTGGACGAGTTTGCGTTGTGTGAGCAGTTCGATCAGCCTGACCAGAATAAACGCTGGCGTGAAGGAGTCATAAAGTCCAGCTTCAACTACCTGTTACTCGACCCCAGGTAACGTCTTCACTAGTCCAGGTGAAGTCCAATTATTCCAAGAAATGTTTACTCAAGTCTAGACCAGCCCAGGTGAGGTCTAGACCAGCCCAGGTGAGGTCTAGACTAGCCCAGGTGAGGTCTAGACTAGCCCAGGTGAGGTCTAGACTAGCCCAGGTGAGGTTTAGACTAGCCCAGGTGAGGTCTAGACTAGCCCAGGTGAGGTCTAGACTAGCCCAGGTGAGGTCTAGACTAGCCCAGGTGAGGTTTAGACTAGCCCAGGGGAAGTCTGCTTGATCCCAGTCACCTACATTTAAAATGTAATATATAATTTGGTCCCAAATCATCCAGAGTGACGAGGAATCTGCCGTACCGCAGCCAGGCCATGACTTCTCACGAGTGTTTCCAGACTTTCATCAGCTCCATTTTCTACGTGGGAAAGGGCAAACGTTCTCGACCGTACAGCCACCTGTATGAAGCCCTGGAATATTTCAGTGGAGACAAATCCTCCAAGGTACGAGAACAGAGCGGCCTGCGGTTCTCAGGGGTTCTAAAAATCATCATCAATTCTGACCATCATCATCATCTGTATGAAGAAGCCATGTGTTTTTCTCCTTGGTGTTTTTTAGAAGCTGTGCTCGAAGGTGCAGCACATCCTGCAGGTGTGGAACTGCGGCCATGGCGTGATCTCGCTCCACTGCTTCCAGAACGTCATTCCCGTGGAGGCGTACACGCGCGAGGCCTGCATGGTGGACGCCATCGGTACTGTGGGATTCATCTCTGTTCTTCTTCTCTCTGTCCAAACTGAAGTGTAATGAACTTGTTTTAATCCTCTCATCAGGTCTGAAGATGCTGACCAATCAGAAGCGAGGAGATTATTATGGGACGGTCTCCACTTGGCCTGCTAAGAGGCAGCGTATGCTCGGGGTTCACCTGCTCTACAGAACCATGCAGATCTTCCTGGCTGAAGGAGAGAGGCAGCTCCGCCCGGCTGATATCAGACGATGATGTGGGAGGCTGTCTCTCCCACGCTGAGCATTCCAGAGCACTTTTATTCCGATTAATAAATCATGAAATCAGGCACTATACAGATTTTATTCCATCAGTCATCAAACACTGCTTCTTGTCCCCGTTCTCGAGAGTGCATTATTATTACATTATGACTCAACATAAGCAGTGCATTATGGGAAATCCTCATGGGATAGATTACATTTTACTCCTGTATGATTTTAGACATAAAAAAATGATAAAAAAGTGAATGCAGTACACTATAGAGTCACAAAGTGATTCTGATTGGCGGAAATAAGTACAAACACTAACACTCTCTCGAACACTGCACCCTTCCGGGTTCAACACGACACGGTTTTGATCTCTGACTGTAAACTGGTTGAAAGCTCTGGCACTGGAGACTTCTTCCATAATGGAGAAAAAAACCCAACTGAAAATGTAAACAATATACAGAAACCATAACGAGTCGAAATGAGGGCATTAATATAAACATTTACATGATGATTGGCAGCTGGACTTCTGCTGTAGCTACTGTTCTAGACAATCAGCACCTTCTCCACCAATCAGAATCCAGAATTCAACAGGGACCTGGTGCAATAGTGTTTATTGTCTGATGGAATAAAATAAGCATCTGAACCATTATATTTCAATGAATTTTACTGGCCAATACGCAACCATAATGTTACCGATGGAAAAACTCTTAAAAAAATAAAAAAAAGAACTGTGATTTAAAATAAAAAATAAAAAACTGGAAAAAATGCAACCTGCTGTATGAAGTAGAGTTAAAGAACAAAGTAAAGCCAATAATATGAATCATTTTTGTGAAACATACAGTAAAAAATTACCATTTATTAAACACACACACACACACACACACACACACACACACACACACAGCTGTAGAGCTTTAGTTGGTCCTGTAGTGGTTTAGATGTAGGCGGTGTGTTAGAAATTCATGGGAAGAAAACGAACACCAGTTGTTTCTTAGTGTGAAAAGAAACCACTAGAATTTGAATGTAAATAAAGACAAATTTGATATCATCGCATTCTTGAATCCTGATTGGAAGAAACAGTTGCTCATGTTTTTGTCATGATGTTTGTAATGAATTGAACTACAGTGCATGCAGAACGTTTTCACAGAGCATCACATTTTATCATCTTCAGCTTTATTCCACAATTAATTCATTATAAACTCTTTATTTTCCTCAAAACATTATTTTCTACAAACACCACCCCATAATGACAATGTGAAAGAAGTTTGTTTGAAATCTCAAATATTTGATTAGATTTTTTTTGTTTAAAATAAAAAAAAACGAAGAAATCAGATGTACGTTTTCACAGCCTTTGCTCAATACTTCGTTGAAGCTCCTTTGGCACCAATTAACTTGACTTGACTTTTGACTTAAATTAAGTTTAAGTTTATTTCTATTGCTCTTTTCACAACAGAATTGACAGAATTTAAGAATGAAGGTGAGTGATGTGTGTTTATCTCTGATGATGAAGACTGGGGCAACTGTGGAGAAGGAAAAACTTCCTTAGATGATATAAGAAACCTTGAGAGGAACCAGACTCAAAAGCAGAACCTCATCCTCATTTGGGTGACATCAAGAGTGTGATTATAGGCTTTAAACACTACAGAACACTGAAGTGTGTGATTATGAGTGATGTCCCAATTACAGCCTCAAGTCTTTTTGAGTTTGGTGAAATGCTGCCACCACTATGTGTTACTGTAGGGATTGGCCAGATGATGGTATTAGCCTGGTAGCTCCACTCTAGGAAGAGTCCTGGTGGTTCCAAGCTTCTTCCATTTACGGATGACGAAGGTCACTGTGCTCATTGGGACCTGCAATGCTGCAGAAATGTTTCTGTCCCCTTCCCCAGATCTGCTCCTCAAAGATCCTGTCTCAGAGGTCTTCAGACCTTTCCTTGGATTTCATGGTTTGGTTTGTGTTCTGGTAACTGTGGGACCTTCTATAGACAGGTGTGTGTGACTTCTCAAATCATTTCCAATCAACTGAATTTCCCACAGGTGGACTCCAATCAAGCTGTAGCACCATCACAAGGATGATCAGTGGAAACAGGATGCACCTGAGCTCAATTTTGAGTGTCACGGTGACGGCTGTGAAAATGTATGCACGTGATTTATACATCTTTCATGTTGTCATTAAGGGGTTTTGTTCAAAGAATTTTGAGGAACAAAAATAAATAGAAGCAATTTTGGAATAAAAGTGTAACATAAGAAAATGTGGAAAAAGTGAAGCTCTATGAAAAAGTTCCTGATGCACGGAACATTAAAATAAACCCTTACACACACTTTTGCACTCTTGCAAAAACATATTGACAGGTTCTGAATTTTCCAGACACAGATATCAGTCTGTAGTGTGTTTTATTAGCGTGTGATAGTGTTCAGAATTTCGTACACTATATGGACTATATTTCCAGCCATATCTGGTTCCTCCCCAAACACAATGTTAACACAAAGTTGAAGCTACACAATGGTATAGGGCATCGTTGGATGTGGTAGAATGAGATATTCTCTTCACTTTAACTTGGAAAGGCAGGTTTACTGATTTCAGTTTCACTTGATTATAGTTACCTTGTAAATGAATCTTCTGATCTTTATTATTTAGACCCTTGTGGCTAAAAGAAATTCACACAAACACACTCAGAGATCTAGTGGAACATCTTCCCAGGAGAGTGAAGCATATTACTCCAGCAAATGGCAAATCAATGTAAAATAGGATGTTATAAAAATATTTAAAATATTTGAATAGTAGATAATTCATGTAAATGGAAAAACCCTGAGGAACATCTAATGTAACCCCTGTGAAAGGCAGTTTTGTTTAATAATCACTGCATTATACAATAGTGTTCAGTAAATCAAACATCATTACAAGTTCCCTATTCTCGTCCTGATAAAAATCACTTTATATATTCAATAATTGATGAAGTATTTGTGATATATACATATTACTATTTTATTTTACATTTTATACTTTTATAACAAGAACTTATTTCCTTAAATACATTACAATTCTTGTATGTACATGTCTGAATTTTTACATTTAGAGAACTCACCTGGAACCCTGACTATTGTCCTGCTATGAAGTCTGGATTTCCAAAAAAGGATTAATAATAATAATAATAATAATAATAATAATAATAATAATAATAATAATAATAATAATAATAATAATTCATTCATACTGATATTATTTCTGCAGCACCGCTCTCTTAAACACACATGAAGAATCACACCAAGCACAGGAACACGTCTCTGTAAAACCACCAACATGTTCTTCAAAATACATGTCCAGGAAACACCTTTTGATGAAAAATTGTTTACATCCTAAAATTAAAAGAAAAGAAGGTTTATATTGAAGCTGACAGGACGAACATTAACATTAAACATCAGTGTCATTTTAAATACAAAACGCAGTCATGAAGAAAATGACAATGACCAGGGTACCGTCTCTGAATGTGTTTTTGAATGTTTAAAACTCACCTTAGATTCTGGAGTTTGTGAAGATGATCATGTTTAAGACTGAAGAGCAGCTGCTTTTCTGAGTCTCCCAAATTATTGCAAAACAGATCCAGTTCTCTCAGATGTGAGGGGTTTGATCTCAGAGCTGATGTCAGAGCAGCACAACCTTCATCTGAGACACCACAATAACACAACCTGCAGAGAGACAATAACACACACTTCATTCTCAGAGTTCAGACACATGACCTTCACCAGCACAGTCACAAGAACCATGAATTATTGTGCATTATTAATGATAAAAGAACTTTAAAGATAATCTAATGAAATGTTGCCTGGAAGACAGCAGCAACAGTGTTTTATTGGTGTACACAATAAAACACAGATAGGTGTACAGCTCAATAGACCCCATTATAGACTAAATGTATTTGGTATAATGTACTGGTATAATCGGATTCTGTGAATTGTACTTGTATATTCTGTAGTGCTGTCTGGAAGTGTCTGTTGATGTTTGTCAGTTAGTTCTCTGATATGGTTGATCAGGCATGTATATGTATGTGAATTGTGGGCAGGAATTTGTGAGATATAATGAGTCTGAATAATCATAAGTAAAACAATTAAATAGCCTGTGTTAAGTTTAGTAGTGTTTGTTACCTCTTGATGTTTATTTAGTATAATTAGCCATTCCTGTCATTGACTGCACCCCTGCTATATGCCTCAAGCCTAACTCTGTCACATCTGACCTTCTGGGTCTGAGTCTTGGACTTCTACATGGAACTCAACTACACTGACTGTTTAATCATCACACAGAGTGTGCTTTACACCTCTTTCTTTGTCCCATCTTAATGTATCATGCTTTGTTTTCAGTTACCTTTCCAATCAGTCTTCTGACCATTGTTATCTATCACTCTCCTTATCTACTGGGAAACTTGCCTCGTCAGATAAGTGGACATGCTCCTCAGTCACATCCATACTGACAGAACTTTCACTGTCATTAAAGACTTTAACAACCTCTGAACAGCTCAATTCCTCTTACACTCCCCTTCTCCATCTTCTGCAGTCCTTTTCCCAGACATTTAACAACTGCTCTCCCATATGCAAGGGAGGAAATAAACCTGGTCTTTAGCTGACACTCAATATTTCTCTCCCACTTTCCAAACCCTTCACTCTATCTCCTCTTACTCCATAGCTTCCAGCACCCTATCACCCTTTCCACACCCTGACTCATTTTCCCTCTTTCACCGGAGTTTGCTACAGATTTTTCTCTCATTTCTCATCCATTTCTCATTTCTCAATCCTTCTATGTCCTCTAACCTATAAACAAAAAAAGATATGTTACACTGCTCTTTGACTATTAAGAGTATTGTGTAGCAATTGAAGAAATCTAAGAAAGTCAAAGAGATGCCATTACTTGACATAAATCCTGTCTCTTGCCATGATCTGCTGTACACATTCTCAACTGAAGTAACTTCTGTTAAGAATGCCTTCTATAAGCCTTCACAAGCTCCACTTAGTTTCTTCACTGCTTAATGAACCAGTTCCACATACTCAGTCCTACCAGACTGCTAAAGATTGATCCCCATTTAAAAATGAGCAAAAAAATATCCGACAGACCTTCAATCCTACCTCAAGCCCTATACTACATGCTCAGGATCTTCCTTCTCTCTCACTGACACGTTTTTTTATAGCAACAGAAGAGATCCTACAGGTCATGTTGTCCTGCAATCCTATCATTGCCCACTGAATGCAATTCCTTGTACAATTCTCCAGACCATCCGACAAAGCATTGTACCCTTTATCACTATTATTGAGAACTCCATAACATCTAGTCAAAACTATTCTCATCCTGAAAAAAACTCACTCTGGATCCATCCAACATAAGTGTTTACTGAGTGTTAAAACAACTCTCTTTTTAATGCTAAAATATCCAAGTTCCTGAACAATCTGCCTCCAAAACAGCACGTTCCACACATTCTGCCATTTTAGCATCAATAGAGAACTCACATAATGCTAGATCTGCCAAACTGTTAACAGTCTTCATCCTCTTTGACACTCCCATTACATATAACACAAGTCATCTACAAGACTCTCTTGTCCATCCTTAAAAATCATGGAATTAATGGCACAGCATAAGAGTGAATCGACATCTGGTTCATGCAGTCTTTTTATTAATGTACCACAAAGCTCAGTATTGGGCCATTTTCTGTTCTCCATCTATACTCACTCCTCACATGTCTTATCATTCCACTGCTATGCAAATGATACACAACTCATTATTTCCTTTACACAGACAGTCTTTACTTTTCACTCTACTCTGGTCTCAGTATGTCTGGCAGATATCCTAAAATCTTCATGGACAACTCTAAGATCTCGCTTTTGGTCACCTGCACATAGCCATGGACAATCAACTATTCTTTGAAGTCCCCCAGTACTAATCTGACACTCTGGTGTTGATTTCTCCTTTACAACACCAGGAGAATTGGCCCATTTCTATCCACACAAGCCAATGGCATTTCAAGACTGCACCTTTCTTCTGACAAGTGCACTGCAACTGAAACAGAATAATGTAGAAAAAAACAAAACAGCACGCACCTAACCTAAGGCACTTATCTTAGCCTGCACTGCACCATGCTGCCTCTGATCCACAACCACTTCTCAACTAGTCACAATATCTCTCCAGGTAGACATGCATAGACATGCGTAGAACCTTCCCTGGATATCTGAACAACTGAGTTACTTACACAATAATTAAAGACATACCGCTTCCAGGAGTATGTAAATGAGCAAAAATGTATTGTTAGAGACTTTAAACATCTTCTGTAAGATGCTCTGAATTAGGGTGTCTGCCAAATGCCATAAATGTAAATGTAATTTTCCTCTTCAGTATATTTGTTGTTTGATGAACTTACTTCAGAATTTCCAGTTTACAGTGAGGATTCTCCAGTACAGCAGAGAGACATTTCATTCCTGTGTCTCCAAGGATGTTCCTTGAGAGATTCAGTTCTTTCAGGTGTGAGGGGTTTGATCTCAGAGCTGAAGCCAGAGCAGCACAACCTTCATCTGAAATATCACAACTGCGCAACCTGTAGAACAACAGTGACACACTTCACTCTCTCAGTTCATGACACACAGATCAGTTCAGCATCAATTAAATGAATTCATTTTTACTATTTTATTTATTTTGCCACCGCAGTCTTTGATCACTATGAAATACAGAATTGTAGTCATGAATTACGACCCCCGATTCCAAAAAAGCTGGGACACAAATTGTGAATAAAAAAGGAATGCAATAATTTAAAAATCTTATACACTTATATTTTATTTATAATAGAATATAGATAAAATATCAAATGTTGAAAGTGAGACATTTTGAAATGTCATGCCAAATATTGGTTCATTTTGGATTTTATGAGAGCTACACATTCCAAAAAAGTTGGGACAGGCAGCAATAAGAGGCCGGAAAAGTGAAATCTACATATAAGAAACAGCTGGAGGAGCAATTTGCAACTTATTAGGTCAATTGGCAACATGATTGGGTATAAAAAGAGCCTTTCAGTGTGGCAGTGTCTCTCAGAAGTCAAGATGGGCAGAGGATCACCAGTTCCCCCAATGCTGCAGCGAAAAGTAGTGGAGCAACATCAGAAAGGAGTTTCTCTGAAAAAAATTGCAAAGAGTTTGAAGTTCTCATCATCTACAGTGCATAATATCATCCAAAGATTCAGAGAATCTGGAATAAGGGTGAAGGCCGGAAAAACCAGACTGGATGCCTGTGATCTTCGGGCCCTTATACACCACTGCATCACATACAGGAATGCTACTGTAATGGAAATCACAACATAGGCTCAGGAATACTTCCAGAAAACATTGTCAGTGAACACAATCCACCGTGCCATTCGCCGTCACTGGCTAAACCTCTATAGGTCAAAAAAGAAGCCATATCTAAACATCCAGAAGCTCAGGGGTTTTCTCTTAGCCAAGGCTCATTTAAATTGGACTGTGGCAAAGTGGATACTGTTCTGTGGTCAGACTAATCAAAATTTAAAGTTATTATTGGAAAACTGGGACGGCATGTTATCCAGACTAAAGAGGAGAAGGACAACCCAAGTTGTTCTCACCGCTCAGTTCAGAAGCCTGCATCTCTGATGGTATGGGGTTGCATGAGTGCGTGTGACATGGGCAGCTGCACATCTGGAAAGACACCATCAATGCTGAAAGGTATATCCAAGTTCTAGAACAACATATGCTCCATCCAGACGTCGTCTCTTTCAGAAAAGACCTTGCATTTTCCAACATGACAATGCCAGACCACATACTGGCTCAATTACAACATCATGGCTGCATAGAAGACGGATCCCGGTACTGAAATGTCCACCTGCAGTCCAGATCTTTCACCCAGAGAAAACATTTGGCGCATCATAAAAAGGAAGATGTGACAAAGAAGACCTGAGACAGTTCAGCAACTAGAAGCCTCTATTAGACAAGAATGGGACAATATTCCTATTCCTAAATTTGGCAACTTGTCTCCTCAGTCCCCAGACGTTTACAGACTGTTATAAAGAAAGGAGGGGACGCCACACAGTGGTAAACAGGGCCTTGTCCCAACTTTTTTGAGATGTGTTGATGCCATGAAATTTAAAATCAACTTATTTTTTCCCTTAAAATGATATATTCCCTCAGTTTAAACATTTGATATGTCATCTATGTTGTATTCTGCAGTTAAAGTTTAAAGGTGTCAAATTTGAATGTGAACTGAAGAGCAGGATCTGAGAGGCCAGGAGCAGGACTTTTTTGTCCTTCTTTTTGTCAAAGACAAAGCCAGCCCCGTCCAGCAAAGAGGATGGATGGATAATCTTGGTGGCGAGTGAGTCCTATTCAGCTAATAGAGACGGTGACGTTGAAGGTAGCATGTCTATGGAGGAGTTGTAGGGCTGATGTTGAGGTAGGTCGGATGGCCAAAACTTGCTGAATATCTTTCCTAGGTCATAGTAGTCTGGTGGCACCAAGCTGAGATCTGGTGGGGAGTGGCTGTGGGCAGAGATAGGTGGAGTGGCAGAGAGGCATTGACTCTGGCAGAAAACCCCAGTCCAATATGCGTCCACTGGCCCAGTTCAGGTGGGGGTTTGCTTCTGGAGCCAGAGAAACCTGATTATGAATGGCGTTTGTGATCACAGAATCACCAAAAAGGATGGCTTCTCCTAATGCTGTCCAGCGACTGTGACTCGCAAAGGCTTATACTGTGTAGGATCATTGTTGGTACCTTGGCAGAAGTTTCACTTACAAAGCCCCACAGTTATGGAACAGGTTTCCACATAGAGCTAGTGAAAATAAATGACTTTACCAGGATATTGTTTTACACAGAAATAAATACCTGTTAGCTTTTACACTTCAATACATCCCTGTTGGTAACGCAGTTAAATTAAATGATTCTTCTCTTCATATAGATATATGACGCTGAACCTAAAATCTCTGCTTCAGTCTTACTATTAGAGAATGGGTTTTACTGAGGAGTGGGTCATGTGACTCTCAGAGAGATGACCTTACTTGAGTATCTCCAGTTTACAGCATGAATTCTCCAGCACAGCAGCGAGCCGCTTCACACCCGAGTCTCCGACTTTATTTTTAGACAGCATCAGTTCTCTCAGGTGTGAGGGGTTTGATCTCAGAGCTGAAGTCAGAGCAGCACAGCCTACAACTGATACTCCACAATCACACAACCTGCAAAGATACAATAACACTCTTCACTCTCTCAGTATAGGACACACAAATCAGCTCAGTGGGAATGTTTCCATCAAAGAAACAGTTAGATTTTTTCAATAACTATGAATAAATACTTCTTATTAATCATAAATTATGTGAGGGCTATCAGGAATAACCCCCCAAAAAACCCACACAAATCAGTTCGTAGATCATATAAAAAATGTTTAAATCATGTGTGGCTGGGCCTTGACACTGAACAAACATTTTTTGTTTGACCCTTAAAGCTGGTCATCTCATTAACCAAGTTCAGAGGAGGGAAGTAACGAAGTACAAATACTCTGTTACTGTACTTAAGTACTGGTAATTTTATATCAGTATTTTACTTCACTAGTTATTTTTTGACAACTTTTTACTCTCACTCATTACATTTTTACACAAATATCTGTATTTTCGACTTCTTACATTTTCAAAACGGACTTGTTACTTTAGTTTTAATCTATTTGATGAAATGTCACTGTTTTTTCTTCTTATTGCATTTTCCAGCCCATCAACCTGTTTCCTGTCATTGCGTGGCTTTTTTAATCAATGTATCATTTCCTGTCTCTCCTGTAGACTAGTGTCTGAAGCTCACAATGAGCAGGCAGAAGGCAGTAAGAGGTCTGGGGTTAACATGGATGAGACAGAGGGAGTCAGTGATGAGAACATGACTGAGAACAGAGACATTCCTGATCACCTGATTATCACATTTTCTCTGCTTGTGTTCTACATGGTAGATATTCAGCCTGCATACATTCATTAGGCAACAATTTTAAATTCATTAAATTCATTAAATGCCTTATGTTCACAAGTGATTGTCTCTGAATACTGATTTCTGCTACATGCTTAATTAGAACTAGTACAGGATAAAGTAAGGAGTTGTATCTTTCTTGGCCGGGGAGATAACCCTTCCTCGAATTGATAAAAGATTATATGGTCTCTTAGTGGATGAACAGATCAAATAATTGTAACATTGATTCTATTAAAGTTGTTTAGAAGATTCAATCAAAATAATTATGATTAATTATAAACTGTTATAATAACTCATAGATATTTCACTATTTTGTGAGCTAAATTCACTACAGTGATGCAACAAATGGTCAGATTATTCAGTGTTTCAGTCTCACTATTAAAGTGTAGTGTCTTACAGAAGAGCAGGTCATGTGACTCTCAGAGAGATGATCTTACCTCAGTATCTCCAGTTTACAGTGAGGATTCTCCAGTACAGCAGAGAGACACTTCATTCCTGAGTCTCTGAGTTTATTCCCAGTTAAATCCAGTTCTTTCAGGTGTGAGGGGTTTGATCTCAGAGCTGAAGTCAGAGCAGCACAACCTTCATCTGAGACACCACAATAACACAACCTGCAGAGAGACAATAAACAAATATGGCAATTAATCATCATTATTAATCTTGTTTGTGGACAGGGTTGTGAGAAACAACAAGAAACTTCAAAACTCCAAACTGTCAAATTTTATTTCATCTGTGGTTTTTTTTTTTTATTTGCCAATTAAACAGTAAAAACTTATTTTTTTCTTTGCAAGAACCACTCTCTCTGAATAAAGAGCAGCATTCCGATTGCCACTTTGAACATTGCTTAGACACTAAATCTATAATTAATATTATAATTAAGTTTAAGGTAAGCAGTAAGTAATTACCAACATTTGCACTTAAATGGAACAGCAATAAATAAGTTTGCAAGCATTGGCAGCAACCAGTATCAGGGATTTCTTCCTCACTCTTTTTGTAGAAGTGCATGCCATGATGAATGAGAGAGAAAGAAGGTTGGATGGTGTGGAGATGTGAAGCAGGATGTAGATAGGATTAGTAAGGAGGAAGTGAGAGCAGCGATTAAGAGGATGAAGAGTGGAAAGTCGGTTGGACCAGATGACACACCGGTAGAAGCGTGGAGATGTTTAGGAGAGATGCAGTGGAGTTTTTAACCAGATTGTTCAACAGATTTTGGAAGGTAAGAAGATGCCTGAGGAATGGGAAAGGAGTGTGCTGGTACTGATCTTTAAGAATAATGGAGATGTGCAGACCTGCAGTAACTACAGGGGAATTAAGTTGCATTAAGTTGGAAATCAGTCACACCATGAAGTTATGGGAAAGAGTAGTGGAAGCCAGGCTGAGAGAAGAGGTGACCATCTGTGAGCAGCAGTATGGTTTCATGCCGAGGAAGAGCACCACAGACACATTATTTGCTTCGAGAATGTTGATGAAGAAGTATAGAGAAGGTCAGAAGGAGCTGCATTGTGTGTGTGTGGATTTAGAGAAAGCGTATGACAGGGTGGAGAGAAAAGTTGTGGTATTGTATGAGAAAGTCAGGTGGGTCAGAGAAGTATGTGAGGGTGGTGCAGGACATGTATGAAGACAGTGTGACAGCAGTGAAGTGTGCAGTAGGAACGACAGTCTGGTTCAAGGTGGAGGTTGGACTGCATCAAGGATCGGCTCTGAGCCCTTTCCTGTTTGCATTGTTGATGGACAGGTTGAGGGACGAGGTCAGACAGGAGTCTCCGTGGACTATGATGTTTGTGGATGATATTGTGATTAGTGGTGAGAGTAGGGAGCAGATGGAGAAGAGTCTGGAGAGGTGGAGGTACACGCTGGAGAGAAGGTGAATGAAAATCTGTAGGAGTAAGACAGAGTCCATGTGTGTGAATGAGAGGGAGGGCAGTGGAGGGGTGCGGTTGCAGGGAGAAGAGGTGAAGAAGGTGAAAGAGTTCAGGTACTTGGGGTCAACAGTGTAAAGTAATAGAGAGTGTGTTAGAGAAGTGAAGAAAACAGTGCATCCAGTCATATTTTTCAATTAAAATCACAATTTATTTAGTTATTCACAGTTTCATACATTTTCTTTTTACTATCAGGTGGACAACTATACATGTACATGAACTTCAGCTTAATTTAAATAGAACGTAACATTTCATTTTACTGTCAGGTGGACAATTATACATTTACGTGAACATTAGGACCTCCTGGTTCATGACCCACGGTTTAGATTTTCTGCTCTTTCTCCACAAAGTAATGTGTTCAGGTTCCTGTCAATTATCAAGCCATTTGTGTTCCTTATTTCATATTCCAAGTTCTTCCAGTTTTTGGTTTAGTTTCTCTTTCTCTTTTCTTGTCTGTGCTTGGCCCTTTTAAGCATTTCTTATTGAACATTCTAATCCAGCACGTGTATCTGCCTTTTCGTGTGCTAATCGTGTATTACATAACATGGGGCATGTTCAGTCATATAAAGGGGAATTCTATCATATTTTGATGTATACACAAGTAATATCACTGAAGGAAAAACAGCTGGACAGTATGGGTCTATAGCAGGAACAGGTCCTACACACACCGCTCACTTTTTAGAGTGTGTCAACTATATGCTGATAAATGCATTATTTTTAAACTTTCAAAATGAAAGGTGACCTCCAAACATTTCCATCAATGATATGATTCTCATTTAGTGCAACTGGAGACCTAACCAGAAATATATGAGCAGAACAACTGGAGAATCTGTGGAAAACCTTCAAACCCCCTCGCCCCAAGAAAAGGATATTTTTCTCATATTAAATTAATTCTTTGTAAATCTTTGGTAATCCCCTGGATATAATAATATAAAAAAACAGGCTCTTTATTTGACCTTAACGGTAGAAAAATACTTTTATCGAAGCAACTAAACACATTTTGTTAAAAGCAGTTCTAATTAGTGAGCTTAGAGACTTTTGACAGGAGTTTTTGATACAAAGATTTGGATCTAATTTTTATTTTAGGAAGGGCTTCATTGTGTAGCACAATCGTTTTATTTGTAGGAAAATAGAACATTGTGGATGCAGGTTCTAAATATAATATCATAATGGGGTTAAATGACTAGGACATTTGTATTTATTAGGTTGTATTTATAAGGGAGGTTTTCTGGACCATGTCATAAGAATTTCAGATAAATTATTCTACCTCAGTGTCTCCAGTTTACAGTGAGGATTCTCCAGTCCAGCAGAGAGACACTTCATTCCTGAGCCTCTAAGTTTATTCCAAGACAGATCCAGTTCTCTGAGACTGGAGGATTCAGAGCTGAGCACTGAGGCCAATGCTGAACACCCTTTCTCTTCCAGGTCACAATTATTACAACTGAAATACAAAATACAGATCACATTAGCACCAGTGTACATGATCAAATTATCAAAATCTTTCACAAATACAAATATTAAATATAACATATTTGTACTTTTTGCATACTGAATGTAGTAATGACATTTACATAAATAACATAATTTACAACACAGAACATAAAAACAGCTTCACTGTAAGAGAGGTCTGAGGTCCATCAGTGCTAAAGTTCTTCCATCTTCTCTGCTTCTAACACAAACAGTATAACAGTCATATTCAACATTACTTACTCAGCTTTTCTGGATGCTGCAACCACAGACAGGAGCTTCAGAAGAACCTCCTCTGGTGTACAATATTCATTGGAATATTTATTAAGGACAAACACATCCTGTTCCTGTGCTGATGTCAGTAACACAAACACCACAGCAGACCACTGAGAAGAAGAAAGTTTGTTTTGATGTAAATTTCCAGATTGCAGGTACTGTTGGATTTCCTCAACGAGAGAATGATCTTCCAGTTCATTCAGACAGTGGAACAGATTGAGGGATTTCTCTGTTGATGGATTCTCTCTGATCTTCTTCTTGATGTAAACAACTGTTTCCTGTGTGTTGTGAGAGCTACTTCCTCTTTGTAGTTGGTTCTGATTGGATTCCAGTGAGAGACCCAGAAGAAAGCGAAGGAAAAGATCCAGATGTCCATTTTTACTCTGTAAAGCCTGATCTACAGCACTTTTGTGAACATCTGACACTGGAATGTCTCTGAGCCGCATGGACCTTTTAGAAAACTGACTCTTCTGAAAAACATTTTTCTTTTCATTTATAAAAGTCAGGTGCACATACAGAGCTGCGAGATGTTCCTGAATGCTCAGATGAACAAAACAGTACACTTTACTCTGGTGAAGCCCAAACTCCTCTCTGAAGATCTGTGTACACACACCTGAATACACTGAAGCTTCTGTCACATCAATGCCACACTCCATCAGGTCTTCCTCATAGAAGATCAGGTTGCCCTTCATCAGCTGCTGAAAAGCCAGTTTCCCCAGTTTCAGAAGCATTTCTTTATCTGCCTCTCGGCTCTTTGTGTACTTTTTCTTTATGAAGTTGGTCTGAATGATGAGGAAGTGTGTGTACATTTGAGTCAGAGTCTTGGGGATCTCTTCACTCTCTGCTTCACCCAACATTCGCTCTAGAACAGTGGCTGAAATCCAGCAGAAGACTGGGATGTGGCACATAATGTAGAGGCTCCTTAATGACTTCAGGTGTGTGATGATTCTGCTGCTCAGGTTCTGATCACTGATCCTCTTCCTGAAATATTCCTCCTTCTGAGGGTCATTAAACCCTCGTACCTCTGTCACTCGATCTACACACTCAGGGGGGATTTGATCAGCTGCTGCTGGTCTGGAGGTGATCCAGATGAGAGCAGAGGGAAGCAGGTTTCCTTTGATCAGGTTTATCAGCAGAACATCTACTGATGCTGGTTCAGTTACATCACACACTCTCACTGTGTTCTGGAAATCCAGAGGGAAACGACACTCATCCAAACCATCAAAAATGAACAGAACTTTGTCCAGACTGAAAATATTCATTTCTTTTTGCTTCTTTAAAAAGAAGTGAAGAAGCTCCACCAGGCACATTTTTTGATCCTTCATCAGATTGAGCTCTCTGAAAGGAAGTGGAAATATGAGCAGAAAATCCTGATTTGTTTTCCCTTCAGCCCAGTCTAGAATGAATTTCTGCACAGAGACTGTTTTTCCAATGCCAGCGACTCCCTTTGTCAGAATGATCCTGATGGGTTTGTCTTCTTCATATAAGGGCTTAAAGATCTCACTGCATTTGATAGGTGTTTCTGCTGTTGATGCTCTCCTGGATGCTGCCTCGATCTGTCTCACCTCATGTTCCTTATTGACTTTTCCACTGTCTCCTTCTGTGATGTAGAGATCTGTGTAGATCTCATTGAGAAGTTTTGGGTTTTCCTGGTTTGTTATCACCTCATGTACGTGCTGAAACTTCTTTATCAGATTTAATTTGCATGCCTCGTAACAATGAGGTCCAGTGGTTATAGACGTATACCTGTCAAATTGTAACATGTGATGAGAAAATCAAAATCAATCAGTTTGCTTTACAACCCAATTAAGAAGTAAAATGTTTTTATATATTATATATTACACTTATACACAAGTATTGGACCATTATCCACATTACATAAAATTGTAGTTTAAAATGTAATGCAAATTTCTTTAATTTAATTTCTTACAGCATTCACAGAATGTTACTGTCCCTGGTGGATATGAACATCGTTAAAACTGATCCTCTTACAGTCTTGTTTGTATTTGAATTTTGTATGTAACTTGTTTAGTGCTCTGTGTTTTATGTTCTATGTTCCATGATTTTCACACGTTATCAATCTTGTTCTTTTTTTATTCCTAGTTCTTATTTTGTTCTCGTAGCATTGTTAGCTAATTGTGTGACCTTATCCTGCTTAACATTTTTGAATTGCTTGAATTCTTAAACATGTTTAATACATCTTACAAGGCAAGTTACATATAAAAATTTGTAAATGTTAAATAAAACTCTTCTCTTCTTCATTGTGCTGCTGCTGAGTGAATTATTGTATAACAGCATAAATGTAAAGGTGTTCCTATTAAAGTGTACAATGAGCGCATGCATATGAAAGCTATATATTTTGGATATATATGGATCACAACAGGTGACACTGAGATTACTTTCAGT
Organism: Silurus asotus; assembly: GCA_024362625.1. NCBI lineage: Eukaryota > Metazoa > Chordata > Actinopteri > Siluriformes > Siluridae > Silurus > Silurus asotus. The sequence goes on along the minus strand of MU592027.1, from coordinate 292,822 downwards.
GTGCTTTTAGGCACAATGACTACAGGAGTGAGATAGAAACCAAGAAGAAAACCATATAAAAAAAGATTTCTGGTAAATTTGAAATATTATAAACCTATATTTTATTCCCAATAGAACATGGGAAGCATATTTTGTTTAAACAGGGAATATGTACACTTTTAAAGAAAAAATAAGGTCATTTTGAATATGATGTCTGCAGCAGGTCTCAAAAAAGTTGGGGCAGGGCCATGTTTACCACTCTGTAGCATCACATCTTGCTTTCCATATACCCCTGGAAACAAAAAGACCATTTGCTGAAGTTTCGGGAACGCCCAAAGATCACTTGCATCCAATATAGATTTTTGCCCTTGTCCCCTGTGTACAAAGATTTCTCCAGATTCTTTGAAAATGTTAATGATGTCATGTACGGTAAAAGTTTTTGATGTTGAGGAACATTATTCTGAAAATGTCCAAAGTTTGTAGACAGTTTTTCTCAGATTGGTGAAGCTCTGCCCATCCTCACTTCTGGTCGACTTTGCCTCTCTAATATACACTATTTATTCCCAATCCTCTCACTGACCTGCTGTCAGTTAACCTCATTAGTTGCAAGATGTTTCTGCAACTGTTTAATTTTAACAACAACACTTGATTATATTTATATACAATAATATCTATAATGTACTCTATGAAGCACAGAATGAACTGTAAGAAGTTGTTACCTGTATCTAGGTGATGAGTCTCTCTGATCTTTAAACATTGGTGGTAAAGGAAGAGACTTATCACTCTTCATAGACACACAGCTGGGAATTAGTGAGTCTGATCTCCTCATCTGGGTTTCACTGAACACGCCAACATGCACACACACTCTACATTTAAAAATGCATGTAATTTTTTAAAATATGACTAAAATGCTAATATTTCAACTGATTATTTTGGTATATGGCATTTTTTTCTGGATACAGCTGTAATATTTTACAGCACTGCATGATTTGTAAGAAGTTGTTACCTGTATCCAGATGAGGAGTCTCTCTGATCTTTAAACAGTGGTGGTAAAGGAAGAGACTTAGCACTGCTCATGGACACACATCTCTGTACTGTTGAGTCGGATCTTTTTTATTTGGGTTTCACTGTTTTCACACACACACACACACACACACACACACACACACACACACACACACACACACACACACACACACAGTAATATCCTTTTATCATTTTGTCTCCTCATGGACACACACACATTACTCTTCAATAACAAACAACTCATTAGTAAAATGATCTCCAATGATTATACTTCGGATTCACAATATGCTAAGTCCTAAATTTATTTAATGTGTAAGATACAGAAACAGTAAGTTACTTCTCTATGAACTCTGAAGCTTCATCAGGTTGTTCAGGGTCAGAAAGCTCTATCTTTCCCATTAGTAAAGAAATGTTATTGGTCATGGACAGACAGCTGTGAATCTGTCTGATCTCTTCTGCTGTAATGGATTAAAGTCAACATAAAAACATAAATAAACATATATGATTTCAGTAATGCAACATTAAAGACTAATAAATCTATAATTATTAAAAAAAATAATTAAATTATGTTCACAGTGAGATTACCAGTTGGCTTCCAAATTACACTATTGGATGTTTAATATCTTTAGCACTGCTCTGGTATAACAGTATTGCCACAGTCATTTAACCATTAAAACCTTGAAAAGATTTCACTTTCACTTATCTTGTGATTAAACATCAGGATACAAAGATACTGTAAACTTCAATTTATTCACAGTTTCTAAAACAAGATTTTATTTTTTATTAATTCGCAGGCCTGTATTTAACCCCCCCCTAAGCTAATTTTGGAAGAATTAAAAAATTTTTTTTTCAAAAATGTACTTCACAATATTCTGTAAGATTTCTTTACAAATCCCAAAGGTGAATGACTACTGCGATTCAATACACAAAGGCAACTACACAACACTGATAGCCGGATACATAGATACCGTATATTTTAATACAAAAAGGTGATCGCAGAAGGAAATAGTCCAAATATATTTACAGTATATATTTGTTGAATTGCTCAAGTTATTGTTCAAAGTTTAAATGGAAGAACATGTAAAAAAGTACATTATGAAGTAATCACACAATGTATATTTTAATAAATATATTCAGATCTTTTTTCTTTACAGATATACAATATGTATCTATTTCATATTTACATGCTGGATGAAACAGCATAGTTATCATAAAAAGCATATTGTTTAAGATGATTCATGTTTTTTTTCTCTGTTACTCCATCAGTCTCAGACTCAGGAACTCAGGAACCTAAAAACATGAATACAGTTAATTTACAGTTACACATTATGTTTTACAATATACTTCAATAATAAAATTATTATTGTATAAAATATATTTCTCAAAGGCATCAAACACTGAACAAAAGTCACCAATCCTATATAGCACACGTTATATTAAATAGTATCTTACCTCAGGAGTTGTTGAGTCTCAATGCTCTAGGGTGAATTTCAGTCTGAGGTGAATTTCAGTTTAAGGGGGAAAAAGTCTGAGGTACATTTTTGCATGAAATGAATTTAGGTCTAAGGTGATTTGGGTGAGATGTAAATTTTATTCTCAGGTAAAGTTTAGCCTAAAGTGAATTTTGGGTCTGAGGTAAATTTCAAAAATAGGTGAATTTCAGTTTTAGGGGGATTTTAGATTGGATGAATTTCAAACTGAGGTAAATTTCAGAGTTAAACTTCGGTCTGAGGTGAATTTTAATAATTGGTGAATTTCAGTCTTAGGTAAATTTCGGTCGGAAATTTTGGGCCGAGATGAATTTCAGACTGAGGTGAGATGGTTTGGTCGTGTACAGAATAGGGACATGGGGTATATTGGTAGAAGAATGCTGATAACAGAGCTAGGCAGGAGGAAAGGAGGAAGATCAAGGAGGAGGTAAATTTTCGTCTAAGATGATTTTCACTCTGAGGTTGATTTTATTTTGTATTTTATCTTAATTATGTGTCTGTTTTGCGAAAACATGTTAAAATAATTTCACATTAAAATTAGAATTTTACTTCACCAAAAGTGACAAAAACACATTTTCCACAAATCTGCTCATTTTAAGGTCAATATTTATGCCAGAAAGACCATAAAAATATACCTCACACAGAAAGGAGAAAGCTATTGAAGAAGAAAACATTCTAATATGACCTTTATCTGTGACCTTAAAATTGAAGTAAATTTCAGTCTGAGGTAAATTTTGTCCAGAGGTAAATTTCAGTCTGAGGTAAATTTCAGTGTGAGGTAAATTTCAGTCTGAGGTAAATTTTGTCCAGAGGTAAATTTCAGTCTGAGGTAAATTTCAGTCTGAGGTAAATTTCAGTCTGAGGTAAATTTCAGTGTGAGGTAAATTTCAGTCTGAGGTAAATCTAAAATTCAGTCTGAGGGGCATTTCAGTCGGAGGTAAATTTCTGTACAAGATTAATTTTTATCTGTGGTGAATTTCAGTATGTGGTGAATTTCAGTATGTGGTGAATTTCAGTATGAGGTGAATTTCAGTATGAGGTGAATTTCAGTATGAGGTGAATTTCACTATGAGGTGAATTTTCAAGTGAAATTTACACGGACGCATTTGCTACAAGTCTGCTCCTACTTTATACGAATATACAGAAATACCTATAAATATATCTCAGACAGGGTGGAAGCTATTAAACACACAATACTGTAAACATTTTATTTTCTGTGAGGTAAATCTTGAGGTAAATTTCTGTCTGAGGTGATTTTTATCCGAGGTAAATTTCTGTCTGGGATGAATGACACTCTGAGGTAAATGGCAGATGCTATTCTGTATCCATTGCAGTGCAGTAAAGTGCTCATGCACGTTTTTGAATTCTGACAGGAGTATCAGTGAGCATGTGAAGCAGCTGTTCTACATCCGCTTTACTCTCTGGATCTTCTTGTAAAGTGCATAAATAAGCTTTAGTTAGTCCAGAATGCAGCAGCAAGAGTCCTTGCCAGAACCAGGAAATGACCGCATCACCCCGGTTTTAATCAGTCCACACTGGCTCCCAATTAAGTCTTGCATTGATTGCAAAATACTACTACTGACATATAAAGCACTGAATGGTCTTTCACTGCAGTATTTGAGTACTTATAAATGATGTTCCCTCATGCCTATTTAGGTCAAAATGTGCAGGCAATTTGTTGGTAGCTAAAATATTGGAGACTATGGAAGGGAAGAAAACATATTTATGTAGTCAAGCCTTTTGTTGGTGGGTCTTTTTAGTTCTTAGATCTTTCTTCTACAGAGTCCCAGTTTACACCTTGTCACACTGTATAGTCTCCTTAACCTTCAAGCAATGAGAATGCTTAACAAGCTTTATTTTTTCTTTTCCTTTCACCCATTCTCTCTCTTTCTCTCTCTCTCTCTATCTCTCTCTCGCTCTCTCCCTCTCTCTCTCTCTCTCTCTCTCTCTCTCTCTCTCGCTCTCTCGCTCTCTCGCTCTCTCGCTCTCTCTCTCATGCCCATGAGGTTCCAGTGACCTGTGTTCCTGTCCTTTCCTCTCTGCCTGGTTAAGCTCGATCTCCTACCTCTGGGTGGAGTTCTTCTCAAATTGAGACCACTCTGTGTAGTTGGGGATGGTTCTACATCTACATCCAAAGTTCCATGAAGCCGGTGAGCAACTCAAGAACGGAAATTACTTGAGAAAGTACGGACTGTAATTATTATCAACAGTTTACTACAGTGGCTCAGGACCACAGACTGCATGAATAGTTCTGCATTTACGCACCTATTTCTGCACACCTTAATAAATTAACTGCAATGAATGGAAGGCATAGCTGAGAGAGAGTGACAAATTATTAAAATACCAAGTTATTATAAAACATATTTATAAAGGACTTGTTCCTTTAGTGGTGTAATTATCATGATAAACCTTATATTTTACAGGGATTAGACAGAAGAATAGATTTTATGGTCATACGCTCAGAGGACAGAATCTGTTCCTGTGTGAATTCATGCCTGAAGAATTGTAAAAAAATGGCCATTGGCATAATGTTTTTTCGCAAATCTGGTTAATATTTGTAAACACAGAGTCTATACAGTATGTTCTACTGATCAGTGGAAGTCTCCATCTACTGATCAACTCATTTATCTCCATAAGACATTCTGGTGCTGTGCGGAAAACCAGACCTACACTTGGATTTAAACCTCCACATTTCTGTGCTTTTGCTTTTTTCTGCATGTTCAGGTCATCATGCATGTTACGTCACACCTAAACACATGGTGTTTCTGCTGTTTGCTCTCAGCGATAAATGTTGTTACATCAGATTTAGTTTGTAGGCTTTTTTTGTGTAAATTAATGAGAGAAACTGGAATAATTAATGAATCTCTACAAATAAACTCAACTTTACCACAGAAAAGTAAAATAGAGAAAATTCTTTACCTTTAGTCAACACTCCTTGTTGCGTCTGCGTTAATCTCAGTGTTTCTGGATCTTTGTTTTTGTCCAGATGAAGCTGGAGAAACTCTTTCACTTTGAGACATGTAGAACAGGTTTAGCAGTTTCACACGTGACACACACATAAACAACATTGTGTTATTTAGATTACATGTTTGTGATTATAAATCCAAACACACATTCTACTGAGGTTTTATAGTAAATGATTCTATGTGTTTTTTAACAGTTGCACAGTGAAAAAAATAATCAGTAATAAACACACCTTCTACACATTCATCTGCAGTTCAGGTTTATTCATGTTACACAACACTGCACACAATTCTCATAGTGGAACGACAATAATCATAGTAAGAACATTTCCTGGTACACAGATCACCTGGTAACCAGGTCACAACTTTTCTTTTCATGTATCCAATACAGAAGATTTTCCATCAGTGTTCAGTTACTCGACCTCCTGCACAGGACCCCAGGCAACACTGCTTCTTTTATCATTTACATTCTTCTCAGATTGAAATCATAACATTAATAGCATTTATCTTGATGAGGTCAGCGCTCTTTCATTCAGTTTTCATGAAATTTGTGGGGTAACGTGACGTGTTTAATAAAAGGTGTGTATGAGGTTTAGAGTGATTTTCAGTAAGATGTGTATGAAGTTGTCTGTGGTCCAGGTTTTTTCCCCTCAATTGCTGATAGACATTTCCCCAAAACAGTGTCACTGCTGGTCATTTGGTGAAATCTGATTGTATTAAGAGTAACATGGTTTATAAATAAAAGTATTATCAAGCAGCCCTATAGAAATTAATCCTCCATCACTCAAACGATCACTCAGGAATGTTGATGGTGCAGGTGCTCTGGATAAAGACATCTGCTAAATGCTGTAAATGTAAATGTAGCAGGAATGCTTTATGTCCCATCTTATATTCTAATTTTAATTACACTGTCATACATTTATAACATTAACTGTCAAAATAGTTTATACCCAAGACAGCAGTGCTTTAAATTGTGAAATTATTTGGACAATATAGAAACATAAATTATTATTTATACTGCTCTCAAATCGTAGCATTACAATATTTCATGTCACTTACAATAATAAATGCTGCTCCTAGTGGATGCACTCTGGTATTACACTCTACATAGAAATTATAGAATTCATCTTGAACCTTAACTAGAACTGGAGTCTTGCTATGAGGTTTGGATCCTCACTGCAGAAATGTTTGTTAATAATAATAACAATTCCATTTTCGTTAAGGTTTTAATCATTATATTAGTGCTGCAGCACCGCACTCTTAAAAACAAATGAAGAATCACATCAAGCAAGCACAGGAACACGTCTCTGCAAAATCACCAACATGTTCTTCAAAATGCATGTCCAGGAAACACCTCTATGATGGAGCACATTTAATTAAAATCTCTTAATTGGAATCTGCATCTGAAGAAAATTCTTTACGTCCTGAAAAAATATAAATAATAATTATTAGACAGTACAATAGAAAGGACGTTACTGATAATCACACAATCCAGTGCTCATGATATATCTCACTTTCCAGTGTTTATATTGTTCTCCTGGTGTCATGTATAGGATACATAGGATGTTTTCTTCTTTTTTTTTTTTTTATAAAATGAAAACCAAAAGACTTTCAAATCACATGAGCCAATATTTTATTCACAATAGAACATAGGGAACATAAATGTTTAATCTGAGAAATTGTACACTTTTATGCACAAAATGAGCTCATATTTTTTTATGCCTGCCACAGGTTTTAAAAGATTTGGCATAGGGGCATGTTTACCAGCATCTCCTCTTTTTTTCAAAACAGTTGGGAAAAGTCTGGACATTAAGGCAATGAGTTTCTGGAGTCTTAATTTTGTGCAAAAATGTTCTCTATAGGCGAAAGATCTGGAATGCAGGGCAATTCAGCACCCAGGCTCTTCTACTACAAAGCCATTCTGTTGTAATAGCTGCAGTTTGTGGTTTCTGCTGAAATACGCAGGGATTTCCCTGAAATAGACCTCATCTGGAGGGGCGCATATGTTGTCTAAAACCTCATTTTACCTCATATGTCTAAAACCTTTATATACTTTTCAGCATTCATAGTGCCTTCCAAAACAAGCTGCTCATACTGTATGCACTTATGCACCCCCATACCATCAGAGATGCTGGCTTTTGAACCGAATGCTGATAACAAGGTGAAAGGTCCCCCTCCTCTTTAGCCTGAAGGACATGGCATCCATGATTTCCAAAAAGAATGTCAAATTTGGACTGGTCTGACATTAGAACACTTTTCAGACCATTCTAAATGAGCCTCGGCCCACAGGACACGATTATGCTTCTGGATAATGTTCACATATGGCTTCCTTTTTTGCATGAGAGAGCTTTAGTTGGCATCTAAGATGGCACTGTGAATTGTGTTTCTGGAATTGTTTCTGGGCCCATTTAGTAATCTCAATGACATAATCATGCTGATGAAGGTAGCAGTGTCGTCTGAGGGCCCGAAGACCACAGGCATCCAACAAAGGTCTTCGGCCTCGTCCCTTATGCACCGAGATTTCTCCAGTCTCTTTCAATCTTTTGATGATGTTATGTAATTTAGATGATCAGATTTGCAAAGCCTTTGCAATTTGACATTGAGGAACGTTGTTTTTAAAGTAGTCCACAATCTTTTTACAAACTCGTTCACAGCTTGGAGAATCTCTGCCCACCTTTAATTCTGAGAGACTCTGCCTCTCTAAGACCACCCTTTTTTATAGCTAATCATGTTACAGACCTTATGTCAATTAACTTCATTAGTTGCTAGATGTTCTTCTAGCTAAATATTTTACAAAAATCTGGCTTTTTCAGCCTTTAACTTTTTTAAAACCTGTAGTAGGCATAAAATTTAAAATAAGCTAATTTTGTGCATTAAAGCTTCTCAGTTTAAATATTTATTATGGCCTTTATGTTCTATTGCAAATAAAATATTGGCTCATGTGATTTGAAAGTCTTCTGGTTTTCATTTAATTCACATTTTAAAAAACATCCCAACATTTACAGAATTCTGGTTGTAAATTAAAAACTTGAATTAAATTGAAATAATGTTTATATTGAAGCTGGCAGGTTAATTATTAACATTAAATATGAGCCTCAGTTTGATTACAAAGTTCAGTCTTGTAGAAAAATACCCAATGACCTGGAATTGAATTTGAACCTGTTTATAATCAATAACTCTAAATGGGAATAGAACCAGGACACTTCTACACATCTTCAAAATACATTTTCATTTTATACACATAATAAATAATGCTAATAGGTCTAAATATGTACGTTTTACATAATTACAAAAAAAAAAAGCCCAATTAAATAATACATTTTATGCATTTATATATTTAAACTGGCAGTTTGAACATTAACAATAAACATCAAAATATATTCAGTGATATTTAGATTCAGAACCCAGAATCTGAACCTGTTTACAATCGTTTACTTTTCACTTGCTCAGTTCAGGACACAGAGATCAGGACACTGCAGCTTTAAATCTTCATTAAACATAACATATTAATCTTTATTCATGTAAGAGCCACATGATGATGATGTAGTTGAATGTACCCTTGTTTTAAAAGGGTTAATGTGATGTGTTGAATTTAGGCAGATTTTACATTTAGAACATTAAAGAGTCTTTAATTAATTAATGCTTCAGTAGGAATTTTAGGAATTGTCCTGATGCAGAATCATGGTAAAAAAAAAAGTGTTTTGAAATGTAGACACGATGTTTCAAGTTTATTAATGGACAGATGTCCATAAGCTTTTGTCCATAGAATGTATATTTAAGCATTTAAAGATGCAACAAATGATCAGATTATTCAGTGATTCAGTGAAATGGTTTTCATCCACAGCAACTTTGATGCTAAAACTAAACCCTCTGCTTCAGTCTCACTATTAGAAAATGTCTTTCTGAGGAGCAGGTTTTGTGTTGAGATGATCTTACCTTAATTTAATTTTACATTGAGGATTATCCAGTATAGAAGAGACACACTTCACTCCTAATTCTCCAAAATTATTCCAGGACAGATCCAGTTCTCTCAAGTGTGAGGGGTTTGATTTCAGAGCTGAAGTCAGAGCAGCACAACCTTCATCTGAGAACCCACAGTCACACAATCTGTGCAGAGAGACATTGATACACTCTTAACTCTCAGATCAGAATACAGAGATCAGAAGTCCTTTTCCTGATCAAACACTCTGAAGTACAGAATCGTTTTTGTGGATTATATGAACCTTTGCTACAGTCTCACTATTTGGGAATGGTTCTTACTGAGGTCATGTGACGCTCAGAGAGATGATCTTACCCCAGTATCTCCAGTTTACAGTGAGGATTCTCCAGTACAGCAGAGAGACACTTCACTCCTGAGTCTCTGAGGTTATTCTTAGACAGATTCAGTTCTCTCAGGTTGGAGGGGTTTGATCTCAGAGCTGAAGTCAGAGCAGCACAACCTTCATCTGAGACTCCACAACCATACAACCTGTGCAGAGACAATGACACACACTTCCCTCTCTTAGAATAAGACATAAATGTGATTCAGTCATAAACTATGACTTCAGTGTATTGCTATTTTTTTATTACAGTCTCTTGCAAATATTTGGCAGTAGCTGCTCTTTTGGCAAATCTTTGTGGAGAGTCACATTCAGTAATGGTGAGTCTCTTTGGAATGGGCTGAGGCAGTGTTGGCTTAAAATCTTAAGGCTCCAGTTTACATATTTTAAGGTCGGGAGTTGTGACCCTCTCTGTGCTTAATGTAAAAAATTAAGGCTGTTTTATAATTTTCTGTTTCTGGTCACTTTGACAACAGTGATGCCCTGCTTTCAAGTAACATCTATGCTATTTTGCGGTTCATTGAGGAAAACATGGACTGCAACATGTACTTTGAATTCTGAAGAAGAACACGATGCCCCGCTTTAGAAACAGCAGTTTTTTAACATATTAATGACCCCAAACACAACGCCAAAATGACAACTGCCTTGCTGAGGAAGACGAAGGTGAAGGTGATGGAGTGGCCAAGTATGTCTCCAGACCTGAACCCTATTGATCAACTGTGGGGATCTTCAAGCGGAAGGTGGAGAAGCACCCTGTGTCTAACATCCAGCATTCCCGTGATGTGATTATGGAGGAGTGGAAGAGGATCTCAGCAACAACATTTTGACAATAATGGCTGTATGTTGACAGAAAATCTGTAAATCTGTAAATCTGTAATGATTTGCCAAGATATTTGATACTGAAACTAAAACCTCTGCTTCATTGTCACTGTTACTGAATGTGTGTTACTGAGGAGCAGGTCATGTGACTCTCAGAGAGATGATTTTACCTCAGTGTCTCCAGTTTACAGTCAGGATTCTCCAGTACAACAGAGAGACACTTCATTTCTAAGTTTGTAATTTTATTTCTAGACAGATCCAGTTCTCTCAGGTGTGAGGGGTTTGATCTCAGAGCTGAAATCAGAGCAGCACAACCTTCATCTGAGACACCACAATAACACAACCTGCAAAGAGACAATGACCCACACCAGAGAAAACATCAGAGAAACACTGCAGTTATTAATAAAAAATGAAAATGAATGATTAAATACAGCATCTTATTCACGTGTTATGTGAGATCACTAGTTTAAAAAACAAAGTAACAGTAAAATACATTAAATGTATTTTTATGATATGTGCACGAATGTTTATGTTGTTTTTTGTTTCTCTTGTTGACAATATTTACTTGTAGTTACTGAAAAAAATGTTATAGTCAACTTGAGATATTGGAGAAATGTGAAAAAAAAATGAAGGCATAAAATGTCTTTAATATAATTTACATACCAAACTAATCCCCTTGAGCTGTGAAGAATTGTTTGTTTGTGTTCTAATATGTATGTCATAAAAATATATAATTCTGTTTAATTCAGTTTTGCTTTTCTAGTGTTTTTGACAAAAGACATTGCCAGAAAGCAGCTTTACAAAGAAAAAGATGTTATAAAATTGTTAGTTACTTTTATACATTTACTTATCTAAGTAAATAGACACTGCATAAAATTATCTGAACATGACTTACACTTTATTATCTGAACATGGCTTGCAATATTTTTTCAGGTGCATACAATTTAAACCACAAACCAACCCAGCTTCATTAAAACTGACCCCTTCACAGCAACATTTAATATTATATAAATGCAAATATATTTTGGCCTGGTGCCCACATACCTTTTTGTCAAAAAAATTGTTTTGGGATTAATCTCAAAACAATGAGATTGGGCTCGAAACACAATACAATTTACATATTAAACAACTTCAATTTAAACAAATAACATGATTTGGGCAATTTCTGTCCCTAGTCATACACAATAACATTTACCCATGAGATTTACCCGTAAAGTTTAGATACACACATATATCATATACAACTCTTACCTACTAGTTAAAAATCAGTGCACCTTTGGTTTGTCTTTAACCAGTTTTTTAGCCTGGAATTAAACACATTAAAGTCCAGTATAGTCTTAATGTCAGATGGTAATGAGTTCCAGAGTTTGGAGCTCTTCACAGAGAGGGTAGTCTGACCAAAACTGGTCCTACAGTATGGGATTTTACAGTCATGATTTTTAAGACCCCTAGTGACTCGAATGCTGCTTTGTCTCTCAATACATGAACTTAATGGCTCAGGTACTAAATGATTAATGCACTTGTAAATTAATTTAAGAAAGCAAAAATTGCTAAAACTCTCAAAATTCATTAAATTATTTTTCTTAAAAATGGTACAGTGATGGTGTCGAATTGGTTTTTTGTCCATAATTTTTATTGCTCTGTTGTATACAGAACGTATGCATTTGGTTGCAGTAGGAGTGGCTTGAGCCCATGCTGTCATGCAGTACGATATATGAGAAAAAATCATAGCATGCATGTACAGCAGGGCTGCCTGGTCCTGTATAAAACTTCTAATTAATTTAAAACAATTTAGATTACTTTGTATTGTTTTTAAAATGTTCTTTATGTGCTTATCAAACTTTAGTTGAGGATCTAAAACCAATCCTAGATATTTGAATTCTGTAACTGAATTAATTTCTGTATTTTGTATATTAATATTAAATCTTCCTTTTACATCGAGTTTTTTAATGGAAAAGCACATAGAAACTGTTTTTGTGAGATTTAAAACTAGTTGATTTTGGATGAGCCATTGTTGGATGTCAAACATACTAGTTGACAATACAGCTGCAGCCTGCTCAGGTGACTTGGCGGGTGCATAAATAACTGCATCATCCGCATAAAGCTGACATCTGGCATCAGAGCAGTGCAGGGGCAAGTTATTTATAAAAAGACTAAACAGCATGGGGCCAAGTATAAAACCCTGCGGAATGCCCTTTTTTATGTTTGAGAGTGTGGATATGTTTTGATCAACTTTAACACACTGTACTCTAGACTGGAGGTAAGATGCAGTACTGCCTCTGTTGAAAAATTTAAATTTAACATTTTAGATAAAAGCAAACTATGATTGACCATATCAAATGCCTTTTTAAGGTCAATATATACAGCCCCCACCACATTACCCTTGTCCAGGGACTTTTTTACTTTTTCAATAAAACAGCAGTTTGCTATTTCTGTTAAATAACCTGGTCTAAACCCAAACTGGTGAGGATGAAGTAGTTGTCCGGCTTCTAAATGGTCACTCAGTTGCACTACTACATCTGGGTAAAATCGATATAGGGTGATAGTTACTCATTGGGTCTTGGCTACCACTTTTGAACACAGGAATAATTATACCTTGTTTCCATGCACTGGGAAATGTACTGTTTCCTTAAGAAAGATGAACAATGTGGGTCAATGGCTTGACAAGGACATCCTTATACTTTTTAACTTGATGTTAAAGCCACTGAAGTCATGTCTCAGAGAGATGATCTTACCTCAGTGTCTCCAGTTTACAATGAGGATTCTCCAGTAGAACAGAGAGACACTTCAGTCCTAAAACTCCGAGTTTATTCCCAGACAGATCCAGTTCTCTCAGGTGTGAAGGGTTTGATGTCATAGAAAAGGTCAGAGTAGCACAATCTTCTTCTGAAACACTACAATCAGACAACCTGCAGAGGGACAATAGCCAAAAATGTAAGTGTAACCCAAAGTTTGTGTTACAGATAATCAATATTGCCTATGTTAGTGGACAATTCTATCCGAATCTATCTAAATGCCACACCAGATAGTGAAAATCCTTATATGGTCCTTCGAGCTAGAGAGGGAAACTTCTTCACATTTGGTCCTTCGAGCTGGATAAGTGTGCTTACCACAGAAGAAGGATGTCAGAACAACCTTCCAGTGAGTATCCGTGCTCACGATGCAGAACTACCTTAAATAGCTGTGCATTGCTACACAGTCGTGGGTCAGCAGGGTGAACAGCAGGGGACTAAGGACACAGCTGAGGGCCCCAATGATCAGTGAGATGGAGATGCTGTTCATGATCCAGACTGCCTGAGGTCCAGTCAAAAAGTCCAGGATCCAGATACAGAGGGAGATGTTCAGGCCCAACAGGCTTGGCTTCCCAATCAGGTGCTGAGGAATGATAGCGTTAAATGCTGAACTGAAGTCGATGAATAGCATTTGTACGTATGAATCCTTGTTTTCCAGGTAAGTGAGGGCCAGGTAGAGTGTGGTGATAGCGTCGTTCATGGAGCAGTTTAAGCGGTATGTGAACTGCAGTGGGTCTAGTGTTACAGGCAACAGGGTCTTTATGTGCAGGACCCAGTAGCTCAGTAGTTAAGGGTAGTAGTTAAGGGTAGGTCGTGGGTCGCCAAGCTGCCACTCTTGGGCCCTTGAGCAAGGCCTTTAACCCTCTGTGTTCCACGGGGGCCATATCACGGCTAACCCTGCACTCTGACCTCATTTTCTGAGCAAGCTGGGATATGCGAAGAACGAATTTCACTGTGCTGTAATGACAAATGAAGGCTATACTATTCTATGAAGAAAAACAAATTAATGGACATGGGGTCAAATTTCTGGTACACTACTATTTATAAGAACGTTTATGTGGGTGTACCATTTCATTTTTACCTCAGTATCTCCAGGGTACAGTGAGGATTCTCCAGTCCAGCTGAGAGACACTTAACTCCAGAACTTCTGAGTTTATTCCAAGACAGATCCAGTTCTCTCAGACTGGAAGATTCAGAGCTGAGTACTGAGGCCAATGCTGCACAACCTTTCTCTTCCAGGGCAGAATTAACAACACTGAAAGCGAATACAAACAACCGGTTAAATCAGCACTAGTGTACATTATTAAACGTTATTAAATCCTCCCAAAATACAAATATTAAATATAACATACATTTAACTAGCTTATATCACACGATGCTGCACAGATATCCTGCATCAACAGTGATATCATACAGTCATATTCAACATTACTCACTCAGCTTTTCTGGATGCTGCAACCACAGGCAGGAGCTTCAGAAGAACCTCCTCTGGTGTACAGTATTCATTGGAATATTTATTAAGGTCAAACACATCCTGTTCCTGTGCTGATGTCAGTAACACAAACACCACAGCAGACCACTGAGAAGAAGAAAGTTTGTTTTGATGTAAATTTCCAGATTGCAGGTACTGTTGGATTTCCTCAACGAGAGAATGATCTTCCAGTTCATTCAGACAGTGGAACAGATTGAGGGATTTCTCTGTTGATGGATTCTCTCTGATCTTCTTCTTGATGTAAACAACTGTTTCCTGTGTGTTGTGAGAGCTACTTCCTGTCTGTGTCATTATGGTTTGTAGTTGGTTCTGATTGGATTCCAGTGAGAGACCCAGAAGAAAGCGAAGGAAAAGATCCAGATGTCCATTTTTACTCTGTAAAGCCTGATCTACAGCACTTTTGTGAACATCTGACACTGGAATGTCTCTGAGCCGCATGGACCTTTTAGAAAACTGACTCTTCTGAAAAACATTTTTCTTTTCATTTATAAAAGTCAGGTGCACATACAGAGCTGCGAGATGTTCCTGAATGCTCAGATGAACAAAACAGTACACTTTACTCTGGTGAAGCCCAAACTCCTCTCTGAAGATCTGTGTACACACACCTGAATACACTGATGCTTCTGTCACATCAATGCCACACTCCATCAGGTCTTCCTCATAGAAGATCAGGTTGCCCTTCATCAGCTGCTGAAAAGCCAGTTTCCCCAGTTTCAGAAGCATTTCTTTATCTGCCTCTTGGCTCTTTGTGTACTTTTTCTGTATGAAGTTGGTCTGAATGATGAGGAAGTGTGTGTACATTTGAGTCAGAGTCTTGGGGATCTCTTCACTCTCTGCTTCACCCAACATTCGCTCTAGAACAGTGGCTGAAATCCAGCAGAAGACTGGGATGTGGCACATGATGTAGAGGCTCCTTAATGACTTCAGGTGTGTGATGATTCTGCTGCTCAGGTTCTGATCACTGATCCTCTTCCTGAAATATTCCTCCTTCTGAGGGTCATTGAACCCTCGTACCTCTGTGACTCGATCTACACACTCAGGGGGGATTTGATCAGCTGCTGCTGGTCTGGAGGTGATCCAGATGAGAGCAGAGGGAAGCAGGTTTCCTTTGATCAGGTTTATCAGCAGAACATCTACTGATGCTGGTTCAGTTACATCACACA